>JAFBJR010000078.1:6402887-6571095 GCA_016785285.1 Brachirus orientalis | reverse complement strand
TTATACAAATAATACTAAATTAAACTAAACCCACAAATAGCTCCAACAGGTAGCATCAGTAATGAAGACAGAGAATTAAAAATTGAGACCAAATTGTCACAGATTTGATTTTAGAAAAAAAGAAAGATTGTTTTCTAAGACAAAATATGATATTAAGTAAATAATGTTTATTTTCAAAACTTTTGACATCATATATTTCTTAAAAAAGCAGGTTATGGTGAAAATAAGAGTTAGTTACAGCTTTCATTTGTCAGCTGTATCCAGCCTTACTGTGGACACTGTGCAGTGGTCCGTGCTTTTGTCTGCAAACAGCACTGCATCTTTGATGAACACAGCGAGACTCCGCAGCATGAAGGTCACAAACAGGTTGAGGTGGATGCAGTTTCGCGTACAGAGCAGTTTCCTGAGAGACAACAGGGACACAACAGGGAGAATGTGGTCACACTAAAACTGTTTAAAATATTTATTAATTCTCATTATAACTTTTGCATTTCCTAAATCAGAACCAACCTGAAGCTGCAGAAAATCAGCACAGCAAGGATTAGAGCAGCCAGAGAAACTCCATAACCAATGCTGTAGAGCAACTTCACAGTATCAAAGTAATTTTTCTGGAGCAAAACATGAAATATTCATTAACTGCATGCAGGCACCAAGAACCAAATCTTAAAAAATCTGCTGGCAGGAACGATTTTGCATGCATACTAATGTCTGGAAAAGAAAAAAAAACCTTTTATCTGCTGTACCTCATTCCTTATGTCTTCATCTCGCTCATCAACTTCATGGTAACAGGCTTTGTAATATGGCAAACTGGGCTCACTCCATCCTCGGATGGAGCATTTCCTCATGATGAGAAGTGAAAAAGAAGGTTTTATTTATTAATGAGGTCATTGTTTGAAGATGAAAGTGCAAACTACATCGTCTTCTAAACAACATCTCTAGCAGAATCTATAAAATGCAATTGGTAGCAGGATTCGTTTTTACATGCACAGGTTTACAGACATGTACACCTCAGCTGTGTACTACAAATAGACTTTATCCATCAACTGCAGCACTGTGTATTGTTAAGGCTGCAATTCAACAATTTGTGTAATGAATAAATGAATAAATTCGAAGCCCCTACGGTGAACTGATCCAATGAAACTGGTATCATTGAAAATGGTTTGATCTTAGGGGCCTCCTCTCAGTTTGGGACAGTTATTTCCATTTTAAAGAATTGCTTGTTTGTCTGAGCCATACTTCTATTACATTATATACATCATAGAGACAAATTTCACATGTCTGCAGGTTTTAAGTAATAAGGTAATCATATAGTAGTGTTTGTACCTAGAGGATTTTCTGATTTCATCAGCGGCAGAGGACAGTGGACAGAGACCATCTCTCCTGCAGAAGCAGGCGGCCAACAACTCACTCCATCCCACTCCATCACACAACCTGGCAACACAAAGAAATGTCCACGTGAGAGAGTTAATCTCTATGTGTTATATTTCCTTTTCTCCTGGGAAACAGTTACCAGCAGTTTCAATCCTGCTGCAGGGACTGAGTGAGGCCACTTCATTTTGACTTTACACTCATTTTCTTTCTTCAGCAGGTGACGGACAATGGAACATTCTGGATGTGTGGAGCAAACCTGGTAGAGAAATACATAGACCAATTTATTTATTTATTTAAAAAAAAAAAATTAGATTCACTTAATCTTCATTTGCCTCTGACTTGCATCTTAATTTAGCAAAGTTTATTCCCACAGATAAAAATCACAAAGTGCTCCACGGCAAATGAAATGCACACATAAAAAAGTTTTGTCCCTTATTTTGAAAGAAATGTTAATATAAAATAACATTTCTGTGCTACATTATAACAATTTCCTTTAAAAAAAACTCAACAACTTGCCATATATCTCGTGAGGATGAGGAGGGAAAGAGCTGCAGTGAAGTCCATGGTTTCAAACATTAAATGTGAGATTAAATTCCTTTTGTTTGTAAATAAGACTTCACTCCTCATGAAAAGGGAAGCGGCCCTGTGCTTAGATGTCACTGTCAAATTTTCACCCAAATACTGTATGTGGAAGTGGTTCCTCCTCAGGATCAGAGCAGATGTGCAGCACTTTGAAGCATGCGATGACTGAACATCCGAAGTGTGACGTCACCTAAGCAGCACAAAAGTTACTTGTCTGTCTCTCCATGATTTAAAATGCCCTCTGTTTGAACATTAATGGTCTGTAAGACAAAACATTTTGTCAGTTGAATGTTACATACATGTTTATTTTACTACTAGGTCCGAATATGAAGATTTTATGTATAATTGACCAAATAAAAACCCTTCCACAGCAGCAGGCACCATGCAATATTTAACTCAAAAACAACACACACTGTGAAAACCATCTGAAGTGAATAATGGACGCAAACCTGGAACACTGACAGATCATGTTAAATACTGAAGACTGGTGGTTTTCACTGTTAGAGTGCAAAACTCTGTGCTATATGAGTTACCCATCACTGCGGTGGAGAAAAGAACATCCAGGCGGATGGGGAAAGTCCAGATTCTGCAGTTTAAACCATATTGTATATGTCCCTTTAGAAAACTAAGTATGTTTGTTTTTTCCAGGATGACAACTTTCTGGATTGACAAGATCATTGCTGAGCTAAGATCAAAAAGACTTAAATGATATCATATGCATTCTATTGCATATATAATGGCTTCTGCTGTATGGCAATTTAAGTGTAAAATAATAGGTTTGGGTCACACGGTGATGCAGTGGCGAGCATTGTTGCCTTACAGTTGCCTGTAGATGGTTTGTATTTAAAAGGATTGCAAAAAAATTTTCTGTATGTTTATATTTAGCTATTAATTTGTTTTTGTCTAAATCTGAGGGGTATGTGTGTTTGAGTTTGCAAATTTGTGGAAGGCTGCTTCACATTTAATAAGTGACTGTACAATTATCTCCCTCTAGTGGTTAATCCCACGCTTGCTTTCCAGACGTAATGTCGGGCAACTTTTCTGTCATTGTCCAACCAAACGTCCCTGTTGGACAACATCTGGCAGACCTTACCAACCTATAATATACAGCTATACATTATAGACATCTGTTGCTTCTAACAGTACTGTGGTCATTTTTGGCACTTTGTTGCTCCGTTACATCATTTCTTTTCAGTTCTGTCACTTGAAAAATGTGTCACTTTTGCTTCTCATTGCAGTTGTTTTGCATCATTTGTATCCGTCTTCTTCCGTATTCTGGTTGTTCTGAATCATTTCAAGTTGTGTATCTTTGCAGTTGTTTTGCGTAACATTGTGGCTGATTTGCATCTGTTGTTTTGCACACTTGTGTTTGTTTTATGCCTCTGTCATTTTGCATTTTCACATTATTTTACATCGTTTTCTTTTTTTTTTTTTATGTTTGAGGATGTTTTGCATGCCTAAGGCCTGCTCTGCTTACGGTTTTTGATGATCAATATTCTTTCCCAGACACAACTGAGAAAGCAAGTAAGCCCAACTGTTCAACGCAAATCCATTACAATTTTACAATCCGATGTGAGCAAACAACTTTTTGACCTGTGAACGGACAAACCACCAGTCACATTAAGTTCTAACTTGCATCTAAAGGTCACAACTGTTAAGTGAGTCTGTGCACAATAAACACTGATTTAAATCTGCTGTCACAGTCAGCTCCCAAACACCTGAGACACCATCACTGTCTCTTCACCGGGTCATTTCAAAGACAAAAGAGCTCCAACTGTTGTGACTGTGACTAAACACAACCATGGTCGAGGACCCAAGTGTCCAAGAGAGGAGAATGTTTGCTGTGCAGCATCGGTTTACCACAGGATTCTAAACAAAATCACTGAGGGGATGAAACCCAGCAACAATTTCCTTTCAGTCAGGAAGAAAAAAAGTCTGCACCCATACAGTAAATCAGTCAGCAGCAAACAGCAGACTCATTCTTACCAAATGTCTGCATTCACTTTATGAAACATGATGACAAAACAAAGCACTTTTCCCTCACTGGCTTCAGGACACAGATCTTATCAACTACAAAACAGCAGAATTTAACTGAACAATAAGTGAAAGCGCTTCAAGAGTTAACTGTGCCTATCATAAATTAACACAGATTTAATAGGACAGTGACAGATACTGGGGAGTGTGACAAATACAGAGCGTGAGAGCTGATACTGAGTGTGAACAAGCATCTGTCCCTTGTCTCTTGAGGCTGCAGAATTCCTTAGGCTGTTGACAGTAGGCCTGCAGATATGTTTCGGGGGGGGGGGGGGGGGGGGGGGGGGGGGGGGGGGGGGGGGGGGGGGGGGGGGGATGGCAATTAATTATGAAATGGATCAACTTCAGAGTCAGCAAATGATGAATTGAATCAATACATTTAATGTGTGAACAGAACAAGTTTCAGTTACCAAAAACTATCACACAAAGAAATGTCCACATGAGAGGGATAACCTCTATATTTTATATTTTCTTTTCTCCTGGGAAACGGTTACCTGCAGTTTCAATCCTGCTGCAGGGACTGAGTGAGGCCACTTCATTTTGACTTTACACTCATTTTCTTCATTTTCTTTTTTCAGCAGGTGACGGACAATGGAGCATTCTGGATGTGTGGAGCAAACCTGGTAGAGAAATACAGTACATAGATCAGTTTAATTTAGATTCACTTCATCTGCTTCTGACTCGCAGCTTAATTTAACAAAGCAAATTCTATTTCTCTAGCACGTTTCACAGATAAAAATCTGATAAGGTCAGATTACACCATCAGTTTTTGCAGATGCCTTATATTGATAAATCATTAAAAGACACATTTTCTGTCACTGCATAGTTTTGTCCCTTATTTTGAAAGAAAAGTTGATATGAAATAACAATTCTTTGCTACATTATGTCCCCCCAAAACCCCCAAAATTAAATTCCCTTAGTTTGTAAATGAAACTTAAATGGCTGCCTTGTGCTTAGATAACAAAAACTGACCAAAAAAAAAAGCATGATAAAATAACACGAGTGTGTTTGGTTTGTTTGGGACATGTCACTGTGTTGCTGCTCACATCACATCAATTACATGATTTTACTTTAAAAAAAAAAATAGTTCACAAACTTGCACCTTTAAATAATCCAACAAAGCATTAATGTTAAATTAAGTTTTGACACAGTCTACTTAACTTCTAGGTTCATTTCTCAAGGTTGACACCAGGAATTATATATGATATGAATGATATACACCAAAAAATAAACATTATAAACATGAAAAAACATCCTTACAAACTCACACAAGCAATGTCCTTGTTCCACAAATTGTTTGGAGGGAAAAAGAGGGGTCAAAGTTCAGGAGGGCTGACTTATATAACTTAGGGGGCGTGGTTAGGAGTGTCAGACTGATGATGCATGTGAAGGGTGGAGCCTTGTGATTTTCCTGATACTAACTCTTCACCTTGTTATATTGCTGAGGTGGCTGCTCCATGTAAGAGACTTCTGACCACGTTTGGAGACTCTAAATGTAAAAAATACAAAAAGATCCCAGAGCAGCAGCTGGCCCACAGTGATCTCCAAACCATCTTCAGACACACAGCGGCAGTGACAGCTGTTTCACCGGACTCATGTCCAACAGCAGAGACAACAGTGGAGCGAGGAAAACAGGCATAAAGTGTCTCATCTTGCTTCACTGTTCCCAAACAAATCTGCCCCATCCTGTTTTCCTGGGCCTGAGTGATTTCTCGACTTAGTGTAAAACCTGGCACCCAGTGTGTGACAGTGGGAGGCCGCAGCCACGCCAGTGAAAGAGGAGGGACACAAGCCCGCAGTGTTCAGTCCCCGAGGCCCCCACTGTTTTTCAATGCCAAGGCTCGATCTTTGTGTGCCGACCACACTGATCTCTTCCTGTAGCCTCTCCTCAGTCTGGACGTCTCACACTTACAGTCACTGCACATTCTAAATAAGATGCACCAGGTTTATCTGGCATCTGTGGAAACTTTGGAATATTTAACTTAAAGTGTCAGGAGTTTGAACAGAGTTCATTTTCTGCGTGTAGAAATTTCCTCCATTGACCACCTATGACATTTAAAGATGTTGGACAACAGCTGTAATTGTGTACTCTTGACCTTTCAGTCCAATCACATGGTCCTCCACAGCAGACCGTTTGCACAGTTGTCATGGAGATGCATACATTAGCATTGAAATTATTTGGTCCTCGCTTCCTTTATGTTGCTATGACAGTTTGGTGATTATACCGAGAGTTTTATGTATTTTTTCCCCCCACTGTTGACCAAACACTATCTTGATAAATAAATATATATTTGTAATGATACTTCAACAAACCAATACAGTATTATAATAAATTTGTATTATTATATTTGATCACTGTTACCTGTGCTGAGGCAGAGCTGACCAGTGATGATCAGGGATTAGTATTCACTGTTGACAATAAAGAAATAACAAAAGAATAGTACAGTAGATAGCTCAGAATAACTGTATGTACAATTTCTTCCACTAGGGGGCTCTCAGTCAACTGAATAACAAAAGGCCTAGTTTGGAAGCAGTGTGGGATCATGGGAATTGTTGTCTTGTCCATTTACAGCAGAGACTGTGAAGCAGTTGACAGCACTGAAAGTTAGGGTTTGAATGCTTAATTTAATGATGGTTTGTATGAAACACTGCCGCGTTTGCACCACACACACACACTGGTTGATTTCAGAGGACATACTTGAATTAAATAAATAAATACATTTCCAAGAGACTTACTCTGAAGCATAATTACTAATGCCCTAATCCTAACTCTGAAAATAACCATAACTTAAAAGCATATCTTCACCTTAAAATGTAGTCATTTGTGTTGTGGGGACAGGATTTTTGTCCCCATAAGGAAGACAAGTCCCCATAATGTGACTGTGTAAACAGGTTTAGGTCCCCACAACATATGAAATACCAGGTACACACACACACACACAGGCACACAGGTCGCACTTTGCTTCAGTCCGTGGTCCTCTGCGCGCTCCGTAGCGCCGCGCTCCGGCCTGCCGCTGCCACTGCGACCAGACGCTGCGTGCGCCCGGTGACCGACCGCCGCCGAAGAGACAACACACCGCCGTCTGCGCTCAGGTAAGAAAAAGCCGAGATATTTCTGCTATTTCACCGCATCCTGCTTCGGTGAAGTGACATATGGAGACATGGGAGTGAGCGGAGAGAGACACAACGCTGCGTCGTGCGATCCTGCATCGGCATCCGTCTCGTCCCTGCGCGTATATAAATGTGTGTATGTTTGCATTAGGTGAGAGAGGATGGGCCTCTGTGCGCTATGGAAATATGATGAAAGGCATTTTCCTCACAGCGTCAGCGCAAAGCGGGTTTTTTTTTTTTTTTTAATTAATTCTCCACGATCCGTGCTTTTCATTGTGCGCGACACCAAACACACTAAACTTGCTGTCTTTGCTGCCATCCTCGCTCCGGCTTCGGAGCAGCAACGTTTTCTCCACAAAAAAGGAAAAGGAGAAGAAATAAGTGTCTCCATCATCATCCTCCCTCTGGAACAGGTCCTGCTTTTCCTTCACCTTCTTGCTTGTTATCCTTGCTCGCTGTAACAAGCCTAATCCCCCATAATATTCTCATTATAATCTCATTATCAAAGGATGTCAGGAGGACAACAGCGCGATGTCATTCCTCTCAGTTGAGCAACATAGGTGTGGGGGCGACTTCATTTCTTTGTGTCCTCTGATTTGAGAGTGTTTTGTGTATGAATGTAAATTTGTGATTGTGTACAGGGTGTCGGCTCTTCACGTTGCTTTTCCCTCCCTTCCCGTTCTTCTGGATCCTTCGCTTCTTTCGTGCATCCTAAGGCCTAAAGGATTTTCTAGCCCAGCAGCGCGCGCCCCCTTTATTCTCCATCGTGGAATGCTGCGTCAAAACCAGTGCAAAAGCAGAAAAACAAGCCCTTGCTGTTATGCAGCAAGGGTTTTCTGTAGCGGCGTTTTCATGCAATGGATGTTAGATTATTATAATTATTATTTAGGGTGGTGCAGATGATGGTGGTGATGTCGGGAATCGGAATGGTGCGGCGCCTGTGCGCAAATGCCAAGCCCATTTTTTCACATGAGCAACAGTGGAGAGCGTCTCCACTGCCACGCAGCATGAGCAGTGGAGCAGTCTGCCTGTGTGACACATATGGGCTCCTCTGTTAATCCGCCTGAGAGCAGTGGACACAGTCTGATCCACAGTAGGTGCGTGGAATTCTCCCGCCACGCAGCTTCCATAACGAACCAAACGTTAGGGCTCAGTCAGCGCGATGTTTGCATTTCAGTGGGAGGAACACATGCTACCTGCGGCCTAATGGACCAAATGGATTCACTGGAATAAACATCGCTGGTCCCTTTTTTTGGTAAAGGACACGCCTCTGTCCAATCCCCGTGAGTTTCTTTTGCGCCCTCGTTACAGCTTTAAGGCTGGAGGAGGGACGGAGGGTGGATGATGATGATGATGATGATGATGGTGGCGGGCATGTTGTAGTCTGCAACCGCAGCTGGGAGCCATTCCAACCGTCCAGATGATCTGCAGATAGGAATGAAAGACACGCCGGTGTCTTTTTTTTGGTCACTGTTTTGACAGCCTTTCTGCAAGTTTGTGCAGCGCTTTGGCTCGAGCTGTTGGTGCAGAGTGAAAGCGCTGGATATGCGCGCACACTCACTGACTGACTCCTCCCTGGACTGATGAACGTCATCTAATTAAAGGCTTTTCGAGATAAAACATGACCCAAACACAACAACTCTTACTGTACATGCGCTTGTGTAGAGCTGATGTAATCGTCTCAACTGTTCACTGAGGCTGTGAGGCTCATACTGCCTTTTCATATCCAAATGTATTTCTATAGCACATTTAAAAACAACTAAGTTGACCAAAGTGCTGCACATCACACTTAAAGTTGAATCAAACAAGAAAGCAATATAAAATGGAATCTAAAAACCAATAAAACACAGAGACAATGTCAGTAGACTAGATAAAGATACAGTATATATGTACATACATTATCTTTTACATGTTTATGATCATATACTGTACTTTCAATGGTACAGTCAACATTCTTCTTTATTATGTTTCCATTAAGCTACTGTTATATTTATGTGGCATAACTCAATTCCTCAGCTGTCTGAGCATTAAACCGTCTAGCATTTAAACGGTTTTATTGGCAGAAACAGCATGTGTATAATCGCTTTAAAATTAAAACTGTCTGGTTCTGTAGCTTTAGAATAAGCCATTTTTTATCTGTAGTTTGGGCAAGTGCCTTGCTTTAAGGGGGCTGTACTTCCCTGAATCAGACTGAATAAGTGGAGGAGTTTTCCATTTGTTACACTCTGCAATCTCACCATGAAATGTCACCTATTCTCGCACACTGACACAAGAAGTTAAATGTAAGGAGGTTCACTGTGACCAGCTGGCCTGTATCTGTCTCTGGTAAACAGTGGAGCATAAGAAAGGTTGATGTATTCAGTCTTATTACTAATAAATCAGTGATCCAAACAAACCACAAAGACACAATCAAGCATCAGCATGAAATCTGCAAAATTAAAACAGTAACTTGGTCAACTAAGTATAGTTTTAACCCCTGAAAGTGTGAGTGTGAAAGGAATCACTCTCTTCTCAGTTTGACTGCTGACTTTACTGAATCACTACCTTCAAAACAGGCGGATGAACATGAACATGGCAGCACAAAACGGTGGAGTCTGTAAAGCAAACCATACAAGTTTTATTTTAAAGCAAATATACTCTTATACACACTTCGGTTTAATAAAAATAAACCTTCCTAAACGTTGGTTCTTTGAATTATATTTTCTTTTTTAATACACAGGCAAATTTATTCCCAGGCTTCTCCTGTGGCGAAACAATATGCATTTTGTCATCCATGTTGTTAAGGAAACATTATGACAGATGTCAGACAGTTGCAATGTTTGCCGAAAGAAGCTGTTCACACTTCTTTTTCCAAGTGCGTCATGTCGTTAAAGAGAAGGAGAAGAAATGCCACAGTGGGCTTTAAACTGCATTCTTGCACACAGTTAATTGGCTCCATGCTGATGGAGGACTCAGGCTCATTGCACCAAAAGTGTGTGTGTTTGTGCGTGTGGGTGCATGGGTGTGTGTGTGTGTGTGTATGTTGGGTGGATCTGATTGTACAGATTCAGATATGTACATATTGAAACACGCAGCAGCTGCACCAGCTGGGTACTTAACACTCTTCACTGTGAAAACACGACAAGAATTTCCTCATATATTGAGCTCCATGCTCCAGGATTTGCTGTGTGACTCACAGCAACCCAAAGTCCAGCATTAGTTTTGTGACAAATACTTAACTCCAGGTGGCTGTGTTGTCTTTGACCTGGATGGAGGATGGGTGGAGAGGTAGCAGGGTGTGGTGGATGTGTGAACACAAAGATGGAAAATGTTCCAACGCAAGAACATGTGTGTTTATAGCTGCTGGGCAGGAATCACCATATGCAGACCAGCACTGCAAGATGTTTCCCCTCCAGCACTGAGACACAGGGCAAAATGGAAATCAGCTCCACCTTCAGATCCTCCACTGCAGGGCCATGCTACACATTAGGAGTCTGAGGATGGGCAATAACAGTGTAGGCAGAGAGAGAGAGAGAGAGAGAGGAAATGATGAGGAAAGTAGGTCAGAAATACACAGGCAGTCAAGCATGAGAGCAGCATCCTCATTTCTCAGCTGGGCTATTAGCAGCGTCACATCCACAATTTGGTTTTTGAGTTTGAGATGTTTCAATTCAGGAACACTGATGATGGTGAATCAATAAATGAATTTGCCAAAATTAATCTTCTCAAGAAAAATGCCCCCACTCTATACAGCGTGAAGGTGTATTTCTTTCTGATTCATGTGTAAATTAATATCATATTGTTTGTCCAAAAGCCATCTGCACTGTTTACACTGTAGAATAAACCCTTTACCATCCTCGTCCCTGAAGACTCAGTTGGACTCTGTGATGTGCAGTAGAGCTGAAATATCGAGTTCATTAATCTAGAGCTGCAAACAACCATTTCTTTCACTGTTATAGTCATTTTGTTGGTTAATCATTGCTCTGTCAGTAATAATGTAGTAGCAAATGCTCACCACAGTTTGTTGTTGATGACTAAATTGAACGACTAAATGCTTTTGGACTGTTATTCTAACAAGTGCTTTCAAAGACATCACCTCGGTCCCAAAGAGCCCGACTGTTCTCTGAAATTTAATAGACTAATCAACAGAACAATCAACGAAATGACTCTGTGAAGAAAATAACAGTTTGTTGCACAAACTGGATTATACACTCCCCATCAACCATCTTAGAATACTTGTGTTTGGAAAGCAAACAAAATTAAATTAAATCAATTTGTCAACTCTGAGCTTAATTTGGAACAGATGACAAACGTTGTTCTTTCAGACTTAATAAAACTGCTGTACAACCACAGCTTTTTTCAATACACATTTTTTCTCGGAATAGACTGATACTAGAAGCTCCATAAAAGAGAATTCAGCAAGTTCATGACTGGACTTTTGCTCCTTTTTTGTGGCAGCAACACTTTACATTAAAGGTTGCGACTGCATGTCTTGCTGCATGCTCCTGGAGCTGTGTCAACATCCCTGTTGACCTTGCCCCTTCAGAAACCAGAGGCCTGTGCTGAGACTCCATTTTCACACGCTCCTGAGATCCTGGGATGAGCTGCATTAGCAGACCTCGGAGCATTTTCCTCCTGGTGAAGCTGCAACAAAAGAGCACTGTCACCTTCTCTTTCTGCAGCAGGTGTAATTTGTGTGTTTTGCCCCACAGCAAATCATCAAGTGGGTGTTTTCCTCAACACAGTGAGTGAAGAGTCAGCTAAATGACAGCTCCTGAGTTTTGCACAGTGGATGGGTTTGAGTTTTAAGTCAAAGAAACATCCATGAAATGTAGCATTTCAGTTTCTTACATGAGCATCAAAACCAACTCCTGTGTTATACTAATGACACAGACTAATGGCAGTTCTTATCAGCACTGAGTTTGTTTACCCTCTAACTGAGCTCCCGGATGCAGAGTGAACAGCCTCTCAGATGTATTGTCTTTGTTGGCAAGTATGCAGCTTTCTTCTTGTTCAGATTCTGTCCTGTGTTATGCTACAAAGAGAGTTTTGTCCCGGGGCCATGTGTGAGGACTGGGAGTTTGCTATTCATCGCAATTTCTATGGGACACACAAAGGTCACCATTTATAGTATTAGAAGCCCCTTTTTTTAAATGTTGTGCAGGGGTATAACACATTTTATTCTAAGTTTTTCTTACTGCCAATGAAAAAGGCTAGAGCTCAACAAGTGCCGTCTGACGTCCTGTGGAATCGCCGATCACATTTCACATACAGATCTGCTGTTGTGGCTGTTGACGACTGTTTGCTTCTTTGCAAATCAAACAACGGGCCAATTTAGAGGGTTCTATGCAGGACTAAGCTTCAGAATGGGGACGTCATGTTCCTGTGTCAGAGCCAGAAAAATGACAAACGCTCCTGCCACGAAAATGTCGACAGGCATGGAAGAAATCGGTGAAGCGTTACAGATTGTTGTAAGTTCATTAGCAGAAATGGTCAATCATAAATTCCTAACAATCACTAAAATACCTGTTGCTAACAACTGCTACACATGTGGCATCTGAAAACAGTGTTGTTAGGATGGATTAGTGGCTCAGGACGAAAATAACAATCCCTTAGAAAACAAATCTACAGTCGTGTCTTTTTTAAAAAAGCTTATTTTTCATAACACAGCTTGACTCTGTCCTATTTAGCAACCATGTTTTAACAGGAAGAAAAAGTGTATATCATAGCAACTAATTTCAGTGGAGGATTAATTGCATTGTGTGCTCTTGTGAGCATTTCTCACTGCAGGAGAATGAATGTGTGTGTATGTGTGGAACTGAGTCAAACTAGTTTGTTTGTTCACTGAAATGAAGGAGCATGTCACACAGTCAACAGTGTGGCTCTTTCATAATACTTTTTGGAGACAATGCTGGTTTATGGCTCAGAGAATTAAAGTATATCAGCCTCTGGATACACACAATGCTTGTTAGCAGGATACATTTGTTGTTGGTTTGCACATGAATTCTCTTTTCCGTGAGCACGCTCTCTCCTCCTCCACCTCTTTCGCATTCATGACATTTGCGCCGAGTGCAGAAGGTCGTTTAAACTTCCAAGGTGAGAAGATATGACAGCCCTCAGGAGGGAAGGTCACATTACTGAGCCCAGTTTGTATATAGAGTAGGTTTTATAGGTTTTGAGTTACCACAGCAACAGTTTAGATAACGCTGCACATAAAGAGACAATTGCGTCAAGAGCCATTGCAGCACGGCCCGGTGTTAAAGAGAAGCCTCGAGGATCAGTGGTGGACGAAGTACACGGGGCTTTTAAATGTACTTAGTATGAAAAATAAATGCAAACATAACATAGTGAATAAATCTTTCCTATTAAACCTTATTTATTTATTTATTTAAATTAGAAAATTTACTCTGGTGAAGGGCCAAGTACAAGTAGACATTGATTGTGTTTTGTTTTTCGTATGCAAAATCATTTCCTCCACAACTGTAGCGTTTGTAACAGGAAAATTCGATCTACAGTTACTGTTAAAACTTAACTCCACTGTTTTTCCACCACTGCCCAAAGCAAACATTTGTGGAAACATCATTAGCACAGTATAAATAATAGAGGCTCAAATCATTGTTCAAATATGATTATTCTGTATAACAGTGGTCTGAAGTATCTCTTGGTCACACAGGGTCTTTAAGCGGCCCCCCTCTGACAGATTAAACACAGAGTCATGATGATGTGCCAAAGTGGGCATGAGCTGGCAAAGCTGCATCTGCATACACAAACGGAAAGAGCTGTTTGGATGCTGAGACTGATTATGCCACACTGTAAGCTCCCTGCACTGGCTTGGCATATACATACAAGTGTGTGTGTGTGTGAGAGGGCAGTGGGGGAAAGAAAAAATATATGATTCTGTTCGAAAACTGCTGATATAATCTGACATGTAATCCTCTTTTTATGGGATTTCAAACGATTCAGATCTCATCTGCTGAGGGTGCACATGTTTATTTCCTGTGCTACAGTTGCTGGTGTTATTATTCTACCTTTGTTTGGTAGAGGAAGAGTGTAACATTATTTGTATGCCGTGTCCCTCAAATGAAGGACACAGAATCACTCACCTCTTTGTGCTTGTGTTTTCAGTCATATTCTAACCGGTTTGAAGCCGGCTCACTTTAGTAGCAGCTTTGGTTTGGATGTTAATTTGTCTGTATTCAAAAGTTAAGCAATACAGGTTTTGCTACTTAAAAAATGCACCAAGTTCTTGTCTGAGGCAGAACCGAATCAGAATTAGTCGTCTGGGGATTTTTTTTAGAAAGTGCAACTCATCACAGTGCGGCCAACGTGCACATGATCACATGGGGCTATTTTTATCAGGGAGGCTGCAACATGAAGCATGGACCCCACGCCAGGATGTATTAATAACCAGTTTTTACAGACACAGTGTCTGTTTACATTTTGAGGTGACGGACTGGGTTTGTCTGCACCTGGAAGACCTGGAGTGTCCAAGAAGTACGCCATCATTGTACTAGATCTGGAAAACCAGGAGTTTGTTTGTCTACTTTGCATGCCACTACATCTAACTTTGAACACCAGTCATGTGACTCTTCCTGGTCATCGCTCATTGAGCTTTGGGGTTGTGTTCCTTTGCAGCCCGACCTGCGACTGGCAATGGACTACGTGAACAACGCCTCGAACAGCTACGGTTCTGGAGACACCGTGAGCGCCTCCTTAGCCAACATGAACATTAAAGACCAGCACAACCAGGAGAACGGAGTCCAGATGGGACACATGAAAGGTCAGACATGAGAAATACAGACAAACCGCTGCAGCCCACCAAGTTACTGTTTAGAAATATGTATGTACAACTAAAGAGGGAAGCTGAAACTGGATACAGGTAAAAAAAAGATGATGTCATTTCACTGACATCACTGCAATATCTGTAACTTTGTCAAAGAAATGGGTGGGTCAGCTCTATTCTAGAAGAGTGTTATAGACGCTTTTAACAATAAGTTCATTAGACTTTATTTATAGAGGACTGTTCATGCAAAGCAATGTAACAGGGTAACATCAAAGGCCTCATAAAAGAGATGAAACAAAAGAAACAGAAGTAGAATTGAGGAAACACTATAATCTTTGAAGTAAAATAAGCCAAACTTTAAGTAAATAAGTTTAGTCAAGAGTCAGACTAAATTGTAAGAGTAGATAACACAGTGATCAAATTTTAAACAAAGATTTATCAACAGACTAAACATGGTAAAAATAAAATAATGTTTCCAGTAGTTAAAAAAGTGAAAAGTTCACATAAACAGAGAAAAAAAACAAATTGGACTAAGCTAGGAGAAGAAGTAGGTTTGCTAAAACAAACAAACAAACAAAAAAAACAACAAATTAATATTCCCCTTTTACTATCTAACCCATCTGATTTATGGGTAATCTCTGGGCTTCACAGGAAGGTCAAATCATGCCAGGTCACTAGAGTTTTAATCCCAGCACGTATTTTGAAAATAATTCCCGGGAGAAGCCTTTACATTTCCTAAAACTCACATCTGTAAAGAGCTGGGGCAGAGGCCGAGACTCAGGGTTTCAACTGTGCTTTGTTTTAATCCTGCTTTACATAAAGGATACAAGACAAGCTTCAGCGGGTGCCGGAGTGCAGCTGCACTGTGCTCTGTAATCCAGGCATCTGGGTCACAATCCTCAGAATGGGCCCTGTCTCCATCCCGAGCCACAGTTTGCTACCAAACCAGCTCAGGAACAACTGGGATTTAACTGCTGCACAGGAAAACATCCACTGGCTAAAAGGGGAAATTTGATGAGTGAGAGGATTATTAACATGAAAACACTGATAAATGGGGAGCGAGCAGCCCAGCCTGTTTGAGAATGTAAGATGAATAATTACCCTCCTGACAGATTGTTCTGCTCACAGGTCATCACCAGTCTCAGGCCTATCAGCAATGTGTTTTCCTTTCTCTTATCCCAATCAACCATATGGCCAATTAGTACGTAGCCTAGCTTTCCCCAGTTTGCAGCCCTCACTAGTGCAGTCGTTCTCCCCGTTTCCGTTCTCCATCAGCTCACACTCAAACAGCAAGTGGTCCGCAGAGTCAGGTGCATGTGCAGAGCTTAACAGCGCAGTTATCGCCTGTGAAACACAATGTGAGTATTTGCCGTGTCTGTGTACTAACTGTGAGTGTGAAAGTGGTGCGAGGCCAGATGTGTAGTTACTGTAGAAGACCAGATGTGTAGTTACTGTAGAAGATTTCTTGTGTTTTGTAGGTGGAGCGTCTGGTTCCCTCCTGTCTGACATGTATTATATTGTGCAAACATAAGAAATTTGATTTTTAAAAGGGTAAAAATATGAATACAAGCCTTTATAGCAAGTTAACTTCTATTTCAGTTGAGACTCACAGTGAGCAACAATTTGTCATTCTTTCTGTCTGTGGGAGTTAAAAGTTAAGAATGCAAATTATTAAATTACAGACAGTAAATCACAACTCCTCTTCCATGTTGGAAGAAAACTGTCTCCATTAGCCTCAAGTTATTATTTAGAGTCTGAGATACTGTGATTTTATAGATTTATTTGTATGTTACAGTTAAATGTAGACAAAAATCATACAATGTGATTTCCAATGCTGTATATATATATATATATATATATATATATATATATATATGTATATATATATATATATATATATATAATGAGAAATTGAGAAAGTGTGTCCCAACTTTTGACTGGTCGTATATATATAAATAATGAACCTGGATTTGGCAGCATGACAAGGTCAACGGCCAGAGTTTGAACTGCTCAGCTTTTCCTTTCACAACATTAGAAGGGTTTGTTTTTGAACCCGTGTTGCCTGTAACTGTCTGTCATGATTTCCCCCTCAAGCTTGACTTGCAGTTTACCTTCACAGAAAATGGAGCGGTGCTCGGTGAAAATGGGGTAAACTCTGTGTCTGAATTCTCTCAGTCAGAGAGCTGTGACGACGTGGTGCAGCCTGGTACGATCGCCTGCTCGCCCACTCTTCTCATGTCATGAAGCCTGCAAGACAAAGATTGTGTTGACGCAAATTAACATTACTTTGCTTGTTTGGGTTTGTTTGCAGGTTATTGGTTCCTTTGCTCCTCTTTTCTAACTTTTCTTCATTTCAGACATACTGTTGACTATGGTTTGCTGATTTTTCTTTCTCACAGTTTCACAGTTTCTATTATTTAAAGCCTCCCAGCCCTTAGCCTGTATGATAATGTTTGCTTTCAACCATTAATTAACTTTGGTGTGATGTTAATAGCCCACCTGTGATAGCAGAGCATGAAGTATCTCCTCTTTATGAGCCTCACAGCAAATTATACTTGAAGGGAGTGTCAGACAAGGGCTGACATTTAGCCTTTAACTGTGAAGTTTTTCTTTTATACCTACAAATACATGTTTTAAAGCATTTGGAGATGTTAATCAGAAAAAAAAGACTTCAATTTTACATTTAGTGATTCCTAATTGTTAATATACATGAGAGTTCCGGTTTTTTGAAGTGTGGTTGTGTGAGGTACTGAGCATGTCACCTTCACCAGAAAAAAAGCGTGATTCAAAGACGCTCAGTGAAAACATGACTACCAATGGGGACACAAGGAAAACAGCCTCTTAACACTAAAACTCACCTAATAAATCCTATGCCTAAGTCTATGATATCTTAAGTAAATGTTTTCTGCTTTACACTGCCTATTACAGCCAGAAACTGAAGTTTGTGTTACTTTTAAAAAAATCATTCCCTGCACCAAAGTCCATAGATAAATAAGCAATTTAACATCACAGCACACAGCAGTTGCTGATGCACTAATGCCATCAGTTAGTACAACTGTTCTATGTTGTGACTTTGGGGCTTGAAATCCTTTGTTTGGATTTACCAAAGTGAAAGTGAAAGTGAAAATCAGCTTTAATTCAGTGGCTGGATCTGATATTTCAGGGTGTGGGCATTTTGATACTGTTAAGGGTTCAGGTTCAAGAAAGCCCCTTTCTATTAAAGCAGCCTTAAGGGCTTCTTTGTTTACCAGAGCCACAGTCACAGAAAGTAGGACTAGTAGTTGCCCATCATAATACAAATATAGTACTAAATATTACCCAAGGACAAAAAATGATAATCAAATGTACTCTAAGGCAACATAAACAGGGTAGACTATCCTACTCAAAGTTGATACACACCACTACTTGACTAAACAGAAACTGCACAACGCACAAAAGTTAGGCTCATGGACACACTACAACTATTGTCCCAAATCTATAGAACAATGATTTAAACTCTTTTACCTCACAAAACAACAATAAGTGAGCACACAGTCATACCACTGACTGTATAAACAAAGCAATTCCCCCAGTTTCCTGTTAATACTCTTTAGACCTTGACTATCTTCAGTGGCTTGTTGAACCTGAGGCATCAAATTAAAATTACCACCCAAAAATAACAGACTTAATATCAACAACAACAAATGAATGGATTGATGGAAAGGTGATTGAAATCAGCCTGACTGGCCCATCACCAGGAGGAATCACTGATACTGATTGTTAATGCACGAGGAGACGAGGCAGCTCAAAACCCTCAGGTGCAGGTAATCACAGTCTGAAGACTGTATGGAGGTCAGGCAGTGCCACTCAACACACATGACATATGGAGGTAAAGGAGTGCCTCGGGGGCAACAATAATAGCGGTAGTTCTGTACTTAACAGATGGCAGCCATGTTTTTTAAACAGGGTAGTCCAGGTCCAGGTCTCAGGCAGATTCCCAGTGACACTCAGTGCTGACTGTGGGTCAGTAACCACACTTTGAAAAACTCACGCTATCACTTTAAAGCTGATTAGAATCTGTTTAGAATTTTCCATCATCATTTATAAAAATGCAACATTGCAAATGCGCCCCTGCCGTTAAACTCCACCATCAAACAACAACCAGATTTTAAAAAAAAAAAAAACAACTACATTTGCTTTATGATTTTGAGGGTATGGACATTTCAGAAGAGGAGCACCTGCTGCGTTGTGCAGAGCTAATGAGGATCCAAGTAATTACACAAACTGACTGACATTACATTATTCCACAGCTGCGTCTGCAGAGGATGGCAACGTTGAAGCAGTTTCAGCTTCTGGAGTCTCGTATGAGGACGATGGGCACCTTGGTATGCCTCCTGTCTTGGAAGCACTTTCCTCTACAGCTGCTTGTGCATTCATTTACGCTTATTTTGTTTTACCTTGATGCTTTTCTTATCGGGCTTATACCGTAGCTTTTTTCTCCAGAATAGTTGGACATTTTGGAAAATGTGTAGATCTGTCTTCTCTCCAATGACAAAGAAGAAGGTTGACACCCCTCTCATGTGTGTATGATAAACAGGAAGCTACAGCCTAGACTCTTGATCGACTGTAACAAGGGAAAACAGTTAACTTGTGCAAAACACACTCCAGCTCCAAAGCAAAGAATTTTGCTTTCAGTAAACAACAGCAAATGCCATTATTACAAACCCTTGCTTGCAGTTTTCATTCAGTAACTGTAACGCTAACTGTAGCTTTTTTTTAGAGTGATATCAATCTTCTCTTTATTTTTTTTTTAAATGTCAGACTTTGTCTTGAACCAGCCAGCTGCTGCTGACAGATGCACTGCTCACTGTCAGGGAGACTGAACGCCAGAATAATGTTGAAAACAGCTCAGTGAGACATGGAGGACCACCTTATGTGTGGTCCTGCTGTATCATGCGCCAGACAAGACTTAAATAAGAACCATGTCAGGAGACAGTCGCTCTTTGCCTTTGCATATATGTTCTAATGTTTTTTTTTTAAATTATGTACATGACCTTACTTTTTTTTCTGCTTTGTGCTTGCTGCATTAACTTATGCGGGCCTGGTATTGATTTCTTCGTCGCGAGTGAGTGTATTAATCAGTCATGAATGACAGAAACTTATTACTGACCATGTTTCATGTCTTCTCATGTGTCTCCTCATGTTCAATCAGCAGCCGGAGGGGCAGCAGCTTCAACAGGTAGGCTGTTTTGTCTGGTATTGATCGCACTTAGACTAGATTTATTTATATAACAGGACATAGATATGAATACACTTACATCTTGAGGCTCATTAAAAAAGCAACAGCGAGGGGGAAGGAGCTGCTCTCTGCTATTACTTTTATCTCTATTATGGTCCTTATAGATTTTATTATTAATGGACAGGTATGAATGAGTCTGGTGATTATAAATCGATCAACCAAATTTGACAAACAGTTGTAATCACCTAGACACTGAACACTATAAATTCATAATCATCACCACAGCTTGTAAAGACAAAGACAAAATAAACAAAGAACACAAACTAGAAAAGAAATGTAATCATTTTAACAGTTATAACAAATCAATTTGAATGAATCAATTTAAATATATTTTGTTAATCATTAAACACTGTCGCAGTGTATTATTTCATTAGCCCACTCCAGAGTCCACACTAGGCAGATCTTTTAAATACTAGGTTCAAATATTTAAGTCTGTATTATTTTGCACAATCAGAAAACCCTCCCATCACATTTTAAACATATGCTTACTATTAAAATGCACATTTTATTTGTCTGTTGTTCCTCTTGTTCACTGGAATGAATCATTTACCATCTGTCACCCCGGTGCAATGCACTAGTCTCCATTTCCATTTCATTTTATTTTGTTGTGAACACAGATATCTTTTTAAAACAAACCAGCCACCATTAACCACTTCTCAGTTCCTGAGTCTTGCACATCACGTTTTACAGACACAGTATCTTTCTTTTCCTCTCAGAGAAACACTACAGTGTTCTATTTTCCTCCTGGATGCCTCTTTTTGGTTTGAATGGGGAGACGACAAAGTGCTGTAAATGTCATGATTAATCTGCTTTTCAAACAAATTAGTGCAGCCTGGTACTGGAGAATTTGAGGACGATGGCTCAAAGCCTGCTGCTGATGGAGCTGCTGGAGACGATGTTGATTTCATGGGAGCTTCCTGCTCCCAGGACCCAGGAAACAAGACAACGGGAGAGTGTGGGAAGAGGCTGAGTGGCTCTCTGTGGGCCTCTGAAGACCTCAGCTGCAGGTCAGAGATTAGAGGAGATGTGCAGGCCGGCAGGGGGAGTCCAGAGTGGAATGGAGCAGTGGACGCTCAGAGGGCGATCAGCCTGGATGCCTCAGAGTGCCTGAATGACATGAGCAATCTGTCTGGGACAGCTTTAGTCAGGAGCACAGCTTTAGAAGACCTCACGTCCATCGGCAAACAGGGCTTGTGGGTCAGTCAAGGAGAGGAACTTGTCTCTGAACAAATAAAAAATGGACTGACTGCTGATGATGCAGCTATAAAGTCCTACAGTAACTCTGGGACCACAAATATCACCCCAGAAACACAACACACCACTCATGTCCAAAGTCCATCCCAATCTAGGTTTGATTCTACTTCAGAAGATCTTCATCCAGCAAAGAGCAGCAATAAGGACATATCTGAGGAAGACAGCCTTTTAACCAAAATGCCATCTGACATGGAGGCTGAAAACAGCAGCAGTGACTCATTGTTGCACAGGGCCGGCTATTCAGAGCCTGACATTTCTAATGACTCAGAGACGAGAGGCTGTGTGGCTCAGACCACCGTTACCACCGAGCTGCAGAAAACTCCCCCCCAAAGCTCTCCAGCCCGAAAGTCTCTGGTGCCGGTCGCTGTTTTCAAAGGTCTGTTTGCTGTCCCACACACCAGTTCAGAACAAGTCCTCTTCAGTTACCTCCTGCCACTTGTTTGATTTACAACGCAGCTTCTGCTCAATGTTATGCAGCACTCTCCCTCTGAATATTTTCTATGGACGGTAACTTTGACCTGAGGAGAAGCCTGTTGTCCTCCCTCCCCACTTCAGTTTTCTGTTTCATCTCTCCATCTCTGCTTCCTCTCCTGGTTATGCAGCCCCAAAAGCCACTTCATTGATTTTCACACAAACTGTGTGTGCATCGTGTCACATTGCATGCTGGATACCCTACATCACCAGTTTCTCTTAATTTGATTTATTTTTTGGCAAAGTGAATGTAAATACACACACACACACACACACACACACACCTGAAAGCTAAAGTGGAAATGACAGATATTTAACTCTAAACCTGTGTCAAATTCTGCTTTTCCCTATTTTCTGTAGCTCAAGCAAAGATGGACAATGGCTCCACAGACAAGGTATGTAATAACCAAGAGCTTTATTTAAGTTGTGTGTGATTTAGTTTCATCACTAATAAAGGATCATAATTATTAATTAAAACTTTGGTCTTATTATTATGGTTTTGTCCAGTTTTTTGTTCATCAAAAAATAAATAAATAAACAAAACAAACATGAGGAGTCAGATTTTCAATGGTTTAATCCCCATATTAGACAAAGAACATATGGTGAACTGGAAACACTTTATTGTAAGTGCAAATATTGTTGGTGACCTGTCCAGACTGTAGCCAGTTTCTCGCCCAATAACTGGGACTGGCTTCATAATTGGTATAGATATTGAATGGATGGAGAGACATATTATTTTAAAGGAAAACATATGAAAATTGTGAAATTAAGACCCAAACTATCCATTATAACTGTACATAAAGACTGATGTCCTGCTTCAACAATAAGACCAGAGTTGTTTCAAACCAGAATGATCCTTTCACATTTTATCCATCAGACCACACCATTCGTCTCCATCATTTTTAATTTGTTATATCATTTTTCTGTTTGTTGTCATTAGAGTTTTTGTTTTTCATTTCATTTTTCCTCTTCATGAACAAAGACACAAACTGCCACCACACCAACGTCTTACCTTAAAAGACCAACTGTTTTCACCAAGGGCAACAAAACACCTGCCTCTTCTCGAAATGGCCACAGCTCCATCCCCATTAAAACCAGCAGCCCAGGGCCCAGACAGCCCGGAGTAAGTACAGGTCTGAATGCTGCACAGAGTTTAGACCTGAGCCCAGTTCAGGTTTTATTTTTAAAAAAGGTAGATTAACTGATGATCAGTTTGTTTGAAAAATAACCACTTAAGAAGTTGTTAAAAAGCCTGAAAGTACTCCAACCTTCAGCAGCTGTCATTGTCCATTCATCACTAATTACAGTCTAATAAGAATAAGTTCTACAACTTTTGTGTGATTGATGTGTCGTAAATTACTGACCAATGGCAGAAGGCTAAAAAAGTGGCTGTAGCTGTAGCATCACTGCTGACTGTGTTTTTATTTTCCAGGGTGTGGGTGCTGCAAAATCTCAAAGCCCCGTAGCCAAAACTTCTGCAAGAACTGCAGCTCAATCAGGTATGGAATGAAGATTTTATACTTAATGATATTACTTCTGATTTCTATTATTTTATTAGGAGCATAATTTAAATATTTAATCATGATGTGTCATATTTCTTGTGATACAGCTAGTGCCAAGAAACCTCCCGCTCCAAAAATTGAAAAAGGTAAAAATAAAAGGAAAAGGTAGAAAAAAAAAGAGCACAAGTTTTCACAGATTCAGAGGTGCATGGCCAAAATACCACAGTCTGGTCCGGTCAAATCTGGATCACACTTGGTCAGCTTTTAGTCAAGAAGGCTCTTAGTTTATTTCTCTTTTTTTCTTTGTATTATTTCAATTAATTTTCTTTACTGCATGACCATCAATGTTAAAACTCTTGACATAGTGCTCCTATGATTGCTTAAGATGCGAGGAGTGGACAGAGCAGCCCCGGAACCCCCAAATCCCCTGCTAGCCAAGCAGTTTCTGCAAAGTCAGCGGCCGAGGCCAACAAAGTGAAAAAGGTGGCAGTGGTACGTTCTACCCCCAAATCACCAGGCTCACTCAAGAGCCGCCCCCCGGCTCCTCTGGCCGCTGCAGCGCCAATGCCGGACCTGAAGAATGTCAAGTCCAAGATCGGCTCCACAGAAAACATCAAACACCAGCCTGGAGGTGGAAAGGTAACATGACTGTGACTCCTGCAGTGAATCTGGCTACACCTCACACATTTTAGCAGGCTGTTGCATGAGAAAAAGCCACTGTGAAAATAACTGTTTAGGTAGATTTAAACATTTCTAGGCAGATGCAAAACTCCACAGGTTTTTTCCACTGCAGAACCAAAACTGTGTGGCCATTTATTCCAAACATCCAATCTCAGTGTATGTACAGTCCTGCACCACAGGGTTTTGAGGTTTGAGCTTAGTTTAGCTTTGCTTAAAGACCGAAAACAGGGTGAAACAGCTGGTCTGGCCTTGTTCAAAGGTCACAAAATATTCTGCTCCTGGACAATAAGCAATTATAAGCACATAAATCCACCAAATGTGGCTTGTAACATGACTGCTCATGCTTCTACATGTTATTATTTTACCAGATCTCACAAAAGGTTTCAGTTCCAGATAAGTAAGCGTCAGGGCTTGATACACTGAGATTTGAACCAGCCACTAAGACCAGACCTGTTGTGAGAAATGCTTGTTGAACTTTGTTCTGTGGTGGACACGTGTGAGGTCTATTTCAGCACCTTGTTCAGTCTTCTACTTTTGTGTGGGCTACAGTCACATTTTGTGATACTATTTGTGGACAAAAGTGAATTGGAAAATTAGTTAGTAGTAAAATTAGTAGTCGGAGCTCACTCAGTGGAAGAGAATATCTTTATCAGAATCAAAATACTATTATTAATCCCTGTGAGAAAATGTATCTTCCTGACATTTTGAAGGCAGATGAGAGAAGAAGATTTGAGTCTAAACACTCATCCGTACCAACATGCTGTTCACTGCGTTCAGGACAAATGGTTTCCTTTCCTCTCTGATTGCAGTAATTACCCTCCTGTACTTAATCCTGCTGTTTTTCCTTGTCAGTTTTGGATGAAATGAGAGGGAACTTAAACATACTTTGTATAAACAGTTTCAAGAACAGTTTCAAGGCAAAAGCACAGGGTGGTCTCGCCGCTCAGATTGCATGCGTTTACACAAACCTCTGCAACGCGTGTTGACAGTCTTTTGAACCGGCAGTGTCTGTTTGTTTTCAGGCTTCACAGCTCATGTGTGAAATAACCATCTACACTCTAATCTAAAATCTAAAAGCTGACATTTTCATTTTTCCAGGTACAAGTCCTTGATCAGAAGGTGGACTATAGTAATGTCCAGTCTAAGTGTGGCTCCAAAGACAATATCAAACATGTACCCGGTGGCGGCAATGTGAGTAACTGAGGGATGAACTCAACGCCCGCCTCTTGAGTATCTCTGCAGTTATGATTATCAAAACCAACTTTTGGTAAAAACTAAACAAAACCAAGTGTTCACCTTCGTTTCAGAAGACAGACAGTCACAAACTGATTGATAATCACTAATAAGCCAATAGATTATTTTAGTTGTTAAATTTGAAACTCATGGTGCCTTCAGAAAAAAAATGACCAACCTCTTTCATGCATTAAAGCTGGCATCAGTTGTGATTCTGCTGAAATTGTTTCTTAAATTGCAGCAAAATGTACCCAAAATATTTATCATGCATGGAAACCGATATACAGCATGTCACATGACTTCACCTGTCGTCCAGTCGCATCCTTTCAAAGCCAAGCGAGTGCATTCGAAGCGTCACATTTTTACACCTTCAAAGTGCAACATTATGGATGACAGCTTTAATGAAATGAGTCAAACGTGTGTAGTCATCATCCCTTTAACACCTGATTTCCTCCTTTTCGGGCTGACATCCCACCACCACACCCTCCCTCTCCTTCTCCTTCTCCACCTTTGATGCTTCTCTCCTTCATTTCTGAAGCCCCCTTTTGTCTCCTTTTGCACCCCGCAGGTCCAAATCCTCGAGAAGAAGCTGGACTTGACTAACGTCCAATCTCGCTGTGGATCTAAAGACAACATAAAGCACAAACCCGGTGGTGGCAAGGTGAGAAATGTGGACACTGACACTGCTTGCGTTTGTTTTTCATCTCTAATATCTGCTACAAATGGAGGGTACACTAAATAAATATCCCACTGTGTCATCGATGTATACAAGGCAGATTTGTTTCTTGTGGTACAAACGTCCTCTCCATAACATACTCTCTCATTAGCACAAGGATAACCTCTTTTCTTTACAATATGTCAGAGTTTGATGGTCTCACTCTTCACCTGCAGCTTTGCTGCTCTCATTGACACAAGGGGTAACAGTCTCCTTCCCTCCACTCTGCACTTTTCCAGGTACAAATCCTTGATCAGAAGGTGGACTATAGTAATGTCCAATCTAAGTAACATGTACCTTGTGGCGGCAATGTGAGTAACTTAAGGGATGAACAGGACAGCTGTCTTGTGTATCTCTGCAGTTAATCAACCCTCTCGGGTGAAACAGGAAGTGGCCTTTACGCGTCATGATCGAAAACAGACTGTTTCAAACATGTACCTGCAGGCGGTAATGTTAGTAAGGCACGGCATCTCCTTGTCTCTGGAGTTTTGATGAATCACACCAGCACTTCTTAAAGAGAAACGCAAACATGTCCTTCCCTGTCCTCATTATTGCCCATGTTCCCTGGTGAGCTCTCACTCCTTTAAGCATCACACTTGTCCCTCTAAAACCTCATGACCTCTTCAGAAATGGTCCTCATTAGCAGCACAGCTGCTGTTGCTTTCTCCAGGATAACAATCTTCCCTTCCCCTCCACATATTGATTTTGCAGGTACAAATTCTTGATAAGAAGTTGGACTTAAGCAGTGTGCAGTCCCGGTGTGGCTCCAAAGATAATATAAAACATGTACCTGGTGGTGGCAATGTAAGTAGATAAAAAAGGGAGCAGCCTGTGGTAAACTGCAGGGATGCAGCTGCTGCCCAAAACCTTCACTCTTGCTTCTACTGAACGCATCTTCTCAAAGGAGCGGGATGTCAGAGTGCACGAAACTTCCTGTCTGTGTCCAAACCATTTCCCTCTGCCTCTCACACTGTAACACACCCTAATAACAGCTTTATCATTCAACTTATAAACAGGCATGAGCATTTCATAACAAGAAAACGACTTTTACTTCTCTGGTAGTCGATTTCGACCATTAGGGTTGAACTAATTGTAACATTGTGGCGTTTTTGTTTTGTCTGTCATGCTCACAGTGTACTGTCACAGCTAACGGCATTATGTGATGCTCATGGTCTACGTAAGCTTGATTAATCTGTTGAGTCTGTGTTTGTTGGTTGGACTGTGTTATCAGTGTTATCCGAAACCTTTAACCACCCAAAACAAGCCCCTAAACCAACCTGCATGAATCGTGTATGTGGATGTTTCTTATTCACACTAATGCAACAACAAAATAAAAAAAAGAGAAAAATTGCTGATGGTAAAACGTGAACTAATTGTTCCGTTGAAAATGTAAGAGGGAGTCTCCACAAAGCAACAAAGAGTCTCTGTCCTGGGCCTCTCCAACAAACTGTGCCCGCTGTTGTGAGATGAGCTCAGCTGAGAGGAGACTGAGCGCGTTTGTGTTACGAGACAAACGGCCATGACAAGAGAGAGACTGAGACGAGATCGTGTCAGACTTGCACTGCGATGCGTGGCTGAGAAATATCACGTTTTATCGACAACCAATCCTGAGCAGGGCATGTTAGAATGCTGAACATGATTAAATCAGAATCAGAATCAGGCTTATTCTGTTCATTTGTTCTGGTCAGTGGTGCACATATAGGATAAGAAGAGAGAGAGAGATACATATAAGGAAAGTAAAATAGAAAAGAGGTAGAGAAAGCCATTATTTATAAGAGAACGTGAGTATAATTTAAAACAAAAGTCAGTACAATACGAAAACCTGTGCAAAAAAGGTTAACAAACATCATACTAACATAATGCTAGGATATTTTAATCTGAAATGTCACTTTTTTTTGCATTTTCATATCATTAAAGTGGCAGTGAATGCACTTTAATTATCATCTCATATATACGCAGTATACTTGCCCTCTTTGATCACAGTTTTATTCCATGTAGGACACATAACCACATCAGCTCACAGGATCAGCTCTTATATACTGGCAAGCAAAGAGGGCACAACACGGATCTCAGTCCGTCCAAATGAAAACCACGTTTTCCTGCTCTTTGTCTCATTCCCTCCACAGGTTCAAATTGTGCACAAAAAGATCGACCTGAGCAGCGTTACATCTAAATGTGGATCCAAAGACAACATCCATCACAAACCAGGTGAAAATATCACATGAGTTTTAATATTCCAAAACATGTTTGTTGTGGACAATAAATAAAACTGTCAACCACATTATTTTTCCTTGTTGACTGACCGTTACAACATAGTAATGTAATTAGGTAATCATTTTTAATAGGTTACGATTAAGTATAGGTTAGCAAATTATCAAGATATAGATTATGGTAAAAACCGCCTTATGTGTAACGCTATTCCAATAATATGGATAAATTAATATGTTATTTCCAAAGTAATGTCAGAGTAATAGCTTGATAATGAGAATAACTGGAGGCCACACCACAAACAGTGTAATATCTTCACGTGTATCAAAATGAATCAAAATTGATAATTTCCACATTAGTAAGTTAAAATGTACTCCCTCATATGTCCCACACACACCCATTCTCCATTGTTATCATCTTTCAACGACTCTGCAGTTATTACAGAAATAAGATGATATTACTAGACTATTACTTACCTATTACAAAATGAGTATGATACTATTACTGTATCGTTAGTACACTATAATTCAACGTGTTACCAGTTGCACTACACTTGATTGTTGATCGTTAATTAGTGTTGCTTAAGTTTGTTTGTAAGTCAGACTTGTACAAATAGAATGGGAACACACTCAGTGGACTGAATCAACAGTAATGACATCGGCCGCACCAGTAAAATGTCACTGAGTCGCTACTCTTTGTCCTGTTGTTTAATTCCTGTTGTTGTTTTTTGTAATCTCTGTGAGGCACTTTGCGTCACTTCATGTATGATAAAGCGCCATACAAATAAAAATTGATTGATTGATTGATTGATTGATTGATTGATACTGATAATCTGAAAACCACAACAACAATGGCTGATGGCGGCACACAGAAACTCGCCGGAGATTCTGGTTTGCATTGTCTGAAGAGTTTCAGCTTCACTGATGATGTCGATGTCACTTGGTCTTTTCGTCAGGTGGTGGAAATATTGAGATAAAAAATGAGAAGCTGGATTTCAAGGTCCAGTCTAAGATCCGCTCTCTTGACAACATCGGCCATGTTCCTGGAGGTGGACAGAAAAAGGTAAATAAAGAAATAAAATTAAACTGCCCGTGCATGTTCATCTGTTTTTTTTTTTTGTTTTTTTTTGAGTGTTGAAGCTACTGCATATGCATATGCAGCGTTAAGAAGCCTGCAGGCAACACTTGGGGCTGAAATACCTCCTCTGAACCAAATTTCAATTTAATATTCTTCTGAAATGTCCCCAGGAGTGACGACTGAAGAACAGCATCAACAGTTCATTAATTAACTCAATTTCTATAATTTATCCTTGGAGGGTTGGAGGGGGGAGCTGGAGCCAAATCCCAGCTGACACTTGAGGCGAAAAGTGGGACAAGTTTGCCAGCCAATCACAGAGTCACCAATTATTTATCACAGTGAAATATAAAATGAAGTATACTAAACGTGTGAAGCATCCAGCAGAACACTGGGTTTAGATTCAAATGCTGATGTGACCAGGTTTTGATGCAGAAAACTCTGGCCGACCAGTCACACCGTCCTTTCATTCATCCTTCATCCTTTCTTCTCTGAGTTTTTAACCTCCCCTCCATCTTTAGCCACGTCTTCTCCTTCCGTTTCACCATAAACGATCACTTGTTATCATCATTTCATTTTGGCTTCTCATGCATTGTGTTGCATTTTGATTTCTGTTGATTCAGTTACATGTACTTTTGTTGCATGCCTTGTCCATTCCCTTTTGCCGGGGCATCCTCTGTAGAGGGAGAAGGGGAAGGAAAGAGAGGGGAGCATCTCAGACAGCCCCTCACTCCCCTCCCCCGCTGTCACCCCCCCTCAGTCACCTCAGACTGTCCCTTCAGCACCCGACACCCCCATTTTGACGAACCCCCTCATAAAGATAGAGGACTCCTGTAAGTACTGCTGTGTGCGCTGTTCGAAAACAAATCGGGTTTTGGTTGCTGTGCAGATTTTAGTTCAGTATTTAGTTCAATCCACAGCTGAATCCACTAGTTTTTTTTTGTTTGTTTTTTTATAGTAAATCAATAGTATTTCATGTGTAAATTCTTATAAATTATTTATAACATCTCAGGAGCTGTGACATAAAAGTGAGTGGACGTCTCGTTGTTGAGCAGACTTAGATTAATTTATGTCATGTTGGAACAAATAGAAGCTGGAAGCAAATTATTATAAAATGTTCTAGTGTTTTGGGAATATACTGTAAATAATTCTCTAATTATTGTTCTTGTTCTTACACATAGTGTCACCTTTAAAGCAATTTCACTGTAGAAAGTTTGACAGAATTCAAGGAAAAGTCAAAGTCAAATCCTCTGTAAGAGCATCCGTAATTCCCTACAATAGAATTTCATTCAAAAACCTCCTGTAAAGTTTTCCTTTTTAAGTACATTGTTCATGTCAAATTTCAAACAAAAATGTACCTCAACATTTTAGTGGAATTCAGAAGAGGGAAAAACAATATATATATATATATTTTTTTCTCCTCTTATATCAGATATACAAGCATAAAGAGATCATGTTTATAATCACAACAAAGATGAATCTTATGGTCAATGAAAGGTTACAATAATCCTGTTAAAGGGGGATACCTGCATTTTACCTGTGACAGCACCAGTATGATGTACTGGTGACCTTTACAATGACTCACTCCTGCAGCAACGTTTGACCTTAAACTTGTCGTCTGCCTCGCAGATTGAGAGCCACAAACTGAGCTTCCGTGAGACAGCCAAGGCCCGCACTGACCACGGCGCTGAGATCGTCTCTTTGGAAGACTCCCCCCATCAGCTTAGCACTGTGTCGTCCTCTGGCAGCATCAACATGGCCGACTCTCCGCAGCTCTCCACGCTGGCTGACCAGGTGTCGGCCTCTCTGGCCAAGCAAGGCTTGTGAATGCACCCCCCCCCCCCCCCCCCCCCCCCCCCCCCCCCCCCCCCCCCCCCCCAGCAAGGCTTGTGAATGCACCCCCCCCCCCCAACCTCCCCCCACCCTCTCCACCTGCACCTCAAAACCATGACCACGTAGAGGAGTTGTGATGCCTTCCTCATTGTTTTCACAGGACTTATTTTTAGCTATCCGTCACTGTTTGTCCTTCACTAACCTTTGAAACTGTTCTTCAGCCATTAACGATGAAGTAACGCGGGGGAAAAATGGGTTAACACATAGGCCAACATGTATTTCATTTCACTCTGTGGTCTTTACTCTCTATGTTTGCTATGATTTGTCCACTTTGGAAGTGTCCCTTCAGGAGTTAAAGCACCCCTGACGTGACTCTGATAAATGATTTTTATCTTCACACTGATCCGAGTAAAACTGGATTCTTTAAGACTTGGTTTTCCTGTCACACTGTCTGCAAACCCTTTAGACAGCCACGGTTTCAAGTCCATTTTAATTTGTGTCCTACTAATTGTATTTATTTATTTTCAGGGGAGCTAAAAAGAGAGATTATCAAGGTAGAAAATGGAGATAAATGCAGACTGCTGTGGTTCACTTTGTGCCAAAGCAGCGGGAACAGTTACAGGGTATGGTGAAGGAAAGATGTCAAAGAAACAAATCGCAGATTTCTCACCCAGACAGGAAAAAAGTTCTGACACGAACGGCAACCTTGAGCTGCTGCAGGTGACACGGGTGTGACCTGGATTTAAAAAAAACACAAAACAAAACAACAACATACAAAAGTAAAAAAAAAAACAAAAAAACAACAAAAACAGAACGGCTAGAATAGACATTTTGGTTTGTGTTGGGCACAGTTTTATAATCGTATTCTGTGGATATATGACATGTATTTGATATGAAGAAACATTTGTATTGTGCCTGCTACTGTCTGTGTTCTTCTTTTTTTTTTTTATCATTACGGCTCTACTGTAAATGCGCTAAAGCTTTGACGTACGAGTGCGAGAATTATCCTTAAGACATTAAAAGTGTAACTGTTATGTCCAAATCATCAAGAAGCAGAATGAGTTCATCACTAAATGACAGTATTCAAGCTGCAGTAAGCACGTAAACTTTAAAGGTAGCGACTGTAGAAAAACTGCGGTTATGTCTCAAAGCTAGATGACCTAACTTTAGCCGACAGGGGCCACGTATGAGGTGTACAACCACGGTTTGTTAACATGAGACACTAGGCCATGTTAAGTAAATGTGCATTTTTCAGTTCATTAAATCAACGTTTTTCATTTAAGACTTTTATTGTTTCTCCTCTCAGATGTTGGGCTTTAACGGTTTGGAAGAACTGGTGTTTTCTTTTAAACCTGTGCTCACGTGGGATGAATATATGGATGATGAATTTATGGATGAATGCTGGGCCAAAGGGAGATGATCACAGATGATTTGGGGAGTGCTGCTTTGGTGGAATCGTTACGGCTGCACCTTAGCACTGAAAATCCAAAACCCACGGGGATGTGGCTCTCAGCTGGTTGCTTGTAATCTCAACAGATTGAACACTAAACAGGTTGCCTAAAAAGAAGTTGTCAAAATGATGTCACATTACCGCAGCATTGACCTGCTGCTTCGATGGCCTCCGCGCATTTGGCTTTCCAGCACATGCTGGAGCCAGCTGTGATTTTTCTGGGTGGCACAAGTCATTTACCACAAACCTGAAAAAAAAAAGACGAGAGCAGAGCTTCCCAAACCCCAGAGAACCTTCAAATTATGAAAAACATCTGCAACCCACACTCAGATCTATAATGTAATACAATACAGAAGCAAACTGAAAATACTTTTCTCTGGATTACCAGTTAAATAACCACAAACAATTATCATTATCAATTGTTTTTCTCCCGGTCTGCTTCTTCTTTTACTTGACTCTTGTGAAAATGATCTCATGACCCCTAGTGGAGGATCTGGAGTCTCGAGATGCTGGGAGTCTAAACCCTGAGGTCGGTAGCAACCAGTCTAATGCAGTTCCTCTTAAAGGTCCAGTGTGTAACTTTTATTGAGTATTCAGTTGCATGTTGCAGCTGAATATCCCTCACCCATCCCTTTCAAATGTGTTAGGAAACCTATGTAGCCTTCAGTTAGAATCCAAAATCAAAAGAAATCTGGTTTGTCCATGGTTGGCTCTTGCAAAAATGTGGATTTGGTTGATAAAAATATAAAAAGCTAACTTCGGCGTAATGAAAAACAACTATTCATATAATGGTGGTGGTACACTTGTGGAAGAAAATAGGCATAATTGTTTTATTTTCAATTTCGGCCCAAATTTTACTCACTGGTCCAACCATTTAAAACCCCAGACATAAAGTAATAAGAGGTGGAATGACAGGCATGTCCACGTTTAGGGAGTATGATGCATTACAAGAGTTTCCGTGAGGCTTGTTTTGTTTGTTGACTCAGTAATTGCATCCAATTTGTAATATGTTCCCTAAAAAACAAACAAAAAAAAAAACACAGCTAATGGTCCTAATATTAATTAGCTTTCCTCTTAACTGACATAAATGAGTGAAACAACTTCTTGCATGCATTTCATGTAAGAGCGCCATCTGCCTGTTGCCTCCCTTCACAAAGTGGTCTCTTTATATATCCTGTTTATATAAAACTTTCTGGATTTGAATGGTTATGCTGACTAGAGAGTGTGTTTGTGCGTGCGTGTGCTCATCTTCACTCGTGGATTAGGATAAACTTGTATTGCCAACATAGATATAAAAGTGTCATTTATCTCTATGGTTGCAAAGATACATTTTTGATTTCAAGGCACAAACACATAGGACTTAAAAGGGCGTATCTGCATGCGACATTAAATTCTCATTTTTCCTCCCCGGGTGTTGAGGGATGGGAGTTGTTCCCCATGTGTGTCATAAAAGTCAGTGTGCTTTAGTGAGCCTCCTCTCCGTGATAAAACTTTGTACTGAGCAGTTTGGAGAGGTTATTGCAGTAATTAAAACTCATCACCTTTTTGGTTCCTTTTGACGCTGTACAGTCGTGGAAATGTGATTGTTCTTGTTACTGTGCATTTTATCAATAACTGGTTTATGATGATTCTTGTTGCTGTATATGTGTATTTGAAAATAAATGCTATGAACTCAGAACGATGATGTGAACGAGTACGACACGGGCAACTCAGTCCAAATCTCCCTCGCTCCGTGCTATACTACAGACACTGTACACGCTGCTATTTTTTTTTGTCTCTAATGAACCACACTTCAAACACTCAAAACTCAAAGTTAACCACTTGAGACCAGAACAACTGCACCAAGTTAAACATAAATGTTTTAATGGTACTATTTACAAAAAAGAAGAAACAATTCTGCTTTTTGATTAGGTTAACTGCTGCAACAATCCAACAGGTACATCGACATCTCGCTTAACTACAAAAGAAAACAAGTGATTGAATGGCTGTGGCATAAAGAGAGGTGTAAAATGAAACAACCATAGATTTTTTTTTTGCATAGCAATTGGGGTGGGGGAGGGGTACGAGTGAGGTTGTATGGACATCGCAGAATCCTATCCTGCAACAGAGTAGTCTGGATCAGATTCATCTGATAGTTGAGCCATTTAACAGCAGAATATTTTCCCTTAATTTGAAGGACCTGAGCTTGGGGTGACTTTTAGCTAAGAGCTGCTACATTTAAAATGTTTGCAGGGTTCAAGCTGGACCAGAAATAATGGAGGGTGTGCTGCTTTATTTTATGTTTTTATTTTGCCACAATTTGACTTCTGTATTACAGCAATGACTGAGGAAAAGGAAGTGAATTCACAGACGGTACAAATTATCCCCTGCAATTAATTCCTTTTTCCCCCCCCCCCAATAGGTGTACGTCTTAACTGTGTGCTCTTATGATAAGACTTAACATTAGCATGATTTCCAGCATGCAGCAGCACTTCCTGTAGGACAAGTGCTCAAAAAAACACCCCAGTCCTGTATGCCATCACCCTCTAATCAAATGAACAGAGTGAAGAAGAGCCAGAGGTGTGAGAAGGGAGCTGGATACTCTCCAAAGAGACGGTAAAGGAATGATTTTACTATTCAAACACAAATAATGTGTTATTATGCTGGAACAGGCAGAACAAATACAAATAAAACATGTCAGGAATGAAAAACAAACAAAGAAAACAAACCAACAAACTAGACATTGTAGTTGGAGAAGTGCTCTGGTGATTTCAGATGAACTCTAGAGGGAGAAGGAGGGCCCACATCCCAAATGTACCTGTTTATTTGGATGAGGTGGGGAGGGAAGTGTGTTGTTTTTTTTTTTGTTTTTATTGTTTTGTTATTTGTCACTCCACTAAAAATGTACATGGGAATTACAAGCAAACTAGTCGATAGAAAACACCCTTTGGCCATATTTTGAGGAGTCCGCTACATAGTGCGCTACAAGTGTACACGCGACATATGAAACATCACTAAGCCCCCCATGTACATTGTTTAGCCTACTACAGAAATCATTTTTTGTAACGTGTTGTTTTATAAGTTTTTATGATTTTTTTTTTTTTTACATTTATCCTTTTTTCCTGTGACAAAAACAAGTGTAGGGAAAGGCTTCTATCTCCATAATATTCACTAAAAACTGTGAAAAGTATTAGACTGATGTTTGAATATCAAACAACAGGAACCCATCATAATATTTTATTCTGCTTTGAGGTTCTGCTTGTTAATGCCAGAGAGGAGCGGTGGGTGAGTGGGTGGGCAGGTTTGTGGGGTGGGGTAGGATTTGGGCCAGGTGACATCAGCCTGTCAGTCATTCATCGGTGGGTGGAGGCCTTTTGTTTGGGGCCACTGTCTTCGTCACAAGGCTGATCCATGTCATCTGAATCTAAACGTCCATAGGCTGTTGCTCGGCAACCTGAGATGCTGCGCATTCTAGGCCTGATGTGGTGGTCGGGCTCAGGCTCCGGGGCCGGATCCTCTGGCAAGGGGAAGCTGCGACGCTCCCATGGTGGAACAGTCTGAAAACAGCATAGAAAAGGTTCATTAAAGACACTGAAAACTTAGTTTTCAATATAAAGTATTTTAAAATGAGCTCTGATTATTAATCTATCCACAGAAATGCAACCACCATTTACTTTAAAGCAAAAGGAACAATGGTGGGGTTAATTTCCTTTATAACAATTAACATAATGTGAACATGTCACATTGCACTGAACAAAATAACAGGTGTTTTTCACCATTTGACATTTATTATTCAAATAATCCAAAAATAAACTGCATGTATCAAGTTGTTCTACTTGACATTTAAAGTAATGGAAAAAAAAAAAGGGTTTAAAATGTCTTTTCTCTAAGCTGTATATGTACTTGTCAGGATATTGTTAATTCCAATATCCTGAAAATTGATCAGAATTATGGGTCTTTTTTTTTTTTTACTTGTCCAACTGGCAAATTCTTTTGGCAAGATAAATGGCAATTATACATCATAAAGACTGATATTAGAACTAACCCCACACTTGTCTATGATTCTGTCAGTTTGAAAATCAGGTGAGGCAGTGTGCTCATTTTACACATTAAAGAAATGCCAGCAAAGGTCCTAGAGATAATAATTCATGTCACACTTGTTTAGCGTATTTCAATCCATCATAAAAGTCCTTATATAGAATGTGTTCCTTTGTGTCTGACTGCAGTTTTCCCTTTCCAGTCAAACAGCCACAATTAAATAAAAGGTCAAAGCTAAATGACCGTTAGCAATGTCATCAACTAGAAACACAGCAAATACCCGTTCTTCGAAGGTGAAGTCTGGCGTTGAACATCGCGTGTCCTCACTAGACAGCAGTCGATGGGAGTCCCTCGAGCAGGGTGTGTGGGGGTTGGAGGTGGTATCTGGGCTGGCTGGGCTCATGGGTGACGGCACGTGACTGTAGTCATGGAGCATGGGGCAGTGGCCGGGGTCTGGGGACGCAGGCTGAGGGGTGGGAGGGTTGGTCCCGCACAGCAACGGTGTTGTTCGCCCATCTACAGATTTGTATGACCTGAGGAGTGAGGTAATCGATGAGAGAAAACCGGTTAAGATTGCAAATCTGCAGACTGCTATCAAACATGAGCATGTGACTGCTGTGGTAGTGACCTGCTGCCCCTCCTCTTAGCAGGAGCAAAGGCCATCCATGTCCAGCGACTGCGCTCCTGATCTTCATAGGGCTGATGGAGCTGAATGAATGCTGCATCTGACAGGTCCTCCAACTACAGACAAACAAAAATACCATCAGGACCCTGATGTATGCTAGATACTTTAGTTTTTAACCTCATCAATTTATTTATTAACCAAGAGGCAATCAATTAACTACCACTGTCTATTTAGATAAATTGTTCACCACTTTGGATGTCAGAGCACAGATACAAATTATTTTCTAGTTGTTGAGCAAAGTTTATGCAGTGACTGATATATAAATTGATATATAAATATAATTTAATTTTACGCCTTTTTTTTTTTTTTTTTTTTACAGAGGCCTTAAAAAATTCTGGTGAGCTTTTCCTGAGCTGCCTTATAAATACGGCAATTTTCTTTGAATTTACAGCAACATCCTTGATGTCTCCAAGTTAGTAGGTAGACAAAACTGTTAAAAATTGATATTAAAAAAATCTGCATCCATTCAATCATTCATAAAAATCATTGTTAGTTGTTTATTTGCACCGCACCCTAAAAACACGAGATTTGACCACCAGGTGTCACTGTTTCTTCATTTCAACATTTAACATTTAAAATGACAGGGTGCACATGTCTTTTATTTATGTTCTGCAAAGGATCAAATATAAAATAAGTGAATACAGATAATATAAAAGAGAAGTAAGGTATAGTTTAATGAACTCTAAAGCCACAGTTGAGTGGCAGTAAACACTCACCTCCCGTTCATTCTCCTCTTCAGTTATAGGCTGAGAGAAAATGTCTACTGTTCGCCAACTACAAAAGAAAAGCAGATAAATGTGAGTACAGGAAGTAGGTTGTATACAACTGTATCAGGCCAACAGGCCACTGCACAAACACACTGCAAGTTACATACATGTTTCTCAAAACTGAAAATGGGAAGAGTCTGTGCTTACCTGGGTGTGAGAATCTCCTTGTATTGCAGCTTCTCCACTCTGGTGGTGGCTGCCACAGACATGGGGATTACTATGTTGTTGATGTCAAAAGAACTTTCACCTCTCCTCCTCTTGATGGGCTGAAGCTGGGGGACAAAAGGAAGAATCAAATTTGAAACCAAATCCAGAGCAACACTGGAATGATGACCCCATAATTGCCAGCAGGACAATATCAACTCTTTCCTTCCATGGTTTCAACAATATTTAAGAATGAAACTTTAATTAAGCCTGCCTCATGCTCTTTTTAATCAGGAACTATATGTGTTTCCACAATGGGGACCAGGGATCAAATGGTTGTGCTTCTAGATGTGTCGTAGTGATTTAAAATGTTTCAGCCATGAGTGAACAGAGTGATATTTAAAATGACTTGATAATGTTTAACTGTATAAAATATCAACCTCTGAGTTATTCAATAATAGGGCAGCCCCCAAACACTGGCCACTTGAGTCTTTAGTCAGACTTATCAGACACTTTTTGGGGTCAGTCAATGCACAGCTCCTTCTCTTGACTGAAATGACCGTATACTCCTTGTCCTCGTTTGGAAAAGATGATTTGAATATTGAACATCTCAGGGAACTCCCACCTATTCGATAACAAGACAAGCTGGTAAAAAAGAAAAGATGCAGCCTGCTGTTTCCTTACAGGTGTGCTGGGTACACTCTGGCCACTGGAGTTCAGCGGCATGTTGTTCTCTGAAGACGTGGACAGCTGGCGTGTCAGGGGGCTGTGAAGGGACGGGTGAATGTTGGTCAGGGTTGGGCACGTGCTGGCTGACTCCATGAAAGGTTTTGGGGAAGCTGCAGGAGAGGAGACCGTTAGATTTAGAGGACTACTCATTTTCCTTGAGCCTTGGCAAATTCATCAGTTTTTGTATCAGCATATCTATACTGAGTCAAAATGGCAGAGAGCTAGGGAATAAATACAACTCAGACCCATCCTTCTTAACAGGGAAACTTCAATGTCACATTAAAAAAGATCAAATAGGTTCCTTTCTCCTGTGATTTACAACTCAGTGTTTGACCAGGGCATCCTTTATTTAAGACACTCACTGTCAGTTCTATCCAGCGAGGGCTCTCGCAATCTCTTGCGGCTATAGTTCTTGTCATAGGGACCTAAGGAGGTGGAGAGAGCCTGGAGTCGCTCAGTCTTGCACACGGCCTGGTTCTCAAGCCTGGGTGTGCTCAGCACAGCACTGCTGCTGCCCACACTGCTGTCCACTGTCCTCGGCTTCTCAGTACGGTTCTTATAATGCCCCAGTCCTGCAACACCAGGAACCAGTCATGTCTTAACATTAGATGACAAGTGGAGAAGTTGGCAGAGGATTTAAATTGAATTATTTTTACAGATAAAATGTCTAAGTGCCAACAAATTCACAATGAAACACTTTAACACTACAATACATATAACAGCAAAATCAAAATTACTGAAGTTGAGCATGTGGTTGTGACAGGACAGTAACTGTCTCTCTACCAAGATACTGAAAAATTGTGTAATGAAATAAAAATAAAAAAAATACCAGGAAAACAAGCAGATTATAAAAATAGTTAATCAGTAGAGATTTCACAATTCCATACAAAACAAGTTCACGTGATCATTCAGTGATAACTAATTAATTTAAATTTAAAGGCATGAGTTAGTCTTTGGCTCAGTCACATCTGTACTTACTGACTGCCATAAGTGAGTTGGCAAACTTGTGCTTCTCTTTGGATGAGGAAAGCTTGTGTTTGAGGGAGAGCTTCTTCAGTGGTTTGCTCCTCTCTAGAGACTTGGTCTGCCACTGGCTCTTCATCACCTGCTGCAGACGCAGGCCTATACAAACGTCTGAAGCAGAAATAAACAAAAGTAAGGATACCTGAAAACACCACATTAATGAAGATTGATCACAGTGTTCATATTTGCTGTCTGCAGTTGAACATTACCAAATCACAATGGTGTGCACAATTTATAAAAAAGATGAAAAGCAAACACTATGTATGCTCAAGTCAAACCAGAACTGTCATCTTGAGATTGAAAATACAACTTTGTCTCAAATGTCTCGAGAGTTTAATCATTTGCCTTTTAGACAAAGCACAATAATTACACATTTTTCTGGATCAGTTGTGCATTGAAAACACACAAGACAAAACATTCTGAAACACCAAGAAAACAAAACAGCCACCATTACCAGTGCTGTCAACAAGAAGCACAGGACTGAATTACAAAACAAATGAGTAAATGCCAAAAATGTCTTATAAGAACTTCCTGAAGAATTCTCTACATGACCACTCCCTGTCTTCCCCTTTAGATGTGAAATCGGAAATGACTGAGTAAACTGAAAGGCCTTAAAGTAAAGAGTGCAGCACTGACCGTCAGGGAAGGAAAGGATGGAGTGGATGCCAAGATCCAGTCTTGACAGGCGTTCCAGGGTGGGTAGTTCATACTGAGGATCTTCTTTGGGGGTGGGCCGGCCACCACACATTACACAGCTGGGGTTTACCCTGCAGTTACACTGGACAGAACTGCTTCTCTGGGCCTGTGGATGGCACAGAAAAGATTTTCTTCCATCTTTTAAACCATCTGTGTCACATAAATGCCAGTGTATCTAGATTCTTACAAACTGCTCCATTTTTAATCATATGCTATAGAATTGTAGAATAAATTAAAAACAAGAAATGTATATATAGCTTCAGAGTTGTGCTGAAACCAGTAGAGCAATAACAGCAGAGTGAAGAAAATGACTTTGCTTATTTTACTACTAAGTGCTGTTCTTTTGTGCCAACATAACCTCACTGCATTATCAAAAATTATTGGAATTCACATACAGTTGTGATTGTATGTTTGTAATTGCACATACAGCAAGACAATGTTTAAAAGCCTTAAATACGTCTTCCAAGTAAGTCATGGTGTTGTGGGGGAAATGCATTAACATGAACAACTGGTTAATGTTTTATTTTTTCTCAACTACAACTTGTGAGTTATCACATGGGTGATATTTGACTCTAGGGAAGATACCCTACTTGCCCTACTTTCATAAACAAGTGAGCCCTCTCTTGTTTATTCAATTATTAGGCTTCAAATGAAACTCCTCAGTCAGTTCAGCCTGGTAGCACACAATGCTTTCCTGCTCCTAAATGTGCATTAAATGATGTACAGAAACTTCTGCACCCATTTCAGTTGGGTCTTACTTTTATAATGATACAATATGAAACATTTACAAGTCCATGAACACACACACACAATGAATCTTACCTTGCCATTGAGGTTGGGCATAGTGTTCGGCTGAATGAGCCGACGTCTTCGGCAGCTGACAAGTGGTCGTGTCCGTGCAGCCACACATGTGCCGTCATTCGCAAATGGCTGCTGGTGCTTGGTGTCTGCACTCTCTGCCATCCTGTCATTAGAGAGACCAACAGAGCAAGCAAATAAGGTTACAGATAATAATTTGCCTAAATCACTACTAATCAAGTTAATTAATGAGGTTGACAAATATCTGCAGTGAAAATGGTTTATTACATCAGGTATATTCAAGACATGCTGGAGCATAACATACATTAGTTGCATGAGTTAAACATTGGCAGCTTGCTAATATACAAGACCAACTTTCAGTCACATCATTCCATCCAATCCAAATGCCAATGGTTATGTATTTGACAAACATAAATACAACAAAGCTGGTGGTGCCCTGAGACTTTACTGAGTATAAAGTTTTTACCACATGGGTGCTCAGTTCAGATGCTGAAAGCTGAAACAAGGAAATAGGGCATTTTGCTAGAAAATCTAATCGAATAATCTATTAAACTACTGATGTAATTTACATAATATTGAAACATTTTTTAAATCAAACCATAATCAACAGGCATTCAGTTCAGAACAAATACATCTGTATGCCTGAGTAGCTGGAAATAGTTAATATGTAATATTTATGCTTGAGGAATAACGTCATGAAATCAAGATAATGATTATCAACTGTACCTGCTGAGGACGCCATTAACTGGCTGACCATTTTGACCTTTCCAAGGGCTACCCTCTGTGTTGGCGATGTGGGTGGTGCCTGTGTGCTCCAGCCGTTCTGAACCAACATCCTGCATCGATAGATAAGACAAAGCCAGTGAGACTACACCTCGTTTTCACTGTTGAAGGAACACAAGCTGACCAGGAGCACTTGATGAGCCCAGGATATTTAAAGAAATTATACAACAGACAAACTGAATCATCCTGCTGCCATGGCATTGAATTATTTATTTAATTATTTTTATTTAATTATTTATTTGCACTGTCATCACAGTGTACAACTTGGAACTCCTATTTGAAGTATTTACACAAAAGGAGCAAAATTTCATGTTATTAGACGAATGTAAGTCATCAAGACCTCACCCTTTTTCACTGTTTGAAATATGCATCAGAGATGACACAGACTCATACTGTTTAAGAATATTACTGGGAAAACCCACTATGTCTAATCCACATGGAATAGTCTTAATATAATCCATCTGATAAGAAGCCACACCGGCAGCTGTATTGGTTAACAAAAACTTAGATAACAAATTCAACAATTCAGGTCAAGTTCATCGTATTATAAATTCGAATTATTAATTAGAATTAATCACAATCAACACAATCAACACAATCAACATATTTTATTTACCTACCACTATAATTGGATAACTAAAGGGCTGAATAAAGGTCAGTATATATTTTTATTCATCTTAAGTATGTTAATACACTATATATATCATTTGAAAAGGCTGAGAGAAAATTCACATAGCATGTGAGTTTTTTTTAAGAGGAATGTAAGAAAGTAATACAAAAATTGTTTTAAAAAAGGTCTTCTTAACTAACACCAAGATATTGCACACAATCCATGTACTGCATTTGGTTTGCAACAGAGAACAAGTATACTGCTCATAATTTTTACCTGAAGAGACATAAAAGGTGCAGCAGTACAAGTAAACATACCCCTCTGTTAACTGTACTCACCTGACTACTGGTAGGCTCTGTTTTCACTTCTGTTCCACCAGCAGGGACAGCGCTGGGGGCAACACCTCCCAACTCTATCAAGCCCTAAGGATTTCAGACCCAAATGTTAGATTTAGATCCCCGAGTAAAATAATGAGTGGATAAACCACAGCAGCTTCATTATGTCGACTTAATGAATACCAAAGTGTGGTTACAGGAGCCACCACATCAAAGGAAACCACTAAATTTCATTCAAGTATTAACAGACACATATAAAACTCCAGACATGGACTTTACCAAAAAAGTGATAGCTGACCTTGCTGGCACGGATCTGTCTGTATATGTCGGTCTGCTGTCGGATACGGTACTCCAAGTCTGAGATGTGAGCCTGGAGCCAGTTCCAGTGGCTGATGATTGCAGCTCTCTCCACAGTGTAACGGCTCTCTGCTCGTTTCCATCTATAGGTCACAAAGGGTGAGAATATGAGGTAATCAAATGTCTGTTGGGTGTCTGTTCTGTAATAACACTTTAGACTGTTCTGTAATAACACTTTACATTTACACACTAAAATATAATAAACTGAAATATATTCAAGATAACACTGGGAGATTTCACACTTAATCACATGAGCACATTATCACTGAGACTTTGAGCATTTCCTCTGTCAGACTGCAGAGGTCAGTGAATCAGCATTACACAAAGCTCCCAACAGTGGTAACTGCAGGCTCTTCACAAATGCTTTCTAATCAACAAACAGTGAGATTGGGCACGATACATCATGAGTGAAGGCCTCATATTAAAGGGGGTTTCCATCCCACTGCTCTACTCACAGTCAAAGAATAAGTACCAACTGAGAGTAGAGTACTCCATTTTACCAGTATGACACACAGAATGGGCATTTCAAAGGCAGACATGAGAGGAAAATGTCTGCTCTTGTACTGTGCAGCAGTAACCACAGAGGGTGCTATTTTGTCAAAATATGGGCTGCAGTGACCATGGGTGAACAATGAAAACAGTGACTCTGATGGCAGACAAAGATAGAGCTTGCTCTTTAAGTCATTTCTCCTCCCTGCACTAGTCTGTTTTCAATTTTCAGACCTCTGCCAGGATGTAGGAAATCAACAAAGGCCACTGTCGAGAGAGGGAGTTGAGAGGGAATAGGAAGGAAGAAGAGAGTAGAAGAGGGACAACAAGAACTAGGAGGCTCTGGCTGCCTGGAGAGGAACAGACGGGCTTTAAAAGCAATCTACAGGCCACAGGGTGCTGGAGGGGGTGGGGCTGGGTTGGGAAAGTGTAGCAGACAGAAAGATAACCAATAATCCAACCAGGAATCCCGTCTTATTGTGGAGCTGAGAGAAAGGGGTTACTGTTGCTTTGATGCAGACATCATCCACCAATCACTGCAATGAAACATGTCATGATTCTTTCCTATACCTAGACTACATTTAGTCTTTTATGAACTACAGTACCAAGGACACTGCTGCAAATACAGCTGCAGTGTCTCTGAATAACAACATTTAATTTTGCTGTTGTACAGATTTAATCCTGTTATGCCCAGAAAAACAAACTGTTCTTACACACTGTGTGGTGAATGTTCACAAACACTGCAACACTCCTGAACACGCCCATGGTGGTGCATTAGATCAATGCACTGGCAATTCATTTGCATCACTGGGTCCCTGTGGAGAATCATCTCAAAACAACACTGGTGGCTTAAAGTGTATCCCACCATCTACTGCACAAATTACACTTAGGCTGTGTGCCATGAATCATCAAACAGGGGGTGGACAACTGATCTCCCAAAGAAAGGCTGGGCCAGGTAAAATGTCCCAGAGGACAAAGGAAAATGATCTGGAGGAGATTCATGTGCTCTATGACAAGAAAGCCTGGGTATACATTGGATGCTGCCCAAACATCGAAGCAGGACCAAGCATTTTGCCTTCTTAGCCTTCTTACAAAGACACTGTCCATAAAGGTCAAAGAGGACATAGACCAGATTCTGAATCAGTGGGAACATATGGTTAAAGAAGAATATTAAGTAGCTCAATGGCTCCTCCAGTGGATACATGGGTTATGTCTCTGAGGACATGTCTGATAAATTAAAAACTCAGCTATCATTAGGTCCATTTGATGGACAAGAGGAAAAGGGAAGGCAAACACTAGCACAGATCATAATGGCAGGAAGTCCAATGACCTTAACCATAAGAGTAAAGGAAGAGGATGAGGAGAAGGGGTCATTGAGCAGCATCAAGAAATTCCTCCTCCCAACACTAGGATCTCCATTCCCCCCCTCTATCCAGGACATATTTTCCTCCCCCCTTGCACCAGTGGCAATCACTACAGTCACCGTTTCCTCACTGTCAGCACATTCTCCATTGTGGCACTTCTCTGGATGCAGCACATAGCATGTTGTACAGCACCCCATATACTGATCCAGTCAACAAACCCACACCGAGTTAAGTGTACATATGATATTCTTTCAAATAAATAAGTCCAAGATTGTTATTAAAATTTTAATTATGACTCAGTCAGTAATTTCATGTTGTGCAAAAAAATTTTTTGGATTCAATTTGCAACCCTCTCCTTCTGTTTGTTTAGTAATACCTGAGGAATCTGTACTTTCTACATGGACACAACTGTTTGACACATGTAAAAACCACTGCAATTAAGCTCTGCACCTTCCAATATCAAGAAAGTATGCTACCAAGATTTATGGTCATTTTATCAGCAATATGAGAACATTCAGTATAGAATAAATATATCAGACTTGCAACTAACGATTTTTTCTTGATTGTTTAACCTATAAAATGGCAGAAAATGTTGATGAGTGTTTCACAAACCTTAAAATGTTGTTCTCAAATGTTTTATCCACAAACCAAAATTAGTCAGCTTTAATTATTTATTTGGGATGTTGAGTAAAGAAACTATATTCACATTTGATACTTCCTCTGAAAAAATCTGAAAACTTGTATCAATTATTAAAAAAAAATGTAAACCAATTGATTATACAATTAGTTGAAGATTAATAATTGATTGATTGTTGCAGACATATAAGTACTTAACAAATTTATTAGATAACCTGTAATAAAAATGGCAAAACATAAAATGTTGTAGAACTCTTTCAAAAACTAAATGTTATAGTTATTTATTTGGCAATAACACAATAAATTCTACTTTTTATACACAAAATTGAGCTGGCTCACTGGGTTGTTCTCTGAGAAGTTACAAATCTTTCTGTTCAGGAATGCAAGTAAATAACTATAATTTGACATTTGACAGTGTTTGTAAAACAGTACATTTGATAATTCATAGATAATGAACATTATATTTTAGCGTGAAAAATATTTCAGTAAAGAGCTTCTACATATTGGTGTATGAACCCCAGAAACATAATTACCAATGCTGTTAATTTATGGCTGTTGTGGCTACTAATACACATACATCTACACACAAAGCTCCAACATGTCCATTTTACATCAGCAAAATATTTAGGTGCACATAAACTTTATAGTGCGCTGCCCCCAGTGCCACAATTTTAAGGTTTGCATTTTTGTAATTTCTCATACACACACATGCTTATTTAATACCATTAATAATAAACAGAGAGGGAGATAATGTTGATGCTCTGCTGTGTCTGTGTGAGGGATCTAAAAAGCTAATGCCACCTAATGAACTTGCAAACCAAGGTGCTCATAGAAGAAAACAATCAGCTACCTGCCTGACAGAATTGTAACAGTCAGTGATGATTGTTGCCACGCATTGTGTGCTTAAAAAATGTTTGGTGCACCAGTGCGAGCACAGAAAACATTTAGTCGCACCCCAAGGAATTTTTGGTTGCATATGCAACCAAATTTTTTGCACTCTAGAGCACTGATATACTGTACATACACACAAGGTACAATTCTCCAAGTACTCAAGTACTATTCAGGATTTAACTGGTGTCCTAACATACACACATTTTACCTGATAATCCATTATAGCAACAATTACTCTGTATTATCTAGTGCCAGCCCAAATGTTTTGTAATTATAATCAAAATATATCAATTCTACATTTATCCATTAACACCAGGCAAGCCTCTTCAGTCATGTAACATCATCAATCTTCTAAAACTGTTCAAATGCAATTTTTATTTCTCTTCTGATTTGTTTTACAGTAAAAGATTAGCACAGACCAAAGAAATATCAAATGCATAGGTTACAGTGAATTTAGGACACTTTTCTATTATACAGTTCTAGCACTACTTTGCTTGGCTCTGCTGGTTTTTTTTGTTCAATTAGGGATAGTACATAGTGTTTTTAATTTTTGGTACATGCTCTAGTGAGGTTCCAAGCGAGCTGAGTCAGTATTAAAATGTGACATCAACAGACTGCCTGCCACTGATTGGTCATTTTATTTATTGGTCAATTTGTCTGAGTGTCGTCACTGGAAGAGTCATGAGAGCAACGTCCAATACAAGAAACAAACCCACCATTTTTAAAAACAAGAGTGTTACAGCAAGCATACATAGCTTCTGTCCACAAAAACATATCATGGCCCGTCGACTGAAAGCTACACCAGTAAATACAACATTGCTTCAATATCCTCCATCGTTTTATGTGTTATGTTGCGTATAAAATGATGTCACAGCAGTTTCACGTAGCCGTGTAATGACAACCCCACCCACGTTGAGGAGGTACTATGATATCATGGAAAATGGCACGCCTATTACCCAAACTGAGTAGAGTCAAGTAGAGCCGAGTAGTGCTAGAGCTGTATATGAAAAAGCACCACAGAGTAAATAGCAATTAAATGCAGGCACTGACATCATTTCCATCACCCTGCTCATCAATGAAAATAAAAATCACATGTGCTCAGTTGTTCCCTCTGGTACTTGCATGCACAAAATAATTTGAAGTTCAGCTTTAATTTGTCTATTTACCCTAATTAAAGCAAGCTCCTTATTTCTACAAAGTTTTGCAGATGCGCAACAACTGTTTAAGTGTGGCACGTAAAACTAATGATTAAACAAGGTAATTACAGTATAGCAGTAATCAAGGCTATATCCTCTAAATGCAAAATATTGGGTTATTTCAGTTGTGTAATCTAAATTCAGGATTTCTTTAAGGATGCACATTGTCACTCTCTATACTATTGAAGACATGGATGTTCCGTTATTATATTAGAATATTAGAACACCAGGTGGTAAACTTCCAATTGTGGGAAAACATACTTGATTACGACATCTATTGTACTTAAACAAGGCAGTCAACCTATTCTTATGTTCATCAGGTAAAACAATATTTTCTTCTTTGTCTCATGTCACTGTATATATGTATACACCCTTTGAAACAGTGGTGGTGGTGACCAGAAGTAACACAACAGGGCCTGCTTCAAAAAAGGGTCAGTCAGTCACCATTCATGTAATTTATTTAATATAATAATAAAATAATAATATAATAATAAAATAAAGCTAAATCAGTAGCTTTATTTTTGGCTTGAGTCACAGCTTTTCAAATATCCAAAAAGCTGAAAATTATCCCAGCACAACACAAAAATGTTTTGAAGTCTAGGCTTTATTCTAAAATGGCTGGTTGGCTGGAGTTTCAAGGGACAGCTGGTTAAACGCATCTTTTACAGGGAAAAACTGCTAGGGAGCAGGGATTGTGAAGAAGACAGACCGACAGGGTGTGGGGCAGGAAAAACGAGTGAGGGCAAATTCAGTCAGGGAACTGCAGTAGTCATTACATAAAAGAGGGGGGTTATGTAATGCCTGTGGGTTCGTGTAGAGGAACTTGGACAGAGCTAAACACATCCAGATGTGTTAAACAGGACAGAAACCTATACAGAGGCTCACATACTATATACACAAATGCACACATACACACACACAAACACACACACACAATGAAATGGAAAAAAAGAGCTCAGCTACTCAAACTGCAGAGTAATGCTGAGCCATAAGCATGAAAGGCACGCTGTAGTCTCAGCCAACCTAGTTACCCTAATTCACAAGCAGCAGACAGACAGGCACTTTAACTGTCCTATTGCACAGAGACACAAGCAATATGTACTCATGTACTAGGAATAGTTATCATTTTTCAGACAAGATGTATTTAAAGCTGGATACATTCAGAAGTGTGTGAAGACAAATTTCATACATTTTCACTGTTATGTCAATGACCCATTATGTAAGAACTGAGATTTCCTGATGAGCATTATTGTTGCCTCAGAAACAAGAAACGGTGCCCACTCTTTTCTCAACAGAACAACCTGTGCTCCATGTAATATGCCTAAACAATTCATAAACTAGAAGCACTCGAAGAGCACAGACCTCCACCAAGCAATGATAGAGTCCTTCAAAAGACTCCTGGATCCAGATGGTGATCTGGATCACCACCAAAATCTAATTACCTGTTCCTCGTGCCATTACACCCCTTTCCTGAAAATTTCATTCAAATCCATAGATAACTTTTTGAATTATTTTGCTAACAGAAAAAAACAACACTGGTTAACACATAACCTCCTTGGCAGAGGTAATAATGTGTCTTCAGTTAAAATTTATTTTGCCGTTACTACAAAAAGATAACAATTTGAAGCTGGTGGTACCCTCAACGAGATAATAGCAATTGTGAAAACTTTCACATTCATTGACAGGCACAAGGGCTATAACAGAAAGCTCCTGCAGCACGAGCCCAGCAACAGATGTTGGCTGGCCACCAATCCCCTAAGATACGGGAAACCACATCTACAGTATAGATAGGGATGACAGGATTAGTTGTAACCAATGTACTGCATCCAAACAAGCAGCCCAAATAGGGCTTTTTCCACACAGCTTTCAACTCAATTGACATTAAATAATTGAAGTGCTGCTGCCTGAAGAAGACATTACATTGTCAGGAGTGTTGACTGGTGAAGTGCTGTAAGCTTTTAATTGGTAACCAAGAGAAAATAACAGTTGTGAATGTGACATTTTTCTCTCTCTCTCTCTCTCTCTCTCTCTCTCACAAACACACACATCAGCGCAGCATTTGTAGTGAAACTCTCACAGATATAATGCATTTCCCAGCCCCTTGCCCTAACCATTACAACTAAACACCTAACCCTTAAAACCAGGTCTTAACCCCTGAAAAGCCATTAAAAGATGTAAGGAACAGCCAAATTGTCCGTACTTTCCTAAAATGTCCTCATTCGCAATGGTTTATAGTTTTTTTTTTTTGGTCCTTACAAAAACCTACACATACAAGAACACACATGCACACTACTTCCTGTAAGACTAAACTTGCTTTCAGGTTTCTCCTCTGCAAGGCAGGTAGCTGAAAACCAGTTTTCAACTTGTTGTGGGATGGATGACGATGCAATGTGCATCAGGTGGTTTCTTGCGAGGGCATTACAGATGGACAGCTTTACATTTCCAAAGCAGTCTTCACTTAATTGTACTGAATATTATTACGCCAACACTGGCAAATTTATAAATGGATGCTTCTGTGACAGCAAAACAAAAAAAAATCTGAAATGCAGCTTATTCAGAAACATCAGAGCAAATACATTTGTCTGTAAAAAATCTGTTGTGTCATGCTCAAATTACATCATTTTGCTGTGTAGTGTAGCAAGAAATAGAGACCAGCCTCACTCTTCCTATGAAGCACAATTGAACTAGCTGTTAAGTGTTCTCAGGTCTGGGCTATTTTTATGAGTGGAAAATGACATTTAACGTGTTACAGAGAAAACACATGGTCATATTTGCAACACCAAGATGGTGGAAACTGATAAATCACAATTTTTTTCCTTAGACAATTAGATGTAATGCAATGAATTCATATCCAACTGACAATTTAACCATACATATGTACTGAAAAACACATTTCTTTCATTTTTTAAAGAATGAAAGAAACAAGGAACTTTACTATTTTATTGTATGTGCCACCAATGCATTAGTCTGTGAATACACATCAGTAACACGTTTTCAAATAAATATCATAAATGTTTTAGACATTATGTCTATTTATTCACGATGACCTCTTTTCCCATGCTGTCACTTTGTTCAGTGTAGTTACCAATGTTGCACGAAGCTGTAAATGCTTCAAAACTGCTAATAATGGTTAGCCAGTGGAAAGTTTTCATGGTAAAAGCAGGAAAAGGATGTGTCATGTTTTATAGAACAAAGATTAATTGCTGCCCTGTTTGAAGATGAGAAAACTTTTTTTTACTAGAAACTTCACTTCTAGGAAAAAAATATGAATGTTTGACATATGCTTATCAAAGACAAAGAAAAAAAGCTGGAATGAGTGTAATTAGCTCATTAAGAATCATGTTATCAATGTCTTGAATACCCTGACTGTATGCTTTAGTACAGATGCTTTCACAGATGCAATGTTGTACCTAATGAAAATGACCTTGATTGCATAACTGTGCATAGTTGTATTTTGTCACCATTATATTTCATCACTATATTCTTAACTTCATTAGAAAAGTATTTAAAACTATTTAATTTCTGTCATCATAAAACTAATGTGACAGACAAGTGAGAGTACAAATGTGTATTATTAAACATACAAAGTAATACTTAAAGTATCTTCAGTTAAAATAACTAAAATTATTCGTAGTAGTTGTTTATTAATATTAATGGTTTTCAGTTGTTTTCTTTGGGAAAATAATAATAATAATAATAAAAAAGAACAGGATACCCTTGCATAAAATTAACAAATAATTTAACTCAAGATTATTATCATTTGTCTGATTTGTTTTTCAGTAGGATACAGTAAAAGTCTGCCCATGATTGATCATCACAGCTGCTCATTGTTTAGTAACACTAAACACAGTTTATTTATATTAACTGTAGACTTTAGATATATTACTGTTTCTACATTTCCTTTCCATTCAGAATCTAGATTTTACTTTATCTTCACAACATGACAATTACTTTTTATTTAAGATATTCAGCTCTATATCTTATAATTATATTACAGCCAGCTACATATGACCACCTAGCAATATCTCCATTTTCTCCAATAAGCTGCCTCATTAATGTAACTCATTGTACCTTCTCCTTGAAAATGGTTCAGTTCATGTACAACTCTAATGCCACATTTCATCTTATTTTTTTTATATTATACAGGCAATACACACATGCTTCCAGTTAAGTTATGAAGATATTTAGGTAAAAAGGTCCAAAGTCACCACAGTAAAAGACAAATAAAATAAATAATTAATGTTCTCTTATACTTTATTAATAATATACCCAATCCAACACAGGTCCTTCTGCTGCATGTTTTTGCCTATTTTCAAAACACCAATGACAGAGAAATGTGTAATCTGACGTGAACTTCCCAAGGAATACATTACATTTGCAATCTCCTGCTGTGGTAAACCTGACATCACAACAGGCAGCATGTAAAAACAAAAACCCACATCTTCTGCAAAACCACCATCAACAACAACTCTATGCTTCTTCTTGGTTTCAGTTCAAATTCAAAACATTCACTGGCTCTGTGGGTGCTCACTTGCTCACTCTGCAGATAAACAGAACGTTCAGTTTCGGCCTCTGCTCTCTCAGGAGGAAGCACTGTGTGACGAGAGAGCTTTTTACTTTCAGTCCATTCGAGCAGGAGTGTTTGCCACAGGATAATACCGCCCACACAACTGTACATGCTCTATGTGCGAATGGTAAATCTACCCCTCCCTGGAGTTTGACCCAACCACTACTGAGGCAGACCAGGCAGTTAAAATTGTCATTAGCACCTGCTAGGCCAGAGTAGCATATTGCAGGGTCTAGAAATACAGGGACTTTCACAACAGTTGAAGAGCACTGAACACCATGTGACAGTAATACAAGATATTCAAGAGTGAGGTATGTGTAATAGACCAATGCAGACAATTACAAAATGTACCTATTGTAGAGAACTGCTATATAAGACCGAATGCTTCGTATATGATGAAATATCCAGTACTGCAAAATGAGGCATACAAATACATACACAGACACACCAACTCAATCTGACAGTAAGTGGGGGCATTTGACTTACATTTTGACATGACGCTGTTCAACGTCCACTCTTGCCAGTTCCTCCTCCTCCAGGTCAGAGTCCCCTCCAGAGCTACTTTCTGTTACATCTGAGTCAAAGGCGACTTCTGCTGAATGAAGGTTGGCTGTTCCACTTAGATATAGCCTCTCCAGTTCCAGGGGCATGGAGCCACTTTTCAGGAAGCGACTAAGGCCATCTCTGCTGTTTGAAGAAGAGTGGCGTCCAGTTCTCCATGTAGCTGTAGGGGTCGTTGACTCTGATTTACGGTTACCAGCCAGTAGCCGGCTGAGAGCTGAATCCAAGAAGCCACCTAACTGCTGTTGAATATGCCGCTCCACCTGCTTGGCCTGTACCACCTGCAGACGTTTGCGCAGACGCCTTAGCCGACTTTCAATCTCAGCTTGGCGGCTGCTGTTGAGAAGTGTGCGCTCCCTAATGTGAGCATCAAGGCTGTCCAAGGAAGAACTACATGGTAGAGGTGTCTGTGGTGCAGGTGTGCAAGATAGGGATCCCTGCAGGCTACTACCTGGTTTCTCCCTATCAGAGCCCTGAGGCTGACTGATAGACATGTGGGAATCAGCCTCCTCTAAATTTGCTTGTTCATTGGAGTTAGGGTTGCCATGAGTAAAGGGGGAAAGTGCAGCAGACTGAAGCACTGATGGCTCAGCCTTTTTTCCATCTGTACTTTGAGAAAGCCCAGAGGAATGCTTCTGTTTAAGGGTTCCTTTCACCGAGATATGCCCCGATAAGGTAGCTGTTAAGGTCTCAGAGTCTAAGGACAGGTTCTGGGACTGAGGGTCTGTGGTGGCAGAGGGTTTGTCACCATTCACTGCCACTACACAGCCAGAGCCTGACATAGTGGCCAGCTTTTTGGCCAGGCCATTGACAGGTGCCATGGGCTGGCCACCACCGTTGGTGCTGCCACTCATGAGGCTTTTGAGCTGGCTGCCAGAGATTTCAATTGCCTGCCTCTTCCTCAACAGGAAGTCTCCTCCGCCGTTGAGTAGGGAAGTGGGCAGTATCCTGTGACTTTTCAACACAGACTGTTTGATGAGGACTCCTTGCAGCTTGATTGACTCCTTAGTTGAAGGGACAGGTGTCACATCAGAGCATAGGTAAGAAGCCACCAACGGCTGGAGTTTGCCCAGGGTCGGGGCCTGGGCAACAGAGTCTGTTTGTGGCTGCTGTTGCTGTTGTTCCTGGTTGCCGCCACAAAAATCAAGAGGGCACTCTTCTGAAACGGCCTTGCACTTAGCGGGGCCACTGCTGTGGATGAGGATGTTGCTGGTGTTACTGTTGTTCTCTGCACTGGCCGGTGACAGACTTGAGGATGGGGCAGCCAGTTTGAAGCGGATGTGGTGAGCTTCGGCTGGGGCGTCGGTGAGAGCGGGCGCCATCGCAGCCATGCAGTGCAGAGAGACGGGCACCGCGGCCTGCTCCACACCACCCGCTTACTGCCCCACCTGAGGACAGCCTGGAAAGAATAAATAAGATACAGACATAATGAGAGGGGTGATAAGAAAAGAAGTCTAACACAAATATCTAATAAACCCAAGCACACATTAAAATGTTTTACACAATCAAATTCTTATCCTTCATGTCACATGAGGCTGTTGGGTGGAGTTAATTTTCCATTCCCAAGTATCATTCACATCCTTGCTCACTGACAGACACTAAGCAGTATATTTAAAAAATATAAATGAAAAAATACACTTTAGTGTGAAAGACATTTGAACAAAAAGGATGTTTTAACAATTGTAAAACACCAAAATGTTTAGATAATTTTTCAAAACATCTTTAAGTTTAAACAAATAACAAAACAAACAAACAACAAAAATACATGTACTTGCACTACAGGTTCTGCAGCAAATGGAAAATTACTAACCACCACCCAAACAAAGTACCACTTTTCAAACATTTGGGACGATTTTGGACGGAAGATGCAACAATACCATTGTAAAATAACAAATCAAAAATACTGGCTCAAAAAAAAAAAAAAAAGTGAGTGTCCAAAACTGATCTGGTTAAATGCTTGATCCAATGAAGGGATGCCTCATTGACATTTTGCTGACCTGCTGGCTGTGAGTGTAGCAACAATTATCCTATAAAAAGGTAATTGGGAAAACCACTATAGGTGAACTAAAGAAATATCTAAGACAGCATAAATGTATCCATCTGACCATTTTAGTCATTAGAAAATTCCACCAAAGACACATTTGAAGATTTAAAAAGTGAAAATATTCATTGACCTTGGGGATGAGATGCTAACATTATCATGGAATATTAGAAACACAAAATGTCTAAACAAAATCCTGTGTTAATGAATAATCCATACTAAATATTTATGTGTGTATGTGAAGAAGCATCCGGTGCATTTATGTTCAAACTCTTCTTTAAAATAAAAGGCAACCTTTGGTATTTATTTCTTATGTGGAAAGAAGTGAGACAAGATAATGCAAATTGCCCAAACCCCACTGCCCTACATATGCCCTGGTAAATCAGTGTGCAGAAGGGTTCTACACAAGCCAGTGTAAGTAGGTGGATTTAGGCGTCAGTATTAGTCCAAAGCACATGATGTCATCCTGACTAGATTCATGTGTTTATTTAAGCTGAACCTATTGAATATCCACCATCTACAAAATATTAATGACAAGAACATTATCAGTTAGAATACAAAGAATACACTAAGTAGTTTACATGAGGTACTGTTAGTCTGGTTGAGCAATATTTCAGGCCAATTACCAGTTTATCCACATTAAACCTAAAGCATAACCCCCCTATTAAACGACACAGAAGATAAAAGGGAGCTGCTGAATCTCCGCGTATGGTCTGCAGAGTCAGATGAATGGGGGCTCAGTATTTCACCGCAGTTTCTAGTCAGCGCGCACTACGCCATGTTGGTATTTCCGAAGCAGATTATGCAATGGGATTGTCTACCTAAAAACGTCCATTTCGCTCAAAACACATCGAACATGATTATTAAAAATACGAGGGAAAAGGGTAACAAACTTCGGAGAATGCACAACTCATATTTCATATGAGTAATAATACCAGTTAATCTGTAAACTGCTCGATATGCGACAAAAATAACCACATCCAGTATTATCCAAACGTAACATCATCGCTAAATTGTCTTCCTAATGTTTACACAAACAAGTATTAGTGTAGAACTGCCTTCGCTACTGGATGTGTTCAAGTGCAATTACGTTATACACAGTGTGTATAACACAATGGCTTAGCGGAAAGCCATTCAGGAGCGGTGTGTTTGTGTCACTGAGCGGTGTCGGAGAAAAGGCAAACGGCCTCGATATTAACTCACAAAGCAAGACAGTTATCTCCTAAAACCATGTCACTGTACACTGCGTGCAAATTAATGCGCTTCAAGCTAACGTTAGCTGGAGAGCTGCTGATGCAAGAAACACAACCTGCTCACAAGATAGCGTGCGATTTCCACAAGACAACTGCAGTGAATCGCTACATATCCACCTCACATTGTCTCATTTTATAATATTCTTTCAGAATTGCGATTATTTTCTACAAAAATGCCTTTGGGCTTTACGCAAACCTCGTTAGGCAAGTAAACATGTTAGTCACTGGCTACGTAATACAAATCACCTCTTGGTTTCAAGTCAATAACGCCCTGGGTAAAATGTATGCGTTAAGAGCCCCGAAAAAATGCCAAAATGCAGGTTACATCTATACTGTATGTATACTGTATACTATATGTAACAACCTAGTTAGCCATTTTAGTAACAATAACAGGAAACACCCCCTCATTTGGATCACAACTTATTTCAAAGAGCACTATGTGACCCAGAGTACAGACATGGTGTACATTGCAATTAGACTACGGAAATAAACAGAGGGAGTCTGTTGTTGTAAATATACGGTGCCCATAATTTGCTTTACCGGAGTTCACAACTAGTGGCTAGCGAAACAGTGTGTATCGTGAATGCAAATGGTCTAAAGCGGAGAAGTTGGGAGTAGACCTTGCCAGTGTAGCTAGCTCGCTAACAAAGAAAAAGGAGGAACCTACCACGTGACGAGGTTGCACTATCCGAGGGAATTTCGGCAACAATCCCCTGCAGTTTATGGTGGAAAAACCAAATGTGCTAACACAAAACGCAGATCAGTTTGATCACTCTGCCATTAATAAATCAAAAATACTGCCAGACTGCCAAAAGGGACCCGCTTCACAGAGCCTCTCGGGTTCGTTCCGGATTCAGGCAATGGGCGAATCAACGATCTACACCTTTCTCGGCAGCTAACTCGCCTCGCCGCCACAGCAAATGTAAGTCAGGGCCTTAAAACAATCCTTCCTACCCCAGTTACTTCAAATGTAGGCGATTTCACGACAGTAGTTTACCAAAAATTCCGATTCCCAGTGCGCGAAATGTAGTCCAGATGGCAGTTTGACGCGGAGCTTTTTCTCTCGTTTTAGGGAGAGACGCTTAGAAAATGGCGGCTAGCTCCGCTCCCTCGGATTTCAGTCTGACAAACATAGAAGTGCAGTGTGTGTGTGTGTGTGTTGCTCGCTGGTAGGCGGGAGACATTTCTCATACTCACCACTAGAGTAAAGGGCAGATAAGAAACGGCAAAAAGCTCAAAAGAAGATACCACAGGAGGGCATTGTCTTCCAAAACACAGCTCAATGTCGATCCTGCACTTGTTAGACACAGGCTATTGTAAAGTTGTTGCTGGTGTATTGTTTATATTACAGATACTATTTGAAGGCTTCAGCAAATTGAGACTTTTAAGACTCTTAATACCACAAAGAGAGAAATTCAATACCAGATGCACAACTATAGCGTCCAAAGTATTGGAAAACAATTGCATAAAAGTGTGCGGACAGTATTAAGTAATTTTATTTTTGTATTGAAATTCAATACACAAATTTGTATTCAATACAAAATTTTTAGCAGTGTTTCATTAATATTGTAATCAAAATGGACCACAAACCAGACAAGTGTTTGGTGACTACATTTTTCAAATTACAATTTAATTAATCACAAATTCAAGGGAAATTTGCAAAGTACAGCCGAAAGAGCCTTGCTCATCCAACATGTAGCCTTTTCTTGAAGAGGGACTTTGTGTAAAATCTAGTTTTAACTATAGTATAAACCTCATTTATACTTTATATTGCATATTTTATATGCAGTATAAAAAAAATGTACATATTTGCTCAGCTTAGACATTTTGCTGATTCGATTAGCTGATGTAATTAGGAAGCTAAAATGTCAATTGAGGAAAAACAAATTTAATTTTTTTCATTTGGTAAATTATTTTTCTGCTGCTTACATGCATGCATAACATTCCAGCTAATTAATTAGCTAACAGGGTTATTTTATACTTGGGAAGAATTGACACGAATGTGATTTGTGATGTGATACTACAAATAATAATCTCTCTACTAGTTCAAGGATCATCTGTTTTGTCTCTTTGTCTACCTGTGGTCCCAGCTTCTGTGTTGCTTGACAGGCGACAAAGTCATCAAAGGCAAGAGTCCTTTGGTGACTTCGAACAAAGAAAAGGTAGTAATGCTTATTGATTCTCATTGCCATTAAAAAGTGTGATTGGTGGCATGCAAGTGATGTGGAGTCAATAAAGCTCCAGGTGGGGGGTACAGCACTAGTAATAATAATAATCTGCTTCAGAGATAACTAAGGAACTTAATGTCCTGACTAGTTTTCAATTTTTTTCTTTATTATGTGACCACAAATACATAGCAAAAAGTCTTCTCTGTGGTATTAAATGAATATCTATACTATTTTTTGCTTAACAAGAGAAACCCTGCTCTAAGTAGCTTACTCAAAAAATACTACTTGAAATGACTCAGTTTACTTTAATTTAAGACATTCCAGGAGAATAATTCACCCCTTTTGTGAGCGCTCCTCCTCTCATGTCACTTTCCACAGTAACTACAATGTCCATATTACAGTAACCATGTGAAAGTTGCAGCCAATCGCCACTTGAGGGAGCTATTCTCTGCATGGCTGTAAATGTGTATCTATAACTTCAATGGACATCAATAGAACACCAAACTCCTATAAAGGAATAAAAGCCTTGCAAAATATACACTTATTATCCTAAGTATGAGATGAATGTAAAGAGGGCAGTAATTATAAGTTAATTTAAGACTGTGGCTTGCTGTTGTGTTGCAGTAGAACAATACATTACATTTATTTAAGACTACCTTAAGTAATGCAACTAAATACATAACACTAATTTCCTACAGCTCTTGCATAGCCACTGTGCTACAAGAGTGGACTTTGCATGCATGTGTGTTCAGCATGTGTGAATGAGACTGCAGCTGCCTATCCAGCTACTTTTAAAATTCAAAAAAATGTATATCTCCATAAAAAGGTCTTGGTAGGCAAGTGGTAAATATAAAGAAACAATTGCTTCCATCTCTGATAGTTATCAATGTAGGGCATTTATCCCTGTCTGCTCAACAGGAAATTTACAAAAGCATCCAACCATTCACTTTGTTATTCTGCCACAGGACACAGCACCAACAGGCTACCGGTAAACAAGCTTCCTTGTCCCTAGCAACATCCTTGGGCTTCTCCTTAAGGGATTCAGAGGAATTCCCACACTTGTGTTGGCAGATAACACTATACTGCATGTAATCTATGAAAGATTTTAAATACCTCAACAGGGACGTGTCCAGTGTTCATGCACCTGAGGTGGCTCTATCCCAAAGCAAAAGAGCTGCTGTTATCCCCGGCCACAGGTGGAACTCACCTCAACATCAAATAAAACACCCAAATAACTACATAATAGGGATTGTTATTAGTTCGGAATAACCTTTACTCCTTTGTTGAATAGCTTATTCCCAATAGAGCATGTAATGTTCCTTTAAAGATGAACGCGAAAAGGCAACTCCCTTGGGCAATTTGTTCTAATCACCATCATCATCATGTTTTCAGAATTCATGGCTGATCAAGACAATTATTCTCACGCACATCCAGAGAGCCACAAGCATTAAAAACTAGGTAATTATTATTAACTTATAGGAATACCTTTAACTCCATTGTTAAAAAAATCCATTCAGTAATCCAAGGGTCCATAATTCCAGTTTCAAGCGTGGAAACAAGGCACCTAAAACAAAGAGGGACAAGATAATTAAAAAAAAAAATGTTACAACATTTGTTTCACATTTGAGCACAGAACTACGCTCTGTTACAATGAGCCTGAGCGCTTTTCTTTTCGTGCCATGCTAACCATAGCTGGCTAATGTTACTTTTCACTGAACATTTTAAATGAAAAAAGTTTTAAATGTTGAAAAATGTCAGTACAGAGCCTAGTAATTTAAATGTACGTAACGAAACTAGTTTCTTTGACGATTGTGCTGCGGAGTGCAGTGCAAGTGGTTTTAGCTACTGAATTAAGAGCACTTTCTCTAATCGCTAGTTAAGGGAGCTAGCGTTTGCAAGGCTAATATGCTAAGCTTAGCCTAGTTAGCTTCTTTTGCTCCCTGAGCTCTCTATGGCTACCGTTTTCTGCACGTTTCACCGGAAAGTGTACTAAAAATCCGACCAACTAAAGTTGGACTGCCAAACGTTAAATTGAATTGGTGCGTTTTTTTTTCCATGACAAGTGGAGCGTTTACTAATTTAGAGACAATAATAAGATAAAAATCTTACCTGCTTGTCCTGTTACTAACCGTTTACGACTTGATAACAACCCTCCCTCATCTTTCTATTGGTCGGTGCTTCCTTTTCAGGCGTCCCATTGGCTGGCGCCACTGTCAATATCATTGAATACCCGTACAGCGGAAATGTGGACGAAAGTTCAAAGCATGAAACTTCATAATCAGAAAGCATTGTTTACCTTTTTGTAATGCTTTATTACGCCTCACCACCTTCCCTACCATTCATAAATGTCTGATTGTACCGTGCCACTGTAAGACTGTCATTTGCACTACTCGAATGCTAGCTGCTTACAGCCCAGCCTGATGTATTTTCACCCAAACTAACTATAATAATCCAATATGTTTTATGCATTGGCCGTGGGACTTCACTCAGAGATAAACCGCAGATTTTCACAGAACAATGCATATCACGAGTAGATGATGTTGCTGGGTGTAAACAAATTTAATCAATGTGTTTATTTGATCTAAATTCTTTGTATCTTATGCTAAATAGGTTATACTGGTGGAAGGATGTCTGACATCTCAGTTTGTTCTCCCCTAGAATAAAGAGTAATGATAGTGGATATGAAGCTGGAGCTGTGGAAGCAAAAGGTAAAGGTAAGCAAAGAGATGAGGATGGATGGGAATATAAATGAGTGAGGAAACAGTGGCCTATGTACTGTATGAATATCCTGGCTTTAGCCTTGGAGTGGGACTGATTCAGAAAGGGCCCAAGAGCTTCCCATGGTGTGACTGAACATTACTAGTAATGCTTATATCCGACTCTTCCAAATCTACTGTTAAGCACTGAATGAAATCAACTGGCACCTCATGTCTGTGGCAGCATAGCAACAAACAGACCTGAAGAGATGTTTTTGTTCTTGTTCTTGTTCTGTTAAGTTATGATTAACACATACTTGAAATGCGACAGTAACAACTTTATCATTCAGGTTTATTCTGGTTTAATTAATACAGCATATTTAATTGGTGGTGAAGGGAAAAAAAATCTTATTGACTACCACACAAAAAACCCTTTATGACAAGTATGCATTAAATGATTGGATTAATATGTGTGTGAATGCATAAATAGGAATTATACGGGATTACAATAACAATTGCTTTCATTGTGCATTATTCAGATGATTTCCCCCCCAGTTTATCAATATATTGTGTTTTACTGGGATGTTTGAACGGTCATTTTGTTACCTTTTATGTATTATTTTGTAAAGACAAGTGTTTTGTTATTGTGTCATGCTAGAGAACTATGGCCAGGACTCCATGTGTTTATTCAAACTGGTACCATACATACATCAGTAGTCCAAGAATAGGAAAAATATAAATTTACTAATCTTCTCTTCCAGATTAGTAAATTGTAAACAAACATATTCAAATTAATCTAGTTATTGATTAGAGTTTTCTGGGGAATTTCAGTACAGTCAGTACAATGAGCAAATGAACCTAGTGACAAAAATTGATGGTACTAAATCAGTATCTTTAATAGCTAGTATAATAGTTCTGCATCTTTTTTGTAATGCCTAATGGAAATATGTTACTGGACAAATGGCTTTGTCTTTATTTAGAAAACATAGAACCTGTTTGGAACAAGGGCCTTTCTGCATGAAGTTTGCATGCTCCCCATCTGTGCAGATTTGGGGATTAGGCCAATTGGACACTAAATTACCGGTAGGTGTGAATGTGTGTGGGTGCACCCCGCCTTTTGCCCTACGTCTCATAGGATTAGGCACCATCGCCCCCCTGTGACCCTCATGTGGAGGATAAAGCGGTAGAAGATGAGTGAGTGAGAAATTATTCACTTTAATAATAATAAAAAAATGGCTGAGTAACATGTGTTCCAGTGGTATTTTCGGATGGTTACAGTTTCCCAGCCAGACGTTCTGTTTGCTATACAGGGGTTTTGTTAGATAGAAGTTTGGCCTGAGAGAACAGGCAGTGGCATTAAAGCCTTCAGGGAAGGTGAACAAGGGAACCACACTTTGGACAAGACAAAGTAATTTGTTTTGTGTAAGTCTGGTAAACAATATTAATAAGTATCATAAAGAATGCAGTGAAGGAAGAATGTCATTGCTTTCTTTGAGAGGTCACTGTGCTTTAATAGTTGTCATTTTGTTTTGTTATTATTATAATTTTCTAACAATTTTGGTGTTCACTGCTGAAGGACAGAGCCACTCTAATATGTAAAAAGACCACGTAAGTGTTTATTGGACTCATTGAATTTGACAGAAGGTAATCCTGTCATGTGATACTGGATTGGTTATCATTGCACTGTAATGTCTTCCTTATGTATCTTCATGGATTTTGGATAATGGATAATGCCTGGATTCTGCAGTCATGTGGACTGCAATCACATTTCACAGTCTCTGCGTTTTTTTAATTATTTTTTTGCACATCTTTCTTAAGGATGTAGACACAATACCACTGAATCATATACAAATTATAAAGAGACACTTTCAGAAAGAAAAGACATGGCTCTGTATTTTGTGACTATTATGGGTAGGTTTCCATCTAATCAAGCAGTCCCTCTGCTTCTGTGGATCTTCGATTGTGTTAAATTTGCCTCATAATTGGGGGGAACCTTGTTTGAAGGGCAGTGAGAAAATATTGAAGTATAGCTGTCATGATTTGACACTAGATGGCGCTAAGACGTCACACTCAGAGCCATAACTAAAGCATATGTTGCCATCATTCAGTCAATGGATATGGTCTTGAACTGTAATACTTTACAAGCTGATTGCAGACATACATGTATGTTAAATGTTTTGTAGCACACCTATATGTAGATGTACAAAATTTTTAAATCACCAATTATTTATTATTATTATTATTATTATTTTTGGGGAATATACATGTTGTTTCTTTGTTGTTTCATTTTGTTTCCATGCCAGCATGTGATTCATTGGATGTCCAGTATTTATAGCTGCTCATAAATATGTTTACATTATATGTTTATAAACATGTAAAATAAATTGTTTGGCACTCCGAATTATTTAATATATGGAGTGCATTATCACGTTAAAGGCTGCTTATTTCAAAGTTTAATTTATGGGAGAGAACAAAAGTACTTTCAGAGGCATATTCATATATTGAGTGCATGTTGAACATTATATCTTATGCATTTCCTACTTCTAAATACCATATAGGGTATGAGACACTTCCCAAATTGACACAGTGCAGCTTCATGTGTCTGCACCACAGGGGTTTGTGGTGAAGAATCTGCTGGGAAGCTCATATTAAATGACTGTTCTTTAATAAGACGCATGAGAAAGGAAAATAACTAAGTACATTTACTAAAGTCCTGTACTCGGGTACAGTTTTATGGTAATTACACTGTTGTATTTTTCTTGAACTCTACACAGTATTATGAAGCAAACCTAACAGAAAGCTGACACAGCTCTTGGATTTCACTTTATCTTTACAGTTATTAAACTCGACTTATTCCACATTGTCTCTCATTTATGTTATGTAACAGGTTCCTCCTTAAAGTATAGCCTCTTCACTAAAGCTCTATTTTGTGATAAGTGAAACATTCCAAGTTACGACACCACCTTTCTTATGGCTTCACCTCTAAATTAAATGAAAATCGTCTGGATGTCTGGTGTATAATTTACACCTGACAGTAAGAGTTTGTACCAACTGACCCGCCATCAGGCTGGTCAGGTTTTAAAATGGTTTAATCAAGAGCTTGCAGATGTACTGAATTTCCTGCAGCCCCATTGTAAGGATAGAAACGGGCTGTCATTTGTGTTTTGAAAGGGATGCAGCCTCTTACTAACAAAGTACTCAATAAATCAACAACAGCTGATAATGAACACATCAGCTGCCCTTGCCAACATAATGTTGTGCAATCATCAGAAAAGTTTACCAAATGAGAATCATTATTAAATCATCCTGACCATAGTCTAATTATCAACTGTGAAGATGAGCAACTCTCCCCAAACAAGAAATCCTAATTGTAAAAATGAATCTGCAAGTTTGCCCAGAGCAGCTCTGTCGGCGATGACTAACCTTTTTAAACTCTTTAAGTGTCTGCATGAAAATTTGCATCCAGTGTTGCATTATCTTAGCGCCAAGAGGCCTGAATCACAACACATAGTGTGATCCTTGAGAAACATCATGAATTCTGTCACAGTCAATTTTTGCAACTTGTATTGAACAGAAAGCACCCCCCCCCCCCAAACACACCACCAACACATGCATGAACCATCACTCACACACGTTTTCTTCAATTTTTGGGCAATGCTTTGGCATGGAATCAAATAATAAAAGCAGGAAAATTGCTTTTGTTCAGGGTCCTGGGAGAAAACAGTGCATGTTAACTTGGGCAGAAGGATCTTTATGTAAAAGTTGATGTTCAGTTGTGCTTCCCTTTCAGGCACACACACATAAATGTTTGCCCAGTGTTCCTGGTGAGGACCCTTGTCAACATTATGCATTCCCTACCTTACCCTAACAACCATCACAACTAAATGCCTAACCCTAACCTTTATCCTAACCTAAACCTAAGTCTAACTCTAACCCTAAAACCAGGTCTTAACCCCCATAAAGCCCTTTAAAGACGTGAGGACCAATAGAAATGTCCTCACTTCGTCAAATGTCCTCACTCCCTATGGTTTATATGTTTTTTGGTCCTGGCAAACCTACAAACACACAAGGCTTAAAAGGATGACAAGAAGCACAAAAATGTATTTCTTGTTCACTTTTGTCTCAGGGGACCGAGAATATAAATGGCAGTGTGATCCTGAGAAGAGCATGTAAAACGGGTACCTCATACAAATGCGCATTTCTTTTATGGAATTGTGTTGTCCTGTGTACAAATATGTGTTCTATAAATAAACTTGTCTTGACATCTCAGCCATTTGTTAAAATTTTAATTCAAGTCAAATGCAACACCCAGTTTATTATCTCTTGGCATCTTTTCAAGTAAGAAAATAACAGTATTGGAAATAAATAACAATAAATATAATATTGTAAATTACATTGTGACTGATTGACCACCATATGTACCACATAACTATGGACAAGTCCGTGCTCTTTGCTTGAACAGATGCTTTTGACTGTGCTGTCAAGGCAACACGTCATCATCATACACCCGTTTAAACATTTTGGTTGCTGTAATAAAAAAAGACATGAAATTGACAATTAATATATGTGAGACTTCCCTAACATTGCAAAAAAGTGCATGTAGTTTTCTGGACTTTGAGTACAAATGAAAACCTTCAAATCCCTGGATGCAGCAGCTAAACGGGCTGCTTGGTTACAATAGATGAATAACATTAGAACAACAGACATGACATTGGCCCGTGAAATTCTGGTGATTTAAATAATTTGACATTATATCACATGGGATAAAAATAATAAAGACACGACTTTCGGGCAACAAAGAGGATAAGGTTAAGTTACAATTTGAGATAGTAGAGCAGTTCATAAAATCTCAGGTGCTCGGCATACTGGTCACAAAGGAATGTGGACTGTGTGTGTTCTGATCACATGGATAATGTGCCCGTATGATTTACTGGTATGTCTTTTTTTTCCTGGTTTTATATTTGTGTTGTCTACACTAGATTTTAATACCCCGCTCTAGCATTTATATTTACAAGTAAACAGATACTGCACAGCTTGCTCACATGTCATGCGTCAAGTTAACCAACACCAAGTCACTTGGTTGATATGAGAATGAACAGCTCCCCGCTCCTTCCCAGCTAAAAATGCTCTGCAGCTGGCTTGTTGGCAGAGAGAGAGAGAGAGAGAGAGAGAGAGAGAGAGAGAGAGAGGCAACAAGAGTTTAAGATTTTTTTCCCAGGTAATATGCATACATGAATGTGATGTTCATTTTTAGGCAGAGCAGGGAACATTTTCATTTAAATCCTGTAAAGTCACCGTAGATTCCGTTAGAGACCAGCTGACAAACATCATGGGGCATTTAGGAGCATCTCTCATGAGATGGCGGAGACCAAACACAGAGCTGAAAGAGCAAACATCTGACCTATCTGAAACAGACTTTGAATAAATGCTGTTTGTGTCTGGTGGGCATGTGAGTAGGCAACGGGCTGCTTATATGTTTCGCACAACAGCTTTGAAAACATAATCAAATGGCAACCCATTTACAGCTTACTGTGCCAACCCAAATGGTCAGAAAATAATTCCTTTAATTCGACAATGGCCCCATTTAGACTTGGTATTAACATCGCAGCTGGAGAGCACTAAGTAAGACTGTTCACACCTGGGATTAAATGCAACTCCTGTGAACGCACAAGATCACATTTTAGAGTCTCACTGTACAGATTGTGTCTGATGTTAACGTGTTTGTGTACACGTGTGTGTGTGTGTCGGCATGAGTGACAGAGAGAAAAAAAAAGAGAGTTGAGTGAATCAAAGCTCTATTTATGTTGCTGTAAGATAAAATACATTTTAAGCACACGGAAAACAAGTTATACTGTATGTAAACAGTGCGGCAGTGGCTACAAATAAGTGCTGATTATAGTAAGAAATACTGTGAAAATGAAAAAAAACAGCATGTCAGCTAAGGCGGTTGTCTCTAATTGGTCGCGAAGACACATTGCATACATACAGTAAATGCTCAGGAATTTGGTCACATGCTGTTCATCCTCAAACCACCCGTCTGTTCTTTCTGTGATAAGATCTGAGAAAGAAATGGATTGTGAGCATTTATACCTGTGCTGTTTAAGCCCTGTCTGTGACTGATCAGACTGGAACACCAAGTCTGATCAGGGTCTGATCAGGGCCAATATGTGAGGAAATAAGTCTTTTGATAAGAACATTTCTAAAAATGGAACAATTAAACATTTTAAGAAATAAAATGAGGAGAAGAGGTTGAGTCTGCTCTTTCACCTGCATGTTAAGTCTGTGTCTGGAGTCAGGAGGCGATTCTCCAGTTGCCGGCTCCATACATTGACATATAAGAGAGGTATTCTTCAAATGAATTTCACAAAAAGTGAACAGGTTAATGACAAATTGTGTGCTTGACTTCAATAATGGCAGTGAATGCCATGAATATATTTATGTCACACATAAAGCTCTGGAAGAAAATCTCCTCAGGCAGAACATAACGGAATGTGTTCAACCTTTCTGGAAATTTGATTCAATTGACACGACTGCACCAAGCTGAGAGAGGAAGTTCGCACAACACCAAATTCACATAAACACTGCGTTAAGACAAATGTTTATGACAACACAATTAAATAATAATTAAAACAAAATCTCAAAATCCGTGACATCTTAATTTAAATAAGTTAGTCCCTGCCCCTGGTATTATTTGAGTCCAGTGCCTGCTGGGGGGTGGGTGGGATCCAGTTCAGTGCATCAGTGCAGTCCAGTGACAAAAGCTAAAATAAGATTGCGCAAGCAGGAATAACCTAGAATCGCTACGGCAGGCAAACAAGAAAGAACATGGTGTGTGGTATGGAGTGCTGTACATTGAAACCCAAACTCCACTCTCGGCTTGGTCACATGCATTTTTTGACCCACTAACCTCTCCCCTCAAAAAGTCTGCAGTGTCCTTATTTCTTGTCCCCATCCATTTCTGCAACAAAGTCTATTGTATAATGTTCCTCCTGAGGTTTATGGGACTGACGCAGTCTCTCTCTCTCTCTCTCTCTCTCTCTCTCTCTCTCGCCCCAGCTCATAAAGTGATTTAGTGTCCTCCAGTGATGTGGTAGGAAATGATGACAACGATAGCTGGAGGTTTCTCCCAAAGCATGTACACTATGTAGGACAAAAAAGGTTTCCCCTCTCATAGCGACGTGGACTGCTTGATGCTGTGAAAGCTGACCCGTGAAGGTGATGTGGGGATGGACATAGCCTGGGTCATCCTGGCTCGGATGGAGTGCTGCTCCTGCCAACGGTGGAACCGCTTCCTCACAGCCGAACGCACCTGTCAACAACAAACCGGAAGAATTAAAAACACACACAAAAAAACGATGGTCAGGCGATCGACTGATTGTTCAGCAAAACCGTCCCATTTCTGTTTTCTGAGACACCATCTCGTATTGTTTTTAAATAATAAATAATTCTGCATATTTAATACATAATGTAGAGGGATCCTAATTGTTAGCAGTAACATGGATGTAATAAAATCAGATTCACGATTGGGTTTATTACCAGGTATAGCTTACACAATGCAGTAATTTGTGTGAAACAAGAGCAAAAAATGAATATTTCAGCTAAATAATAATAACATACAACAAGTAGAGAGCAATTAAGCTGTCAATATATGGAAAATAATCAAAATACCAAAACTATTTTGTGTACAAGATGTCATGCACCAACAGACACTGAGATAGTGAGCAAAAGAATGCAATGTCCAACTTCAACTTAAAAAGTAAACATTTTTGGCTGGTCTTATAGACACAGTTTTTAAATGTAATTACCATTTGGTATTTAATATATTTATCTTCATATAGTTTTTTATTTTATTTTCCTGGCAAAAAGGACTTCAGTATAAACCAGTCTCTGCAATGTAAAATTGAATTTACTGCTTCGATCCATTTACTTAATGTACTCTATAAATAGAATCTACAGAAACTTTAAGCCATACATCAATTTTAAAAGAGGATCCTCCTCCACCTTCTGCATTGCAAAATTAATTGTCCCTTGTGTCCCACTTTTCTACCCCCACCCTCACTAATCACAATACAGTTTCAAAAGAAGTGCTTTCATCTAAAACGCTGATCCACATAAAACACCAAAACCTAATTTTAACATTGTAATATTTCTCAGCCGTTTATCAACGTCCTAACCCACGACTCTGTTCTATACGCACGCTTAAGTGCTAAATGTTTTGTGTTTGACGTGGATGTGACCTTGGGGTGTCATCTGTTCACCTGCCTCAATTCTTCCCCCGGCAATTTCTGCTTCTCTCAGCCTGTAACAGTAAACTGAATCAATATCCTCAGTGAGGCATAAACAACACATAGTTAAGACCCTGGTTGAAGCTCCAACACATTCATGATGAGATATTCATTCATCGTCCAGCCGCAGAGCAGCGTGGGACGATCCCCAATGGGCTGCAGTCAGCTGATGTCACGTCCACGTGCTAGTCCAGGAGTACCTTGTAAGCTTATGACCATTATGATGTTTGGCTTTGTGGGTCAGACTGAAACAGACCTGACAGTCCAGCACATTGCCTTAGTAAAACCAAACGTAGTAAGATGCTGAAAAGGTCCAGTGATGACATCATTATGTTTATTCCTTGGACCTGGCTCAGGTGGAACTACACAGATCCATTCAGTGACACCAGCATGTGTCTGCCAGGATGAAGTTTAAGCCTAAATGGTATTGACCCACGGATTCAACCTCCAAAGGCCCTTCAGTTCTATTTTCTTTACCAGCCTAGTTAAAATGGTTTAGATTTGTTTTTGGCCGGACTGACAAGTTAATTCTATTCTTTATTTCATTGTTTTCAGCTTATTGACTTCCTCTGTGACATCTGTTTAAGATTACACATACCTAAGTGGTATGGATCTGGATTCAACCTTAAAAAGCCCTTTAGTTCTATTTTCTTTACCAGCTTAGTTAAAATGGTTTAGATTTGTTTTTGGCCGGACTGACAAGTTAATTCTATTCTTTATTTCATTGTTTTAAGCTTACTGACATTTTATTGACATTTGTTTCAGATTACACATACCTAAATTATATTGATCCATGGATTCAACCTTATAAAGGCCTTGAGTTTTATTTTCTTTACCAGCTTACAGTAGTGAAAATGGTTTAGGTTTTTTTTTGTCCGGACCGACAAGTTAATTTTATCTTTTAATTAATTGTTTAATCTTTATTAAATTTGTTTATTAAAACATTTATTATGAAATAAGTGTCTGTATTAGTGTGACTGACTTACTTATGCCATGCAGACTAGTTTTTCTAAAAACTTTTCTAAAAAATCTTCCTAATGATTGATAATTGACTTTTCTGTCTCTCATTACAGGATGAGATCAAACTATTAATTGTTTTCAAATAAGAATCACAATTTGAAACAATGCAATTAGCAAATCCCAAGTAAGTGTTATTGTGGCTTGAGATCATAAGGTATATCACAGATTAAATCACAATCACTTTATATATCATTATATCACATCTATCTGCTGCTATGCCTTGCTATTGTTCTGTTTTTCAATGGTAATGATGCTAATATGTCTTTTACATACTTTTATTGTACAGTTTATTTAATATTTATAGTGTAATGTGTAATTTATGTGTAGTGTAATTTTTTTGTAACAGTCTTGGGCCTTTGAAGCCAAGAGTTACCAAACAAAATTGAGTTATGTGTATGCATAATGACAATAAAGAATGAGAATAAAGAAAAATTGCACTAATATTTGACCCAAATCTTTATACCTAACATACCATTTATAACATCTCAGTGTCACATGTCAACAAAATCATATGATTTATTAATCTGGTAGTGACATAATATCGATCAGCTTCCTAATTTAACCATCACCTTACTTTTTATTTTTAAAACCTCTGAATTGCATCATAAATATTCAGTATGTTCTCATATTCCCAAATTTACTGTTATTAAATTAAATGCATCACATACCTCATAATTTGTGAGTTAACCATTTTATAGATTTACAACAACTTTAAGTGACAAATATACAGGTGATAAGAAAGACTAGTGAACTGCATACTTTCTCTTTCTCTCTTTTTAAACCATTTGTTGTCCTGATTTTAAGTTTAGTTTATCTGTAAATACATGTAATTTGATATTATGTCTTGATATTATGTCATTTGATATTAAAAAGTCCCTTCTTTAGCTTGTGCATTTGTGGAACACTGCTTATTACCCAAAATAACTTAATTTAACTGTGTTTGTACAACACAAACTACTACTAATATTATCACACATTAAAGATGGAGAGACATTTCTGTGTGCATGCATATTAAAAAACAAATCTGCGCTATTTTGAGCAGGTTTCACCCCTGATTTCTCCATGGAACAACATTAGGGTTGACACTGTCATAAAGCGTAAAATGTGATGTCACTTATGTCGGCACATGACACGTCTTAATTGTGCCCCGAATACAAGTGCTTCAGGGATGTGGGCTTTATCACTCCGTTCCCTGGAATAACACACAGCAACAGCCACCAAAAAGGAGAGTGCAAGTGCCAAAAGAGCGGAAACACAAGTGAGGTACCACAGAATGTTCGATCAATGAGCGGACGTGAAGGTGCTTACCTCACTGTTCAGGAAGCAGTAAAATACCGACACAAAGAAGCCCTGTGTGAGAGGAGGAGGGAGATAAAGAGAGAACCCAAAACATCATCAGGAAAAGTGGATGGCTTTCAAAAACATTGGCAGCAAGATCCTGTTTAAATTACACAAATGCATGACAACCATTCAATCCCACTCACTCTGAATATATAATATGTACGCAGACAGTTTTAGTTCCTGGTGAACTCTGGTGAAATGAATCATACCTGGAAGGATTCCAGAAAGGAGTTGAAATAAATGAAGACTATTTGAGAGATCTTGTCCTCCCCGGGGTTGACAAAAAACAGCATATATGTGATTCCCAGGAGAGGAAGAAGTACCAGCGTGGCCTTGACAGCTTTCCTGCAGTGATTTCACAGCCACAACACAGAGACTGCTGTCACACAGGTGCTAACGTCGAGCATATCGCTTGCAATACGTCACCACATTTCACAAATCAATTACAACACATGAATTATTCAAAGTGTGTTAATGCTGGGCTGTCTGCATTGTTTTGTCTCCTGGGTTTCTTTGCTGAAAATGAGGATTACCTGTACTGGATTGTCTCTGACGTGGTGGAGGCTCGCAGTTTGGTCATCAGGATTCTCACAATGTTGAAGAGGAAAATGAAATTTATCTGTGGGGGGGGGGGAGAGAATGAAACACAGCAGTGGGAGGCTATTTATAAAGACTTTGCAGGCTCTGTAAATGTCAGAGAGGGGCTGAATTCTGCTGCAGGCCACTATACTCTGTGAGTTTCAAGCAAACAATGGAGGCAGCAAGGGAGAAAAGGGAAACATCCCTCCCAAAGCAGCCATTTACTCTTAAATACCCTCTATACAGGGTATTTACAGTATTTTTAAAACCCAGAGGTTGTTAGCGTATATACTAGAATTGCCAAACATTCCATACAATAAGGATTTGTTCTGTATTTGAAAGAAAAAAAAAAAAAAAGACGGGTTCCGTATTGAACAGATAAGTAACGTACTTTGTTCCTTACTTTTGAAAGTTAAGTTAATGCAAAACCATGATAGGAAAAATTACAGATTAGTCCACTCCTGAAGGCTGCATAAATAGGATGTCTCCTTCTGCTGTCTGGCCCTCTCCATTATGCTGTCATTTGTTACTGTCCAACAGAAAAAAAAGGGGCGCTCCTAATTGGTCGTCCGAGTCACCGTGAGTCCTGTGTGCCGTAGCGACTGTGACGCGGCGAGATGTAAAGGTAAAACCGCGACAGGACACTGCACAGCCAAAAAAAAAAAGATGATCGCAAAAATAGAATGAAATTATAATACTGATTTGAACTCAAATTTGGTTGATAGAATGTAACAATATTACTGTTAATTACTGTTAGAAATTCTTCTTTTATTTAACTGGGAAAGTGAAAGGGAGAGAAAGCCTACGTAATGAGCCGCATATCAGGTAGCTGTATATCAGGTACCCCTCCTACCTTATTTTCTTAAAAGGAGGTTGGCAACTCTAATATATAAGGAAATAAGAACAAAAAAGTGCATTTCATAAACAGGAGGAAAAATAAAACACAGAGAACACTATCCTAAAGTGCAGTAGCCAACAAATATCAACAAATCAATCAGCTCCATCTGGGTTCCTCATTTAAAAATAATGCAGGAAGCATGCACAGTAAGGGAGTAGCAACTCCAATGGTGTATTGCCATGATAGTTCACTGATTTTCAGACTTCAGAAATTTGCTGTGACCCATATACAGTATGTATATGTGTACTGTGGCACTCATCCTTGCATTTCCACAGCTTTTGACAACACGTCTTAGCTTTGACTGCATAAACCTTTTAAAGATCCAGTGCTTCAACCCGCATTCTAATAATAACTAATAATGCATTAGGCTAAGAGGATTCATGTTATTAAGATGTTAATGAGAAAATCGGTCACATATTCAGCGTGATGCCTTCTATCATGTCACTTGTGTTCAATTCAGCTTGTCAAAGGTGTCGTTTTTCTTTAGGTTGTTTTATTCTTGCAATCAAATCTCATTAAAAACAAGGATACACTCAGCCGGGACATATTTTACTCACAGATTTATATGTTTTATTGTGTTTATTACATGTAATACATTAATCTGTTTCCTGATCTGGGCCACACGTTTGGTGTAGTGGTTAGTAGTTTTGCCTTTGACCTGCATGTAGTTTGCATGTTCACTCTGTGCGTGTGTGTGCATCAATTTTCTGCAGGTTCTCCGGCTTCCTCCCACAGTCCAAAAACATGCAGATTTGGTGATGAGGCGATTTGGACACTCTAAATTGACCATAGGTGTGAATGTGAGAGTGAATGGTTGTTTGTCTCTGTGTGGCCCTGTGATGGACTGATGACCTGTCCAGGGTCTACCCTGCCTTTCACACTATGTCAGCTGGAATTAGGCACCAGCCCCCCCACCCCACCCCCGGTCCTCATGTGGGGGGATAAAGTTAGTATTTTGTAAACCAATCCTGTTACTCCTTTCTACTTCCGTTACCATTTCTGGTCCTTTTGCCTTTTCCCTAAAATCATAATGCATATACATACGTATAGACCTTGTATATGCAGGAAATCATTCATTATTTATCTCTCGTTTTGCCTTTGACCTGCATGTAGTTTGCATGTTCACTCTGTGCGTGTGTGTGCATCAATTTTCTGCAGGTTCTCCGGCTTCCTCCCACAGTCCAAAAACATGCAGATTTGGTGATGAGGCGATTTGGACACTCTAAATTGACCATAGGTGTGAATGTGAGAGTGAATGGTTGTTTGTCTCTGTGTGGCCCTGTGATGGACTGATGACCTGTCCTCACATCTGCATTGTTACTCATTTGAAAACTGTATGATACACATCTTTATTGTGCACTTAACTGTATTTTAATATATGCAAAGTCAATTCTGCACCACACAGTGAACAGCATTAGCCAATTTAAAATCTGCTCTCAGTTGTTTTTTTTAGCTCATTCTCTGACTTAATTATATTCTAGCGTCTTTGTTTATGAGTCAGTGTTTCTCACAGTGAGTGAGACTTGACGCTGCAAGGCCCCAATAGGATTGATAAATTACTGCTGTCAACAGAGAATCCGTTTGCCCAGAACAAAGGAGACTGTGCTGCTGACAAAAACCAAACTGGCATATTTTCTGATAATGACAACTATACATGGTGCACCTGCTATTTTGATGTGGACTAATGTGTTAATGAAAAAAAGACAAGGATATTTGATGAAAGTAGAACAGAATGACAGAATTTTTTTGTTTGTTTGGATTAAATAAAAGCCTGTTTATCTGAAAGTAAGTAAAGTAAAAAAAAAACGTCATCAATGTAAGGTTTGAATAGTCAACTGAATATAAATTTGCGTGTGCATCAAAAACATGGGGAGCAGACCAGGAACGCAAAACCAGAGCACAGAGACTAAATAAACTAGGGAGGCGGGGCTAATCAGACACAGGTGAAGCACATTACGGTGGGGCAGACAATCAACAGGAAAGGCGGAACAGGAAGCAAAACTCAACAAGGTACAAACTAGGGAGACGTACAAAACAGGAAACAAAGAAGACAGGAAACCAGAAACTGAACAAAAAATCCCAAGATAAAGAAAAACAACAAAAAAGTCCAAAGAGAATAAATGTTAAACAAAAAGTGCTGTGAAAAAAACCTTTCTTGACTTATAGTTATAAAAAAGATCAATTCTTTTTATTGCTTGTTACTTACCTACATCAACATCAACAACAACACATTCGTGCTTTTCTACAAATTATTACTATTACACTTACCTACCATTCAAGGGTTTGATTATATTGACACCGACTTTTCAACATTTCTTTTTTGCTGATGGTAAGAAAAATACTGTAAGCACCACTTTCTGCAATACGATGAATGACAAAATCAATATCTTGGGCAATAGATATGAAATGAGAACAAAAATAGCAGTGAGGATTGTGGCCAGGGCCAGATGACCTGACCTTGGCCTGAACAGATGTATGGCAATGTTTCAAGATCCATCCATTCTACTGGTTCTCACTCACTAACCCCATGCATTAATGCTGATGACACAGTTTCTAATGACACCCTGTATTTATTCCTTATAGCTGTGCATTAATTTATTGCTGACATTAAAAGCCAATGTTGGCAATGCAGTTCATAACTGCAGCACTGTGATGTGTGATATCACAAATATCCTGGTGGCCTGACAGTGATCCTGCAGGATCAAGTGCGAAGCAAAAAAAGATGAAAGCCTGAAAGAACAAGCTGTTGTGAGCAAGACTGCAGAACTGTAGCAGAAGGTTATTAAAGGAGGCAGATGTGTGCTGAGGGGGGGGGAGACAGAGACACCGAGCGCTTCTTGAAGGAATGGCTTTTTTAACAAAGACACAGAAAATAAGTGAATGTCCTGTTTCTGACATAAAAGGGAAGGTCATCTCACCACTGGAGACCCAGTGGGGATAAAATGGTCAAAACTGAGCAGAGAAAAGGCCAAAATGCTACAGTGAGGGAAGCTTAACGAGAAGTAGCAGTGAAGCTTTAAGGGCACTTGTGTACTTGAGGTCTGAGGATCACGTTGTAAGCCCAGCCAGGAAGGAGTCACTGTAGCCCAGATGACTAAAGCTTGTGCAAAGAGCCAAGATGAGTCTCCAAAATCTGCAAAATCTGCACGAGCTGAGTAATGAGCAGCATAACGATTTTTGGCAGGGTGAGGGAGCGCCAGAACAACACAGCGCCGCTTTGAATGTTGAATAGATTCTCAGTGAAAGTGACAATTCTCTGATTATAATTGCTCAAGCAGAGGTAGGCGGCATGTTTGTGGTGTTTTTGACTAATAATTCCACAATAACTTTTCAGGATTATGTAAATTAAGTGAGGAGGGAGGGAGAGAGAGAAAACTTTGGGAAATCCTTTAGGCTCTGCTTAGAGCCATGGGAAAATCCAGCCCATGGCGACAGACTCGGACCAATCACAAGACAGTTCAGAGAGAGAGACAGCAGTCCTATTGGGGGTTCTATGAGAACGATTCTGCTTACACGTCCCTTTAGCAGAAAGATCTTTACATTAGCATTGGCAACAATTGCCCACACTGCAAGGAAACCTAGAAAAAGAAAAGAGTCTAAAAAAGACTAGGACAATAAGGAAAAGCAGAGATTTTCAGAGATTGCCTCTGGTCATTTTGTCTGTGAGACTATATAAAAACTGGGTGAAGGCTCCCATTTTTAAAATTGAAGTGCAGGAAATAGGACAGAAGTGGAATTTAGGTATCAGAGCAACTGCATATTTTTAAAGGAGTCTCTGGGAAAATGCGTCTACTTCTCACTTGGTTTATAACATACTGTAGTTTCAGCTCTTCTTCAATGGGACGCGATGTTGATTTGGTAAATTATATTCCCATTTAAAGGGAAATAGATGATGAAGCACAGCACATATGAGTGGACACCAGTGTGTCTTCTAATAGGAGCCTCGGTGACATCTGTGAACTTCAGATTTAAAAAACTGGCATGGCTTTGAAGCTCAAAGCTTCAAAATGGGATTGTGCAACTGGAAGACGACATCCAGTCTATGCTCAGGGCAGACAGCTGTGATCCAAAAATATGAGTATTTTAATGTTCTGGTGATGAAACTTTTTCAATGAACTAGCCTGATACTTCAGATTTTATACAGTAAATGATGAAATAATGATATTAAGGTGGTGAATGAACACATCATTGTCTTTCTATCAAGATTTATAAATGATTCCCATGTCTTTAAATTGGCCAAATTACAGAGATTGAAACCTCACACTTGGTAAGTTAAGTGCTGGATCCTCACTTGTCAAGCAGTATGCTGCCATTGCAGCGCAAACATTAGAAAACAGGCTCTTACCACCAGCACAAGAATCATGGGACCTTGGTAGATGTAATCCGTGTACACACCAGCTCGCTTTCCAAACCAGCATCTGAAACGTCAACAAATGCACGTTTAGATCAAACAGGCAGTCACCCATCGTTTTTCCTCCCAGTTCATGTGTTGGCGACAGTTTCTGCAATTCAGGCTGAGGGATTTCACCACTAATTTACACAAAATATGAATTAGTGTTCAGGATCATTTTGACCGACGGTGAGAAATTTCTTCAAAGCAACTGACAGATGAGGCAGGCAAACGGGTGTCAATTTTAATCATCACACAAGAAACGAAAGGCTTTCAGTATATACAACCAAAGACCTCTGCAAAAACCTTATATAGATTGGAAAGCAGAAGTGGAAAGTTTGGCCGAGCTCATAATATGAAAAAAATCTCACTATGAGAAAATGGAGTTTAAAGATTCGCTCTGGAAGTGAAACTTAAGAGGAAAAAAAATGACTTCAGATTAGGTTTTCATCTCCGAGTCCTACAAACAAATCAAAAGTATGTTGAGTAAGAGATCATCTTGTGCCAGTATATTTATGCGGACAAGAGCATGTCTTCTGTGAGACATGTAATAAGGCAAACCTGAAATACAAAATAAGATTGATTTCATATCATACACAGTTGAATTCATTTCTGAAACCTTTGGTGGGCACTTCTTTGTGTTTTCAGTCCCAATCTAACCTGTCTACAGCTGTCTCACTTTACTGGGACACAGTCTTGCTCCTTTTGTTTTGACTAAAAAGACTTATACAAACATAAATGGTGACGTATTCATATTTTTTTTGATAATTCCCTAATCACCCAACACAACACACGTGATCTATCTCAACCAAGCATTATGTACTCTCAGTCAATGTGTGGCGTGTCCAATGCGGATGTAATTAAAGCAGGTTATTAATGGACTTCACCTCGATGTCATGTGACTTCATCACCGGAGCAAAGAATACTCAGTTAGTTTGTCTGAGAATCTGAGTAAAAAAAAAAATTGCTTACTTCTCATTGTCGTAATACAGCTTTCCAATGGCCCATGCCACAATTATAGGGAATGGTATACCTGTGAGGCAAAAGAAAAGACAAAGTGACAGATTAAACCTAATCCTTCTCTGCTATTCAAATCACAAAATACTACTTCAGGGATTTCTCACTGCAGAATTAAATGCTCGCCTTTTTTTCAGCATAGCACCGACTATACTGCCATATTCTGTCAAAAGCAATAGTTTTTCTAGTGTGCTGTGGTCCACAGATCCACAGTCGGGACTCTTCGCTCTCTGAATATTTTCTTTGTGAATGAGAGAAAAGCTAGACTCTGTGTGATGATAATGCAAAGTGATCTTCTGATTTGGTGACTTGTAGAAGTATAATAATAGGGCAGACAAACTGCCATTACTCACATCTAAATGATACGAAGAGGAGCGTGAAGACTTTGTTAGCCGCTGTAACACACGCATGAAAATCCCACAATTCTGGAAACTTTCCACTTCATTAGCGATCAACTGTCATCACAGTTTTAATCATATTTTCTCATGAAATTTAGTTCGCTCTCACGGCTTTAGATCGGCTAAAATATTTAATTTCTCTCATTGTTTTTAACTCTGGCCCAAACGTCGCTGCTTTAATAAGATTTCGGCTCCCTGAGCTGGGGAGTCAGAGCTAAGTGAAGCAAATAAAACGTGAACTTATTCATTTTTTCACAGCTCCCCCCTCCGAAATGTGCTGCCATCTCCTCTTCACACGCCGCCTTCACACTTGCCCGGGGGGAAATATAATCTAGCTGGCACAATACACCTATTCTCAACAGCAGATAGTTTAGTTTGACAGTGTGAAATGTGGCGTTAGTGGACTCCACACCAGAACATTTCACAGCTGCCACACAAAATCCTGCTGTCTGCATCATGTTAAAAGCTCTCGCTGTTGTGTAAAAGTGTATCTGACCGTTTTTTTTTTTAATTTTAATTAGAGAGATTGATTAGTAGATTGATTAGTGATTAGTATCACTCTAGTAGCTGTCCTTGAAACAGTACAATATAGGCCACCAACAACAATAGCTCTTGGGTTGCCAAGAAAACATCCCTCAGCACAACACACGTCTGTCTTTTTAGGTGTTTACTTCATTAGAGAGACATCTCCACTGAACTGGTTGACCACTTATGTCCTGGAAAACAGCTCACACAGATCGTCCTCTAGGGAGAGACTAAGTGTTGTTAATGGTCCTCAATCAATGCCCACCATGCATGTCAACACCTTGATTTTCCTGGGCTCCAGGAACCTAAAAGTACTCAAGGCTTTAAGGATTTCTTGATAAATCACCATAACAGCAACTTGGATAATTGATTAATTGGGCAACTATTCACTGGTACCATCTTTTTGTTTGGTTGGACACAACGGCCATGTTTTTTATTATGTAATCTATAACAGAGGACACTTTTATTTGCTGAACGATAATAATAGATAATTGCTGTTTGCAGCCTCAAGTTTCAAAATCTAACACAATTTCACAAAACACACAACAAACGAGAAGCATTTAAAGTAAATCAATAAATGTGTCAAATGGCGCTTGTTGAGTAGTAAGGCTACTTGCTGTATTTATTTTTTTATTTTTTTTTAAATAGCTTTTTGCATCTTGCTCTTCATCATGAGGGATGTATTCAGATTCTCAGGGAACAGATTATCTGCAGAGTGTTCTTACACCAGCCGATGCAGATGAACATCCACTTGCGCAGTTTATCTGTGGAGTAGGTGAGGACGATGGCAGTGTGGAGGTAGCAGCCCTCGCCAAACATCCAGAAGAAGTTGGTGGAATGGAAATAGTTGAAGGAGGCAGTGACGAGGCGACACCAGACCTGCAGAATGAATCCTTCATCGTGTTACCATGTTTAACTGTGCAATCGCATCAGTTTGATTAAACCTAAATGTTCATATACTGATGTCATTCTCATATTCTTACAGATTATTGGTGCTTAACTTGTTCTGAATACAAACATGTTTACAGAAAGGTGAAATAAATAAAAATACCAGTGCAGGTCCCATGACTCAATGAGTCCTCAGACTACAGAAACAGAAACCACACTTACTTTATTTAGATACTCAGTATCACCTTGTTCTGTGAATTCCAGCTAAGTCAAGCTGGAAAATATTCTTTTTTTCTCTACTTTTACACGAGGTCATATTTTGACCTTTTTGATTTGTGGCCCTTAACAAAATATGTGTTGCTGTATGGTAGTCAGGCTGAAACCCTAACCCTAACCCACTGAAAAAAAAAGTAAGGGATTTAGGGAACACCTAAATTACACATTATAACACAAATTACTTACTGATATAAAATGTGTAGGACAAAATTATGTAACATCAACTAATTGAGGGTGGGATTCAAAATCAAACAGGAAATCAAAGACTGGTTAACTAGTTTTCTTTCAATTTTCTGCACAGTGTGTCTCTACTCCGTTTCCTAGTAATCCTAGTTTTCCTTTTATTGATAAAATGGATTTATATGGAAGTGACCAGCATTTAACAGTTCACACACAGGAGCAGCAGTGAGCAAACAGATGAGGCACTGATGGGGCCAGGCTCAAGGACATAAGAACAGAAGTCAGGGCCTGAATCAATTAGTGGAAGACCCCATCTGCTGCCTCAGCATCAGCATCATCATCATCATCATCAGCAGCAGCAGCAGCAGTAACAGTAGTCCTAAGTCGTAAGACTGTTCAGCTGGTTCATGATGCAAATGCATTATTTGATTATCAAAATTTCTGACAACTAAGCGATAGATTTTATTGATTGATCGTTGCAGCCCTAGTTGTAATTTACTATAAGTGAATAAAACATACTGTATATTTTTAATACAATGTATATTTTTATATTATTTATTTTATTAAAACAGCTTCTCCAGTTTCCTCCCACAGTCCAAAAACATACAGATTTGGAGATTAGGCCAAATGTACACTCTAAATTGCCTGTAGGTGTGAAATCGAGAGTGGATGGCTACTTTTCCCTGTGATGGACTGGCGACCTGTCCAGGGCGCACCCCCCCTTCGCCCTGTGTCAGCTGGGATTAGGCACCAGTGGGCAACATATCTGCACTCATAGAGCATGAAGCTTTTCCTGCTGCCAGGGCAGCCTTAACAACCTGAGTCACATGACGTCAGGAGCTTTATACATACAGTACATTTGTCAGATTAAGTCAAATGTGTGTGCATGGTGATGAAGGAACAGGACTCTCTGTGAAGCAGTGTGCTTCATTAGCTTCTGTAAACAGCGGAGCTCTGTGGCTCAGAGGAATAAAATGTACATAAAGAGGCCTTTGAACAGAGTCCCGGACACGTACCACGTTACTTTCGTGCACCTCGGGGCTCATGGTCATTTGGACGATAAACCAGGTGGCGTTCCGCAGGATGAAGGCGGTGATGAGGTTCCAGTGTATGATGTTTCTCAGGCAGCGGATGCTCCTGTGAGAAGAGCAGAAGAGAACATGCTGAAAGGTTTACGCCTCTTTTCTCCATGTTTCACTCACTGAGCTTGGGTCAAGAACGTGTTTTCAAACTGAGAAGAGAAGAACAAAGGTAATAAAAAAGCAAAAGCATGAATAAACCAGTGGGAGACAACTAAATTAAAGATTCCTCCCTGCTGAGTTTCACTGCTTTGCGTCTATTTTATACCAAGGCATTAATATACTTATTAGTATAATAAGGAGAATAACGTCTCCCATCCCTTCAGAGTGTGTTATCTACTTTAACATGAAGTAACATTAATTCCTGCTGTTTGTTCTCTTGTTTGCGTCATGTCCTGACACTCTGGTTTCCTTTTTTTTTAACACTCTAAATAAATTGACCTGAGGATACAATTAAAAACTGCCATGCTGCCTCAGAGCAAGCAGTCAAAAATAGAAGCACACAACCGAATGGTCAGAGCAAACCTCAGTCCCCGCGGTGACCGCTCCGTTTGTTGTCACCAGCTGATGGAATCATCAGCCGGTGAGCGCCGCCTCCCACCTCTGCTCACAATCAATGACATGATTTATATTTTAGCATGCATCAATTTTTAATAGGTGTCACTCATGCGGGCATTGTGCTGCTGACCGCGCAAACACCGCATCACTGTGTCTGTGCACATTTTTATGAAGCAATGCATGCGTAAAAGAAAAACCACCTCCTTCCTTAACACAACATCAGCTGCACAGAATTTAATTCAACACAGAAGTGAATAAAAAGTCGCCCCTAGAGTAGAGAAATAATACAAACTTATGTTTTATTAACTGTTTTGTTCCCACACACACAAACACTTCATTCCCTCCCCACTTTGTACTGAAGCTTTCATTAGTATCACGACAGTGGTGCCAGAAGCAAACTAAGCAAAGTTTTTTTCTTCAAAGTCGACTCCATTACTCTATATGACGTCACTTCCTGTGGCCTCCTGCTGTGGGTCCAGTGTGGACAATCTGATATTTCATAATAAAGAGGAAATCCCCTGCAGACAAGACTCAGTGATGTAAATGAAAAGAATAATTAACTCTGTTCTGATCTGGTGTTAACATCTGACCTGAGTGATCCGTTCATAAGTGGACAGCGCTAAGTAAACACACCCAATGTGATCTGATCACGTTCCTGATCATGCACAAACACAATTCATTCTCAGGACTCATTTTAGACACGAAGCAGCTCCACAATTAACTTAAAGCTACATTGTTCTTTTGGTGATTTTTGTAGCTGATGTTGTTACTCTGCCTCCCTTCATAAAAAGAAACAACTGCGTCCTTCATCTGAAACAGGCTCAGTCAAGCAATACTATCAGACCTGACCCAGGGAGCATTTGTCTGCATACACCAGACAGTGCAGGGGTGGGTGGGGATACGAAGCATTTATCCTGTCAAAATGCTCAACGAGAAGGTTTATGAGCTGTAGAATTCATTTCTGAAACTTCCCATGGGCGCTTCTTTGTGTTTTTAATCATACTCTAACCTGTTTGCACCTGACTTACTTTACTAGTGCAATGTTGCTGTTGCTCCCTCCTCCCATAAATCATGTGTGTGCAGTACAGGAATGCTGTCAAGAAATACTAGATCTAAACACTGCTATACTGAGAAACACGAAGAGGGTCATGTAGAGGTGATGGGCTCAAAAATTCTTGTGCAAACTTTATTGACAGTGGTCAATAAAGTTCAAGTATGCACATACATTGATTTACTTGCAGACACAACCTGTAATCTTATATCATGTGACCGCAGCATGTTAAGTACTTTGATTCGCTCAGCTTTTTACTAACACACTGACAGCAAACACATCACAGTCAGACTGGTTAAAAACACACTTTAACTTGTCTGACCGTTAAATTTCCATGTTTATTAGTGTATTAGAGCCTGATGACAGAAAATGCAATCATGTGGTCACAGAAGATGAATCCATACCTGACCAGGATGCATGTTAATGCCAGGTCTGAACAGTTGCACTTAACATTGTCCACCTATCTAGGGATGGATTTAATATCCCTGTATTTTGTCCTGTGTCCCTTCTTTATTAAAGCACAACGATACAGACTTTTACCCTAATTTAAAAGCTACAGTGATACAGTGATAGTGAAATGTCTTGTTTTGTGGGGAGAGTGGGTGCTGCCTCCACTCCCTCTACTGCTTGTTAACAGAAAACCAGCCTTGCAAGATCAGAGCGACTGACTCGAAGTCCTCAGAATCAAGAGGGTTTGGGAAATCTTGGGTCTCAAGATAAGACAAATTGCTTCACTGCACTAAACACAAACCCCAGCCAGGTACCAGCTATATGATCAAGGCAGCGATAGCTTTATTTTAGACGTTCATCATGATAGAGCCGGTGAAAAAGAAGCAGAGGAAACTGTGGTCAGAGGAAGAGGGGAAGAGGAAACCACTGTGTGACCGAGTGAGGGGCCACAAAAGAGTAAACATCGGATCGGCTTTTTTCAATTGGCGAGAACTGAAAAACCAAGAAGAATGAAAAATGGCACAGATATGAATCCACGGACTGTGTTTGGCGCCCTGTTGAAAACAAATGCACATGTCCAGGGGAGCGGAAGGGGGGGGTGTTACATCAATGATGTGTTTTTGCGACGTTAAGGATAAAGCAGTAGACAGTGGATGGATGGCAGTGGATTCCCCTCTCTGTCATTAACATTGTATTATATTCTTATAGTAGTAAATCCTTTAAGGTTCATGTTCATGTGTGTCATTGTTCATGTATCAGTCTAGGAAAATCAATTTTTTAATATTTTCACACACAATCTGCTCAAATGTGAAGCAATTGCCCTCCTATTGTATCGTGTCAAGGTAGGTGACGAATGACATCATAGGTCAGAGGTGAGTGTTTGGATAGCCGCCTGCAGAAACCTTTCCAGGGCGGCATGGCCGCCACCTCCGTCTTTAATATCTTCCTCTTCCTGATCTAACAACACAGGTGAGTGGGATGAAGGGGAATGGACGTCTACAGCCAGAATATTGCATCATGTCTCCTCATGCATCAATGTGATCAGATTCCGCTCTAACTTACACCATGGTAGCATACTGAGATTTTGAGAAGAGGAGTTAGGTGTGGTAAAATAAAGCTCCATTTATTCCCATTTGTTCCCACTCTCCCTGACACTGACGAGAAATTAGGTTTTTATTTATACAGTATATATTCTGTGTTTTCTTTCAGTGTTCCCTCACAGAGAAACACAAGACTCTCCTGGGTAATTTAACAATATTATAGTGTGGGTTCATGTTGTGGCAATCTGGTTGAAATATTCTAATTTGTTTGTTTATGGTTTAGTAAATCAGATATATATGGAAATGATCTGCATTCATTACACCCTTATATCCACAACATTTGTGGAAGTAGTGCAGGAGAAATACTTGCTCAAGGACACTGTTCTCAGCAGGTAAAGTGGCTCATAGTTCACAAATTTCAAGGCTGCTGAATCGTAATTCTGACTCCTCTCCATGTGTCAAAGTGTCCTTGAGCAAGTGACAAGTAGTGCTTCTCGTGGTCAATCACTGCCGCTAACGTGTGAATGAGAGGTGACATTTGGTAACACTTGTGGATAGAAGGGTGACACGTAAGTACTGTCAATTTCCTATCAATTAAAATTTTCCAAATCCTAACCATAAAAAGTCGGAATATTTTGACCCACTTGCCACAACATAAACACACATAATACTGTCAAATTTCCCAGGAGACACTAGTGCCCTCTGTAGAGGAACACTGCAGACATCACTGTAAGAAACATGGTAACGCTTGTGATATTATAGTAATACAATTTTATTTCTATAGTTATCACCAATGGAAATATTATAATATCCTATAAAGGAGGATGAATTACAACATTATAACATGGTAATCACTAGTTCTGACAATAAAATGTAAATGTTTTATTGTGAAGGAATTACACTGATGGAAGCCCATAGTAATTGTCATTAACAATCTATTACCTGGATATTACTTGGAAATTACATGGTATAATATTTTCTCCTTGTTACTGCAATATTAGAAATAAGATGATATAATTATAATACTACCTCCATATTTGAGAAATATTGCCACACTATTACCACATTGATACTGGACTGAAGTGTTACCAAAAACATTGAAACAAATGAAAAATAATATGATACATCCTCCTCTCCTAAATCCTGCTCATGTATCTACTGGGACGTGTTTTTGTTTTCTCTTTCAGTTCTACAACATTGAGCAGGAGTGTCAGCCTTCCCCTCCACCACACTGGGAAAGCATCAGCCTGCAGCAACCTTCCCCTAAATGGCTCTCAGCCTCATTACAAAGTGGAGAAGGTGAGTGGGTAATAAATGCCAAACGTCTCCACTCCCTCGCATTGCCATTTTTAGCCGGCCAACACTTGCCAGCCCTGCTCCTGTCCCTGTCCAAAACCACTTGGCCCTCAAACATGGGTTGTGCATAAAGGCTGTCCTGTACAGCTTCTGTTTATTATGTCGCTCTGAGCCCTTTCGCGCTTTTCTCACTCCCGGGGTTGTCTCCGCGATCGATAGCTGGCCCAGCTGCTGAGGGTGCTAAGACCTTTCTCTCGTTAATGCGAGGTTTGCTTGAGTTTGTCAGAGAAACCCAATTCACCTCCACAGTTGTCCCAGCAGACTTCTACAAGACTGTTTGTTCTGAGATGGGTCTATTATTCCCCTTTGTGAGGAGATGTGCCCTAGTTTTTCTGGGCGTCTAAAGCCTTTTACATCTGTGCGACTAAGATAGGGAAGGTTCCATCCCATGACCAAATGGTTTTTGAATAAGAACCAGAGGCTTTTTGTATTAGGGATTTTGAGAATACTGACATGTATGTCACATCAAGGCTGTCATTGGGAATATCACAGTGAACTGGTGGAAACAGGACTAAAGCTTACCTCAAACACAAGAAGAGAAAGAAAGCGATGAGCAGAGCCACCATGGAGATGCAGTGACCCAGGAAGTTTATGATCACAGCTATCTGGTAGTGCATCTTGTATTTATTCTGCAGGGAAAAGACAAATAAAATGGTGAGTCTTTCTGGACAAAAGAAAATACATAAAAAACAAAAACAGAAATAAGAAAATCCTCCAATTTTTCCAACGGATTATTCTTTTTAGTTGGCAATAATGGTGTTACCTCAGGGCTTGATACTTTCTCAGGTGGTACTTGGTGTAAAAGGTTTGAGAACCACTGGACAAACACACCACTAACATTTGTATATTATCAATAGTTTATTATTATTAATAGCATTTAGTAAATGACCACCAAAGTAGCCTTCATGCACAGAAACAATGCAACATATTTGTATGCTGCATCCTTCATCGGAAAACAGGCTCTGCCAAGCAAAACTATCAGACCTGTCTGAGTGGCAACCAGTCACCCATACAAATCTGAACCAACCAGGCTCCAACTGGACCATACCAGTTGTTAATCACACATGCTAAATTTCTATTGAAGAACAACTAATTGCAAAATAACTTTGTAATTGTATGTGCTGTCAGTCTCTTTTGTGTGTGTGGTTTTTCTGCATCTTTTCACATTTGCTCTGAGTCTTTCTGTGATACACAGTATCTTGGCATCTAGGGAAGGGAAGCACCTACAGGAGACAATCAGATTTCAGGTCATGATGGCCCTCTGGACCCGCCAGTGGTTTTTCACCACAAACATAAGGGAGGTTGTGAGTAACATCTGCATGAGCACTGCTTCTGCAGCGGTCGTTTTTTCCACAGAACATCCAACAGTGTCCTCTAAATAGGTGCCTGGGACCCACTGTGTCTGACTCAGATATCCATTGTGATTAGATTTCCACTACAACACTACCAACAGTAATCTGTGCTCTAAGTGGATTTATGTAACCTACTGGTGTCTACGCCGAGATTAAATGATTAATCCCTCGAACCACGTCATCTGTCCCATTCAATGTATTTTTGAGGTAGCTCACATCTTCCTTCGTCTACACTGGGCAGATGGCTTGGTATCTTGATGTCAACATCACAGAGTTCACTCAGAGAGCACTGACTAGTTTGTTGCAGGGTTTTATAAAAAAATGTAATTTGTTTTAATACAGCACCTTGAAAAACAAAGTTTACAAAGGACTTTAACGGAGAGAATTAATAAAAAGTCAAGTGCCAGTGACTGAATCTAGATAAATAAATAAAGCAAAGGTAAAATGAATAAAAACAAGGCCCATAACAGCATCACATAAAGTAAGTCTATAAAAATGCATTTATTAAAAAGAAGTCACTCATTCTGGAAGACTTCTTGAATTCTTGAACTTTCAATTTTCTCAAAGATGCTCACCTTGTTGCTGTGTAAGTTAAAAACAGCTGCAGTCGCCAAAACGGATAAACAAACCAGACAACGATATTCAAATAATAATCAAAATGAAACCTTGTGATGCACATGGTGTAAAGCTTCAACAATTTTTTATTGTCTTTGCTTTTCATTAAACTGAACATATTTGGGTTTTCAAATCTAACAGGAATTGTTTATGTTTTTTGACCTTTTTATAGACAAAATGATTAGTTGATTCAACAGGAAAATAATTGGTAGATTAATCAGTAAAACAACAACAAAACAGAGGCACACTGAACCAGAGCCCATATTTTAAAGAATTTGAACTGCAAATTAGATCAGTCTTCACAAATTAACCAAACCATGTGGGTCTGTGATTCCAGGCTGTTACATATTTTTGGTTTATTCTTGTCTCGCAGTTTAAAAGAAAAAGTAAAACTGACAAATATGTCATGTCTTTCTGTTGCAGCATTTTTTTCACCAAATCAGGGACTGATGGATTTTCACCCTTCTGTCACAGCTGAGTCACACTATAAAGGGATCATCTCAAGGGTAGTTCAGCAAGACAAATGACTCCACCACTGAACAATGCTCTTTTTCTTTCAATGCACATTCAGCATGTGAGAATGAATATAGACCTGAGGGAAAAAAAAAAAAAAAAAAAAAAGAATCAGTCCTTTACTGAAGAGTGCAGGAGTGGCTCACACATCAGGACATAAATCAAGCAAACAGCAGGTTTTAAAATAGACCACAGATCCACGAGTTGAGCCTGAGATAAGACCCACCCACCACTAGCCTCGGTCTTACAAAACGTGTGGGCCACAAGAATCCAAACCAAAGCTGATTCACTGCTGCTCTGTGGGAAACAACAAAGACACGCATCATGTATTTTGGGAAAATGAGCAAAAGGGAAAAATACTTTTCCTCTTCTCCCTCAACAAACTTTCAAATGAGCTCCTGATCCACTTGTTGTCACTTCCCGGTGGGACCACAGACTAGCTGCTTCAATACACGCTGAACTTTAAAGGGAAGCCTCTTCTAACCCCTGCCCCCCCCCTCCATGTTCACTGATGTCAATCACACGGCTGCAGCCACCACTGCCACCTGGTGATTTATTTTGGCTACAAAAGAGGCGGCAGGAAAAATCAAATACACATTTTTAAAAGGTCAGACACTCTATCCATCTCCTGCAGGGATCGACTGGACATCAGACTCTGAGAGAGAAAACAGTCAGGGAAGGTTCTCAGTTATTCCATTGTGTGTTCAGGCTCACAGGTCTATGGAACTCAAGGCTTTTACTACAGATCGAATGTTCAGTATCTGTGTGCGTGTTAGTGAAGGTTAAATGTCACAAATTAGTCATAAATTAGTTTATGAGTGTATGTGTGTTTCTCTCTCTAACAACCAACACAAATGAATCTTAATCCTACTATATGTATTGTATATTACTTAATTGCTTTTCTAATTATGTTGTGGTGGTGATGATGGATTATGTTCAGAGGGAATGTTTTTTTCATGAATGTTACATTTATACACTGTTTTGTCTCAATGTTTTACATTGAGCACATTATCAACACTTTACCAGTATGTTCTATAACAACATTTTTAAACATTTATTTATTGTTTTAATAAAAATATCTGCTGTGCATTTAAAGGTTTCCTTTAAAATCAGCTGGCTGTTATCATTGTTTGCTTTATGTTTCAATGTTGTGCACGTCATTCTCATACAGAGATGAACTGTAAAGCTTTCATGGCACATGTAGATGAGATGATTATAGGAATTTCCTGACTGTAACCATGGTGATTAGCTCAGTCAGTCAGACATTCTTAGTATGTAGAATGTCACACTAATATTTCTGCTGTTCTGTTTGGGCATTATTATTATTATTATTATTATTAGTAGTAGTAGTAGTAGTAGTATTGTGTCTTATATGTTTACTGATTATAAACAGGGGACATAACAGACTAAACCTTACTGAATGAACGAATGAATGAATGAAAAGAAATGAAACATCAGCTCAGTCGCTCTCCTGCTGTCGTGACGGCTGTGAATATGTTTTAATCCTTTGCTAAAAATAGTTTCCACCAAAAGCACTATCTACTCCTGTTTAAGTCGTATTTTTTAAACAATGACTACAGCGCCCAGCTGTTACAGGAAAACAATTATAGTCAGCACCGGACCTGAACCTGCTGAGGTTCATGGAAATTCAGCTGATATTCTTTTTCAGCAGTTTCATTTCTTATATTTAGACATAAAATGACTTCACTGATAACCAGAGAGCAGCCAATTTATTCCCAAAATATATTTTTTTTCCATTTGTGGGCTGCAAAACCCTGTTAATATTTTGGTTTGGTGTTTTGGTCGGCTGTTGCACCAAACACCAGGCAATAACATAACTAGATAGTACGAGTATAACTGACAGATGCCAGCAGAGTGAGCACAGAGCAGTTACTCACTCACTCACTCACTCATTTTCTACCGCTTTATCCACTGAGGGTCGCGGGGGCGCTGGTGCCTAACTCCAGCTGACATAGGGCGAGAGGCAGGGTACACCCTGGACAGGTCGCCAGTCCATCACAGGGCCACATATAGAGACCGACAACCATTCAGGATTTTAACTGCGAAGCTAAAAGGTATTGTCACCCATCTTTAAAACAACTCAACCAGAGGGAAAAGAAAAACAAGGGTTTTCAGTGGGAATGCATTAAAATAAAGGGAAAGATTATTAAATGTGCTCTCTCTCTCTCTCTCTCCCTCACATACACTTTGCTGGCGGATAATTTAATGTATATCAACAAAACAGTTTCAGTGTTTATCAAATTAAATCAGATGTTAGGAGTGTTGTGTATGTGTATGAGGATAAATTCAGCTTCTTATTTCTGTAATGTGTTCAGACAGGATTGCAGTAACCGTTTTAAAAAAGTTCTCTGTTGTACATATTTTTCACGTCAGATAAGATAAGATAAGATAAGATAAGATAAGATAAGATAAGATAAGATAAGACTTTATTAATCCCACATTGGAGAAATTAAGTCGTTGCAGCATTAAGCCATTAAAAATAAAAAAGAGTCACAATTATTGTATACACATAAAATAAAATATATAATAATAATGATATTATATAAAATATGACAATTTAGAGATTCCAATGAGAAAAAGTAAATAAAATATAGAAAAACTGTATCATAAACGTGTATAATCTCCGGTGTATAATAATGAACAGTATAACATTATATGTTACATATAATAAGGGCTGGGGCAAAGACATCATGGTAAAAACAACCTTCAAATGAATTGGTCTTGATAATTATTGCAATGAAATTTCAGAAAAAGTTCAAAAAAACAGATAATTGTATTTTTTTAGAATTTCTAATAGACAGAATACAACTCCATGTAATGCTATAAATGTTTCTGTAAATTTACTGTGAAATTGAACAGTATTTTACTGTATTGCTCTCATACAGTACTATATGAAAATATGGTATAAATAATATTATATAAAAGTGCTGTCAAGAAAGTCAAGCTTTCTTGAACAGCTGTGTTTTTGAAACTTGCATTTTAAAAATTGTTGATTTTACACATTGGACGATAACAGCTATATCTGCTTCTGTTGACGGCAAAAGCTGCAGCCACATCTCAACCTGCTCAGCTTTTTGTCTTAGATGTCCAGAGTGAGGTAAACCGTCATAATCTGCATTAAACTTTTAAAACATTAGGGAATTGCACACACCATTCTTGCCAAGGAAGTAAAAGAGATAAATGTGAGGCTTTGGCCAACTGAATATTCTGCCTTTTAGGACACTGTTGTAACAACGTTCATGAAAAGCTTCATATTTACAATGTTTGTCACAGTTTATTAAGTTCATTAACATTTAAACAAAAATGTAACAATAATTTAACTTTACTGCAGTAACAGTGAGGTGCTGGGTCTAACCTAATGTTTTTTGTTTTCAACGTTGGCAAAAACACAAAATTCTTATTCTCCAATAGCTTTGTAGAAGTGCACTCAACTAACAACCAATCAAAAACTATGTGAATGTGAGTCTGATGAAAAATAAGGTTACAGCTGACATCAAGGGCACAAAAGCAGGCACTCACTCACTCACTCACTCACTCACTCACTCACTCACTCACTCACTCACTATGGAATCGTCCCTTATTCATTATCAGTAGCATCATCAAGATGCTGGTTGTAACAGTTGTTGCAGAATTACATTAACCCTCTTTAAATACAGGATCCCTACTGTAGATTTGAATACAGTTAACATACTGTAAATATATGGTAATTTACTGCCAAACCTGAGGCCAGCATTGCACTGCACATTTACATAATATAGCCCATTCTCATTCCAAGAGGGCCGTGTACTGCCGTCCCTTCTGCATCTGACCGAGATGCATTTAAACGCTCAGGGCATCTGACCCCAGAGTCTAACCACACTTTAACCGTCCTTGTCAGCATCAAGCCGGAACTAAGCAGTCGCCCACAAGGAAAAGATATACTGTATATACTCTCCTATTTATAATTGTTTATGATTTATTATTGGTCATGGAAAATCCTGATGATATTAATCAAATAAAAGTGTGTCTGTGTGTCCTTCAGTTGCTGCAGGCTGCAATACACCAAACCCCCCAAACCATATTTACTATAAAAAAGCCTTGGGTGAAACAGCAGCACTCATCTCCCACTGCTAACCTTGTATTTGCTGTTGGTTACAGATTAACACAGGAAGCTATTTCATGCTCTCATGAAAAGCCTCATTAATCAGGAAAGGCGCACAAAAAAACTCAAAAAAGTCTTACCGAATCGAGTATGGCCGTACACATGGAGTAGTTGCCCTTCAACGCCCATGTCCCGTTTTCCAGACATTTTCGATAAACGTTATCTGCACAGAGAAAAACAAAGGAAACAGACACAAGGAGAAATAATTTACTTTTTTTTTCTTCTCTCATAATTCCATTATATTTTTATTTGTTGCAATTTAATCTTTTGCTTCTAATGAGCAAATACACAGGACGTGAATTCCTGCAGGCACTGTGACCTTCTCCAAACTAATGGGGAAAGATATCATTAGAGGAAGACTTACAAAAGCTGTGATTTTTCACACATTTCCTGTCAGGACAATCTGCCACCCTCTGCCCAAGCACTGTTATTATTCTTTACATTTGAGACAATCCCCCTCCCACCCCCAAAGTCGACTCATCCACCAATGACCAGGTGTTCAACCCGTGTTTCTCCAACAGTAATGTTGGTTTCAAGCTGTTTCACAATAGACACTTCCCACATGTTTTGGGAAACAGGTCGACCAATTCCTCACATAAATGGTCCATTATTGGCAACTTTGCCGCAAGCTGTGACACTATTCAAAGGTATATTTTTAAAATTTCAATCACTGCCTCCTACTTTAAATCGACAAAAAGACTCTGCACCATTATTTTCAGCATACAAATCTATTTTCTATTAAAAAAAATAAAAATAAAAAATTTCTGCATGCACATTGCAGGATAATGGATGGGGTGCGAGAGGGTCGGCACGAAGGCTGTGACGAATGATATGCAAATTGTTTCCAGTATCAACCCACTACATTAAAGAACACATTAACAAGGCAGAGTTAAAATGATCTGTAACACATTTCACATTTAGGATTTCTTGAAAGAATGAAACTCATCAAAAGGGGCACTGCAAATGACATCGATTAAAGTAGAAAGGAGGAAAGGTCGGACAGGCAAAGAGGTGAGGCCACTACATTTATTCTGTGGATAAAACATTCAAAGCTGAAGCTTGAGCTCTGATTCATTTAATGATTAGCAGAGCTGCTAATATGACACCAGTTCTGGTGGCTGCTGTACGATAATACAAGTAAGCACCACAGATTGGAGGGATTATTTCATCTTCACGTCAGGGTTTCTGTCAGTGGTTCGAAGACACCGACAATCAGCAGTGAGAGCACATTCACATGTGACAGCCATTTATTGGCCGTAGTCTCACTGAAGCATTTTCCCCTGCCTTCTATGGACAGGTTTGACCCCGTTCTCAAGATGGGTCGCCTTCACGGGTCGTCAGGCATCTTTGCAAGTGACAGGCAGAGTCTGCTGAGCCGAAATGGAGGAAAAACCTGTCTCTAACCCTGACTGTTACAAAAGCACAAAAACAACACCATAAAAATACCCCACTGCAGGCAAATCCTACTACTATTACACAAACTTACATTTCTACAAAGTCAAATTCCCATCGCTAAAGTATACCGCATCTGTTTGGCCACTGTGCGTGATATTATAATACACTATATGGCATCATTAAATTGCTAATAAGGATACATCCATATGTAAGCTGCCAACCATTATATACAGAGTTCATTCCAGCTATTCCCAGGGTCACAACCTCTCAAGGGTCACCAGATTACGCTGAGGGGTCATTAGATAATTAGCTGGGCTGAAAGTAAGAAAGAATCAGACTTCCAGAGCAAATCTAATTTTGGATATTGGATATTTTAAGTCAAACTGAAGATGTGAAGCCATTTGAAACTGTAGGTGCACGAGATGTCTTAATCTGAGACACGAGACAACGGAAGAAAGAGGAGGGAGATTGATACCGCAATAGAGTAGTCATTCCGTTCATGTTTCAATATACTACTTTTCAACTTTTCAAACTTGTTATTTAATTGGACTACTGTTCTTGCCCCAGTAAACTAGTACAAGCTGGGATTTGATTCACTGAATGACTACAGTAGACTAACAGTAGACTAACCCTAACCCTAAGGCTCTAAAATCTTGTGGAAAGCCTTCCAAAGAGAGTGGAATAAATACTGCAAAAGGGGGGGGGGGTCAACCCCATATTTAAGTACTCTAATTAAGTACTCTAAAGTACAGTATATGCATTTGAATACAGTCATTACAGTTTAATTGTCCATAAAGTGCATTTTTTTTTAAATTCACTCATCTTATTCTCCGTACAAATTTCTAAAAAAAAGTCTGATATGGTGTATCTGCCATGTTTATTAATATATTTTTTTACATGAATAAATGTGATTATTCCCTGATTACATTCTTCCGGTATTCATTTATAGGATAAATTGAATTTTAATAAGCTTTCCCATTTAGCTATTGATATACTGTAATTAAAAGACTAAAGTGTTAAATGACAGAGATTGTTTTAATTTAGTCTATAAATACTTATGAAAAATTGTGATTAAAAACTAAAATATAGTGTAGATTTTATACAGACTGAAAAATGTTTGTTTTTTACTGTATTATTTGATGTCATACATTTTTTTCCCCACTATTCCTTTTATGCTTTACTACCACTGCATCTTTCCTTCAGTTTGAAGCACAGTGAGACTCTTTGTGATGAAATGTTCTCTCTTTGCTCTAGAAATAAACGTGCCTTGCCTTACCATAATATCACATACGTGCACAATTTAAACATCTGGCAACTTGGCATTTTGAAACATTCATAATTTTTCTCATCACCATTACTACACACGAGCGACACTTTTAATCTGTGCAGTTTTAAGATAAGCTCCAAAACACCAAAGGGATAAAAGAGGAAAGCAGACACAAACATGTATCTAATGTGTCCACAATAGTGAGCGCTCATACTGAGATGGAGGCAGATAACCCTATGAAATGCATGTTTTAATAATGAGAGATAAAACAGGACTGGGTCACTGCAGGACAATAATGTGGAATGAGTGGGGCAAAAATAGCATGTTGACAGAGTAAGGGGGCTGTCATCCCCAATTAAGATTACCTAGCTTGTGATATTCCCTAAACCCCACATGCAATATCCTGGAGGGCTTTCAAATTTGTCTGTGGGGAATTGTGTCAAAAGTTGAAAGTTGAGATTGAAACAGTGATGGACTGACTGCGTATCACTGACAGAACTCATAGTATTGTTGCATTTTAGTTTTTTATTACTTTAGTATTCATAAACACCACCGATGAGGTTGCGTTTTCTTTCACACCGCGAGACACTACATCTGTGTTGGCGTAGTCATAACTCTTTGTAGTACTGATGTGAGTCCACTTCTTTAATATTCTGAAGAACAATCCATCTTCTACAATCTGACTTGTACCCAGCAGTATTAAAGTGTCCACACGAGTCATACATAACTCTCCTGCTATTTAAGACTGATTTAGATGACGCTGCACTATGAAACAGAACTTTCCTGCATGCCTGCCTAAGATCATGTGTAAAGGTTCACTGATACCCACACAAAGAATACAAGGATATACACATCGGGCTAAACTCATGTTGAGAAATCGCAGTTTCGAGATTAGTGATTTGACCCGCACCATGACAGTTTTTGCAACCTAGAAGTTCACAGACATTAGCTGCAACCAGGCTCCTATTGGACGACACCACCTGTCAGTCAGAGTGGTGTCCACCCAGACCTGTGACTAGCAACTGAGACCATTGTCTTCTCGGGGAAAAATGAATGCTAAGACATTAGACATTATAAATCAAGTGACAAGTACGCTTGTTTTTCCATCGACCTCCACTGACTCAGATGTCAAACTGGACAACCGTGTGTATTTTTATATACAGTCTATGGCGAGAGTGGAACATCCTGAAAATGCATGTCAGCTCTCTCACATGGAATACGGAAAGATGTGCATATTTTAGAAAGCGGCTACGGTGATAGTTTCCTGCTGCTTCCAGTCTCCATGCCAAGCTATGATATTCCATACTTGGCTCACAGATGTCAGATCAATATCAACTCTCTCATTCTGAGAGACAGCAAATAATGCATTTCCATTAATGTTAAATTACCCCTTTAATGGATCACTTTAAGTTAATAAAAATTAAATGATGTTAATGTGTCCATGGAAGCGTTTGCTTAGTTCAGATTGGACTTAATGAGGTTTCTTGAACCCCCAAAGTCTTTCCCTCTCACTTGCTCGCGCTCGCTCTCACTTTATAAATATTACAACGCACACTTTCAGTAGCACATGTACTGTGGCAGGAAGTTCACCCATTACATGCATGGATAACATGAGATTCCATACTGTGCATCTCCTTTACTGTCAGAGTGCACCACAGCAGTAAGATTGGCCGCCAGTCCTTGGAGATGTTGCAGGAAACGGGCCATTGACAGAATCATAAAGCCCCATTTGCATGGGTCACAGACTCAAGGTCCCCTAAAATATCTGCTGACTTCAGTTGGTGGCCGCTGCCAAACTGATGCTTTGCCAGGATCAGCATCAACAGCAGACAGGTTTGTATTTGGGACACGGCAGTGCACAAAGTAGATTCCATTCTACACCATATTCATTTTAATCTCTGATTGGTGACTGCTGCCCATTGTTATTTCTGAATGTGTGCTAAAAATGGCGGCTAGTGCGTGCCAGGTGCTTAATCCTCGAGGTATATGTGATTGGAACACATGGAAACCCTCCAAGCTCCTCTGGCTATATGATCCTCTTTTCATTTTATTTCCCAACACTGCAAACACAGAGCTCAGTAACAACCATGACTGAACAGAGGGATTTTTCGGTGAGGTTAAAAAGAAAACCCACAACAGAGCATAAATGTATAGCTGTAATTGCACAAGCAAACATGCTGACCCACATTTAGTCACACGCGCTTAACACATCAACACGTCGGATCAATGGCTGCAGCTAAGACCTTGACTGTAATTAACACCAGCATCACCAGGGAAGCAAATCACATGTTATTTTTTTTGCATTACATAAGATTAAAACTACTGTACAGCAAAAAAACAGCAAACTAAAAGAAAATGTTTTATATTCTAATATTCATTTTACAGTATACATTAGAATTACAGCCCCAAACTGAGGTTACATGGTGTCCTTTGTGTTTCAAAGCAGTTAATGTGGATATAATGAATTTCAAGAAGCATAAACAAAATAGTGAATCAGGAGTTGTCATTTTCAAATGCTTCCAAAACATCACACCTCACAGAGAGTTAAAAAACAAGTAGACATGAGCGAGGGCACATAAAAAAAACACCCAGTTTCCTGTTTCAGTTCACTATTTAACGGATTTATTTGCATCAAAAGTGGGGAAGGGTACCAAAATAACCAGTCTGCACTGCCCCACTTTTTTGACACCCTTTTGTTGGGAGAGATAACACAGTGGTCTAGCACCTGTGTTTTCAAAACAGACTCAAAAGACACAGCTTTCCTCAGCTCCATCCATCCATCCATCCATCCATCCATCCATCCATCCATCCATCCATCCATCCAAGATCTCCTTCAAGAAAATTAGTACATCATTTCATAAGAAAAGCAATAATGCGTTGCTACACTGCAGCCATTTCAATCAGATTATGCTTTTAAATGAATGCACGAAGAACCATCTAATGATATACTAAACAATAATTATATAAATACTGTTGTTTAATAGTGTAAGAGTCAGAAGCCATTTTTATTCATGGCTAATCTTTCAATTTTAATAGTTTTAAGTGGTACCTGTATACTTCCTACCACAGGGAACTCGCCCAAGCATAAATCAAGCTCCTCCACAAACAACTCCCTTCCCGATCAGCTCCAGCAGGAGGAAGTCATTCATGATTTCTCTTAAAATAAAGCAGATTAATGCAACTCTGCACATTTTCAGGTGAGCAGTTTCACTTGTGATCTCAAGGCGTCCTGCCCTGATGTTCAGGGAAAACTCGGCTCTCGTCTTATTGGTCGGTAAAAGAGAATTGTATAGTTTATTCAAACTGGAGAGTAGTCTAAATAGCACGGGAGGGACGGAAGCCAGTTCTCATGCTGGCCTCATGTTCTGGCTCGCTTCTGTTTGGCACTGAAGAAGGAGATGTCTCTAGTGTGCAATCTGTTTTGAAGTGAAGTCATCAGAGAAAAGAATCCTCGACTTAACTATCGGTTACTGCAGAAAACACACAGTGGAAGAATATAAGTCAAGCTGTGGATTGCTGGATTGCAGGTAGCACTTAATAGAATTTAAACATTATGAGTTAGATTGGCAACTGTCACTTTTAGGTGCTTCAATTCATCACGTTAGTAGAAATATAATGATTTTGTGGGAGAAAATGAATATTAAAATGAATTGCTTTTTTCCCCCCACCCTTAAAAGTCAACTATAATGGATACTATTTAGCCATGTTTAATCTATCTACACCTTACAGCACATGTTCTTGTAATAGCTCTTCCTCGTCAGATGACAGCAGAAACCTTCCACAGGAACAGGGGACATTTGTTTTTTACTCTGTTGCAGCTTTTATGAGCCGCTGCAGTGATGGATGAACATGCTGCCTGCAAACAGCAACACATTTTCCATTTCCTCACTTGTCTTCACTCCAAATCATACAAGACAAGTCAGAGACATGATAATAAATCCCTGTCTTGTGGATATAACGAGGCCCCTCTTTTTGTATTTGGTGCAACACATCGAATTTAACTTTGTTAATGTGCATTCTGCAACACATTATAAGAACATCAAGTGTTACGGAAGATGTACATAAGATGTTCTGCAACATCATTTCTGACACACCAAAAAAATCCTCCTTATCACATCATATTCAGATCTCCCCCTTTCGCCTCTTTAATATTTGATGTCAGCCATCTTCACGCTCACATGGATTCATGAATTCATATGCGACACATGCTCTACCGCACCCATGCTCAATCAGCAAAAAACAAGAAGAAGAAGATGCACTGGATTCTCTGTGAGTGAGCAGGAGGGCGAGTCAGGGCAAAGGCTCCGTCACCCTAATGACCGCCAGCACTGCACTCTAAATAAAACTCATGGCCTCCTCCTCCTCCAACTCCTGCTCTGTAAGTGCGACAGCAAGTCAGAGAAATGGGTTTCCACACAAACAAACCCAAGATGCTGCGTGCACATGCATCCATAAACACACACAATCAAACACGTATCCCTCTGGGGACCATTAAGGGGAAGTTAATCTTGGCTACAAATGGTGAAGTTTGTGGGTGTGGCAAGGCGTATTACAACAACAAAGATGCTTAGGCACACAAACCCAGAAGTGGATGGAGGGTGACAACAGCAGCACAGGCACCTTCCATGAATCAGTGGACAACGCAGTCTGGACAACGCAGTCTGGACAACACAGTCTGGACAACGTGGTCCAATAAGTTTTCCTCTCAAGTATCAACAGGAAGATTAATTGCAATTAAAAAATTTTTTTTTAAACTACAGACCTTGATTTTTTTTACAATCATTTGTTTCTGACCATTGTCTCAAAATGTACCATTATTTTCCTTGGAGCTCTTCATCCCACACTGTTGTTTGTCCTTCAAGCTTGAAGCTTTATAAGAAGAAATACTAAAGATCCAGTGTCTGTATTCAAAGCCTATTTAATTGCAAATGTTTGGCAAATGGCTGATTTGCGAAGAGAGTGGATGAGCCTATGTTCAAAAATGTCAAACTACTCCTTTAAGGATAAAGGTTTGGACATTATGGACGTGAATGTCAGGTGTGATTAGATTGAATACATAATCCACCATGACACTCAAAGGTTGCAGAATGCTACATGGAAAACACATGACCATCCTTTAAAACATGGTGCAGTGTTTAGCATCAAACAAATAATTTTATTCTAGGAGATGAAACGTTTTAATTTTTTTTTTTTTATTGAAAAAGGTCAAATGGACAAAATGAGAACTTTCATTCTGATATTTGATGTTTAATGTGCTGCTGATATTCCTGCATTTGAAGTGAAAAAGGATTTTTCTAGTAGCTCTTGCAATATGTGCTTTTTATTGCATTTGATGAATAACGAACAGCATTTGGTAGAGGAAAAAAGGAAATATCAGCTAGTGACCCTGCCTCTAAATTCTCGAAAATTTAACTTGACGACCAAGCAATTGTCTGTCAGTAGTAAGCATAGTAAGCAGATAAAAAAGGCACGCACCTTACTCTTGTACGTGTGCAGATTTTGAGAATGAATTAACACCATAGCTTTCACAATAATTTATCCTACATAAGTATGTCAGGCACCACTGGAGATCAGGGTTTTCCAATTCTCCAACAGTGACACTGCTCCAGCTGCAGACCTGGTGCCGACATAGGCTCTCAATGTATTTGATGTCTGATGGGGGGGGGGGGGTTAAGCTTTAACCAGGACTTCATTTAGCAGTCAGCAATGTTGCGATGAGAAAGAAAAAAAAATCATGCTAACTCACTCCCATCTATGGATCCGCAACTTAAATCAAGGATATGTCCAGGGTCTAACTTTAGAAATCCACTCTGGTATTCTGATTCATGGAACTGTTTTGCTGTACAGCAATTCAAGGCAGGGACAAGGTTTCAACCTCACACCACACTGATGTGTGGCAGAGTGTAGAGCCCGACCACGAGAATGTGCAGGTGTAACTGCAACTAAGCACACGCTGAGCCAATCCACCAAACCACATGTAGGTCAGGGAAGCACTGACACATTTGCATGTACACTCGCTTACATGCAAATGTCTTGCCAAGCCTCCTAACAACAATGTGGGCAGAAATTTTAATAACACAGAATGTGGCTAATTGGACAAAATTACCCGTACGTGTGAATGTGAGAGTGAAAGGCTGTTTGTCTCTATGTGGCCTTTTGATGGACTGGCGACCTGTCCATCAGGCGAGAGGAGGTCTACCCCGCCTCTCGCCCTATGTCAGCTGGAGTTAGGCACCAGCGCCCCCCGCGACCCTCAGGGGAGGATAAAGTGTTAGAAAATGAGTGTGTGAGTGAGTTATTTGAGATACACGTAGATGGAGTGAGACATATTTGACAATTAGGGGGACACACTAGCAGGGTTCTGGCAACATAAGTTACACAATGGAATGGAACATGTGTGACATAATCCGGTTTTCTATCCATATGAAAGTTTAAAATAACACATTTACAGGTTTCTCCCACTTTCACTCAAGAGCAAATGTCACTTTTTAAAGCAAGTGACACTGATCAAGACAGTTATCACTACTGATATTGGTGTTTATCATAATAGAGCTGCTTGGTTCTGATTGAATATGTCACAAACATCTGGCTTGTAGACATTACTGGTGTCTTTCACAGTCACCTGTCCACTGTGTTACAACACTTCTGATATCCCATGTTACTTTGCAGCCTTTTGCATCCCGAGACAGGAACAGAGACCGAGTTGGCATCGAAGATCATCGGTTAACTTGTCTGTGAATCTTTCCGTGGATTTGTCTTTAGTTTTGCAGTTGAGAAGCTCTTACTGGTGCATCTGAACCCTGCAGTTATCTCCCTTTGGGTGTGAGGACAGCAGATCCATCCACTCAAGCTCTTAAGTGCCCACTCCAGACTCTATATTCTGCCTTTGAATTCGCCTGAAGCCATTTATTTTCATCCTAATAGTACTCACACAACCCATAAGGTTGCGTGTGTCGGAGGATTTATCTGTTTTAATAGTCTTTACCATCATTTGTTTTGTGTACACAGCCTTAAAAACACAAAAGAAAAAGAAGCAGGATATTAACATGACCATCACCAACACTATTTATATTAATACTACTACCACTGGTAATAGAAGAAAAATAACGGTGATTAAAAAAAACTTTTTTAATTTATTTTTAATTTTATCCCACCGCAAATGAATGATAACTTAGGTAATTAAACAGAAATAAAACGCACTAGTCATATGGTCACAGCATACACCTGCATCATTGCAGCCTTAGAAGACCTACTAAGAATGAAGGTTCAATCAAATTTATTTCTAAATGTAAAAAATAAAATAAAAAAAACAAAGCCACTGTGCTCAACCTGAAATTCTAGTTTAATATTTTTGTAAAAATATTTTTTTAGTGTGTAGCAATTCAGCTTGTAATGTACATCACAAATTTTTTTTCCCTTTGATAAGCAGTCTTGTGTGCTTTTTCTATTCAGCCTTAAAACTATCTCACGGTCTGTAAGTGTTTTAGTGAAATTCTTTGATTACTTTGGCTCAGACAAAAAAAAACTGTAACTTCAGGCACTTTTAAATTTGAAGGCCACGCTTCTCACCACCTCCACTAAGCATCCAATCTCTCAGCATTAAATGAAGTGTCCCTAGAAAATCTTACTCTCAGTCATAAAACCTGAAGTGTTTGTGGTTAAAAAGGAGTTGCTTCATCTAGTTGTTGGAATGTGAAGTAAATTAAGAGAAGAAGCAGCTGTTAAGGGATTATATTCTCTCCATGGCGATAAAACTGTTCATTGATAAGTCACATTCAATATAAAAGACTCAAAGACAGATAATGACAACTGGGATGCAGCTTTATTGTTGGGAAATATTTTGTCTTCAGTTGTCTCTCTGTCCCTCTCTCTCTGTCTCATATATATATATATATATATATATAATTTTCATTCGTCAATTTGATGTTGTGTGACAGACTTTCCAACAAGACTTATCAGTTTCTTCATACAGTGGCCTCTTGATTAATCCATCAGTCACAGCTCACAGGGGTGAAAAACCCAGACGCAAGAGTCACAGGAAGCAATCAAATGAGACCGTGTCTCTCAGCTTTAAAGCAGGGTCAGTAACCCAGTGACAGAAAAAAAACGGCAAAGACAGAGGACAGAACACAGACACTATCAGTGAGTGAATATGAGATAGAAAGGCATACGTGAAAACAGTTAGGAACAGGTGTAGGCAGTCAGGAAAAACACAGGATAGGAAGTAAAAATGTGCCCGATATGCAGATGAAAAACTACGAAGTTAAACATGACAAAGTATAAAGTAAGCACAGAACAACTGAAAATATGAAAGCACAAGAAAATATGACAGAAAGTTGACAAAAGTTAAAAACCTAAATGTTTTAAAAGTCCAAAAGAAGACAGACCATAATCCAGCAGCAGCCAATCATGAGGGTCAATCAGGCCAAAAGCTTTGTTAACTTTTGGGGCTGCACAAAAAGCAGCACTGCAGGCTGAAGAGCAGCTGAGGGACCGGTACAAATCAACCCAGAGTAAAATGAACAGTCTCTGCCACAGTTGGAATCAGTCAGGGAGACTGGAGATTGTATGCTATCCTTCCTCGGAAAAATGTGTAAAAAAGGGACCAATGAATCTTCAAATTCATCCTAAGGAAAACAAATGACGGAACCAAATTTAACAGCAATTCATCCAATATCTAATAGTCTGAGGTCAGTGGTGCTGTGTGTGGCGCCTCCATCTGTTCACTGCACTTCATCAGACTAACAAACAGATTCTGACTGTTTTTTTTTTTAACCAAAGAAAACTGTGCCATTTTTCTAACACTTGACGTTGTTATCAATCTTATGTAGAAAAAAAATCACCAAAAAAATCTCCCTTGACTCATCTGTGGGTCCTGGCCCATTGATCAAAAACACCCGAGGTTATCAGCTGTGATTTAGGAGAATAAAACCTTGAATCAAAATGAGAATTAGCAGTGTCTAAATCCATGATAACCTGTAAGGTCACAGAGGTCACCTGCCTCTGAAATCAACTGCACCTCATCCGTTTAAAAAAAACAATGCATTTTATAAAGTAATGAAGTCATGACAAACAGCTCAAGTGTATCAAACACACTTTGATTTAGTCTTTTCTGACCCCGACGTTGAAAAAAAACACAAACTATTCAACATGGACTTACATGGACATGGAATTCATATTAATAATACACCTTAAAGCTAAAGTAGTCATGCTGCTTTGGTCACACATGACTCACAACCCAGTAAGGCTATCATATATGACTTAAATATTCAACATGACTGAGTCAGCCTTAAATTTTCATGTTGTGAAAATGTCGACATCTTGTTTCCTGTGCTACTGTCCTTTGCTGACAATGTCAGCTGACGGGTAGCCATTTTTTCAAGCATTTGGGCTTTGCTCGAACAGAGATTATGTTAATCCTGAAGGTGAAATGAACCCCACAGTGTGAAATTACTGGTGAGCTGCAGCTGAATTACAAACCACCTTTCTCTCTCTCTCCCCCTCTCTTTCTTCCTCTCTAGTGGCTGATGAGGATCCTGTGGGTGTTTTGGACTTAAAATTACCAAGAAACACATCTGCTTTAATCTTATAAAACTGCTTAATTGTGTTTACAGTGTATCCCATAGGAGTGTTTATATTACCTTCAGTGTGCCCCACTTAGATACACATCACAGATCTTTGTCGAGATAGGATCACTGCCAGGAAAATATTTGAATACCTACCTTCCTATACAGTAATTGTATATAATTATACAACATTACTATTCACTGTCTTTCACACTTTCACACTTTACAACGACTTCTAGGACAATTGCAGTTTACAATTCTGTCTCACTCTGTCTCCGGGTATATTGTCTGTTTTAAATAAAAAAATGTCATGTTATCTTTCGTGTTATCTTTCGTGTTATCCTAGTCATTGTCTAAAATGAAAAGTGAACTGAACAGGACTCTCGTATAGACAGAGGTGCACTGACAGTACAGGCATACCAGGCAAATGCTTAGGCGCCGAAGAAAAGGGGGCACCCAAGGGTCCACTTTCACCATTACATCTAATGGGGCCCCTTTATGAGTAGTGTCATAAAGCGTCACTTCTGGGGTCCAAAAAAACATAAATAACAAGTGAGTCCCTGAGAACTGTTCCTAATGGTTAAAAAAAAAAACACACTAAAATGCAGCTCACCACTGCTACATCAAAACTCTCTTCCTGGGGCCCCTCACCTTTCATAACACACTGACCAGCATGGACCATGCCCTAGACTGACCTGTGAGTGGCAGTCATGAGCCCTTCACTATTGAAGCCTGCTGGAGTGAAATGGGAAGAAGTGTGGGCCTGACAGGTGAAGCTTGTTCAATCAGCTTCCTGCCCTGTGGCCCCCCAGAGTCTACGATCACCTCAGCACATCCTACATTATTTTTTCAAGAAACTCCCTGCGACGATAACACTTTTAGATCAAATACAATCTACATTGCTTTGTTTCTTGATACATTATCGGTTCTAAATAAAACTTTCATGTTGTATCTTGTCGGAGTCAGGCGGTAGCCGTGGTGGTCACTAGATGAGCCGTTCAGCTACCACTGCCTTTAAGGTTATGCCCTCAAAACAGCACCATTCCTCCAGGGTGACACTAAGTCATTGTCAGAGGGTAACGAGAGAGGCTGGGGCTAAACACATGGTACAGCCTAATCCTAAACTGAAGATGGTACCACAAGAAAAGATCACCGAAATTGAAACAGCTTTTGAAGATGCTTCACTGCAAGACAACCTCAGTGGTATTGGCCACTAGAGGCGAGCATGAACGTCTGCACAGAAATTCTTTGCAATCCATCCAAAAGTTGTTGGCTCTGACAGACACTGCAATCCCCAGAGCCACTCTACTAGCATTTCTCAAAACACTCATAAAATAATTTTATCTTTGTGGGAATATAATTTGGTCTGTCTTTTCTTTTCAAAACAGAGCAACGGACATAATTGGCAGTGAACATAATTTTGCTGTCGTAATCAGTTGAAGAGTTTGACCTTCAAAGAAACTGTTGTGCAGAGGAGTTCAACAACAGTTCAGTACCAGAGCAGGAACCTGAAGCAGTTTCTTCCGGTTTCAGAAACATCTACAGAGGCACTGGACATACATTTAGGGCAGACATTTGATTCTGTGACTGGTGATTTGTGTTGCAGTGCTTTAGCAGCAAATTTAAAATGTTTCCTGGATGCGATATTACCGCATTTTTCTTTGACCATGTCACAGGACATAAAGATTTCAGGACAGTAGTTTTGGTGTCCTCACTACCGGCATATCTCACAGATAGAGTACCAGCAGTAGTCCTGCTTTTTGTGTGTTTCCCACTAAATTGGATGCTCATCTAAATTTCTATACACACAATTATGTAAACAGGAGTTTCCCAGGAGATGGATGAGAAGAGTGGCAAGTCAAATCAAATGCAATCCTTTCTGTATAATGTAGTATTTCTGCTTTTTGCTAGTGTTGGGCTGAGACTGTGGACTTACTGGTTGTGTTGTATTTGACACCATTAAAACTCTCAGGACAGGGTCGTGACACCATCTGGCCTGCGCTGCTCCTGGGCCAGCAGGTGCCGATGCCATCGATCGAGATGTCACAGTAGATTCCGGAGCCTGAAGGAGGTAAAGAGGAACATCAGACACATACATTCCTGACATAGCTGAGGACCACATATAGCCATGCTGGAATTTTAGTAATGCCTCACTGATCTTGGCAGTAAATTGTGGAGCTGAGTCGCTTGTTTGTGCACACGAGCTTTAATGATTACTCCTGCACTTTGCTTTGCATTGCTTTGCCTCGCTGAGTTGGGCTGAAAGTCGTCTCTTGTGGCATAACACCAAGTCTATTTACAGCATTGTTCTTGTCTTTGATGTTGGGCCTGATAAGTTCATATCAAACATTCCGCTTGTGGGGTATTCCACAACAACTCTGCATAGGGAATCCATTTCACACATATGAAAAGAGGCAGATGCAACTCACCACTCCATTGACCTGTGGTATTGATCAGGCTTTGGTTCCAGGAGGCAGCCAGGGACTGTACTACAATCCAGAGAGAGAAGGAGAGTTTCATCAATAAACTAAACCTCTATTTGCCGAGCTATGAAAATCTAATTAGATCCAGCTTATCAGCAACAGAGGGTGGGCATTATAGGGTAACGGTAAACACTGGTGACAGGTTTTCCCTGGAGCAGTATCAGGACGGTGAATACGAATGTAGACGTGCCCCGAGGGTCAGGCTATATTTCTAAAACATCTCAAGTGCATTTAGGTGAAAAAAATCTGGAAATAACAATGTTCTGCTGGGCAAAAGTTCACATTTAATGTTAATGTGCTTTGAGAAACAAGCAGTGGCCAATTATTAAGACAACTAAATCGACATACAGTATATTTTTGTTTTTCTAACAAGGACCTCCGGTGGCTGAGAGAACTGTGAAGCTTTTCTGGCAGCAACAAAAATAGACGCGTGTTGTTTTAAAACCACAAATCTGGCTCTGACTCTGGACACAGCTGTTCGCATCCTGTCTCCAACCATCACTGATGTGTTTGTTTTTTTTAACTTTTTTGGAACTTTCTATCTCTCCCAACTTTAACCATGTAGAGTGGTTTCCCCTTTAACCAAAGCATAATGATTCCTGAAGCCCTCATTCACATCAATTATTGTATTGCCGACATTAGCCCACGGTAGTTCAACATTCTCACTTACTTTAATAGTTTGGTATTACCCTTCCTACTTATCCCTGTGATCCTTTAAAGACTAAATATTTGGCAGTTCTATAACACTGTTGAATACAACAATGACAATATGGTTAGTGACACATAAATAAAACACTTGTACAGTGTTAATATCTTCGTGCTTTGGGTTCCTACTTTGCTGCAAACATAATCCCAGACAGTAAGTCTTTTATGCACACCCCAAAAATGTATTACATTATTTTCCTTCCAATAAAATGGTTTTATTGAAAAAAAAAAATATTTTAATGACACCTTTAAAAATTGTATGCTAATCAAAACAAAATATCACTTACTACCCGGATTGATGAAATTCAATTTTGATGTAGATTTACAATGTCTACCTAACCTCTGCATGGTTCCTTTTAGACTGTGGGAGGAAACTCCACACACACACACATGGGGGGAAAACATGTAAACTCCATGCAGAAAGGAACTTTCAAAAACAACTATTTCCCCTTTTTGGTTTTCAATAAAATTCCTGGCCAAACAAAACTCACAAAATCAACCTTTATTAAAGTTCAAGCAGTCTCCGAAATAGGTATATATGTCTTTGGTCATACATTCTGTTTATTCTGCATGTTGATATTGTGATTGCAGTCATTATTCGATATATATTGTGCAGCCCAACAGGCTGGGACACGTTTTAACACATCATCAAAGGAAAGTAATTAATTGTGTGTTCTGACTGGACGTGTGCTGTGGTTCAACATGTTTACTTACCAGCTACTACTCTGCTTGTGAGATCTGATGAGAAACTGAATAATAACATAAAGGACAGTTTGACAATATCCATGAAGAGAAAGTTGTGGTCAAGGTCAAGGTCTCGGTGTCTCGTATTTACCGCGTAAAGGTGGAAACGACTGAAAATCAATGCAATCTCAGGTGTAACAGTGGATCAACTCAGGTTGTCAGTGACTGTAATGCAAATGCTTGTAGGAGCTGCTGTAGACGTGCTGCTGTGGTTGTTAACTTACACGAGAAATTCCCTGACAGCATGAGGAGAGTTTCACATGTCAACTCTGCTAAGGAGGCTGACGGCAGGAGGCTAATGATGACACACACCTGAAAACAGAGGAAGAGACACGGAGATCAGTCTGAAACTGTGAATCACACATCACTTTGCTGTGTTGTTGGCATTTTAATCGTTAAAAGACGTGTTTGCTTTAATTCCCTCACACACAGTAAATGAAATTGTGCTGAACTGAGTTGAAAGACTCATGTACATATTTACAAATAGCAGCACTCTGAATTTGGAGCATGTTGTAGTCTATAATCATTCCCCCCCATGAAACATGTGAAAATGAATCTTATGCAATAGAATATAAAGGCACTGAAGTTACTTATTACCTTCTTAGAAGGTTGCAATGGAAAAATCAAAATTCCCCCCAAGCACAAATGGAAATACTTTTGTGCTTGGGGGGGGCTAACTACTTTGCGTTTTTTGCGGAAGGAAAAAACATTGAATAATGCACATAATTATGAGTGGGAGGCTCAGTGGAAGCTTTCTGTCTGTATCTGCTGGATCTCATGTGACATAAGCAGTTTACACATGTGCTTTTGTTCGTCTCCACCATGATGGAAATATGAGAACCTTTACTTAGCTTTTTGTTAACGGTTTTAACTTATTTGTATGTCTTCTTTCTTATCTAATGAATTATCCTATTCATTCTTGTGCTTATGACTTTGCAAGTTTGTGAAAAAGCACTGTGTAAAGAAAACAAATTATAAACAGTTCAGGTTGAGATAAATATTTCAGCCAAACAACAAAAACTAAGACACATTACCTTTTACCTGATAACAAAATATTTTGCCACAAGTGCTGATGAGTTACTGTTACTGGCATGTTGGTGTGATTCCAGTACAAAATAATTTGTGATCGTACCTAATGTTTGACAGGAAATGATGGCACCATGTTTCCACCCTTTCCATACTTCCAACCTACCTGCTTCTGCTGCTGCCCTTACTGGGACATATACCATCTTTAAACTTGGCCAGCTATAAACTGTGTCCCAATTCAGGGGCCGCTTCCTTCAGACACTATCTACAGGTATGTGGCTGGTGAAGGCATACGCCCTTTATTGGCTGCAAAAACATGGTACAAATCACTAAGCCCATGTATGTTTTGTTAAATAAATCTGCTTTTAGGGGTGGCTGTGGCTCAGAATAGAGCCCTCTTTAACATAAAGGTCGGTTCAACCCCCAGTTCCTCCTATCTATGCTGGCATCATATGAATAGACAGTAATCAAGGAATACTGTGGTATTATGAAGTCAAACCACAAAATGTTCTGCCATACTCTGCATTCAGCTTGATATACAGCACGTGATTTTGAGCTGTCCCCGGACAAAAGTTGGCCAACATGAAACATTTGTGGTGAATTCTTTGATTGTGGCTCCTAAACAGTTTCCCTCCATCGTACTGTAAGAGAGGTCAAAGGCCAAGAATATCACAATAATGTGATACTGCGGTATTCCTGTTTAAGGTCATCATATCGTCTGAATCTCATACTGTTCCATGTCTACAAATGAGCGGGTGTGATTAATCGCACACTGTGCGTGGGTCGGCCCTCGGGGAGTCAGTGATCACCTATAGCCCTTGTCAAAGCGTAAACAGGGCTTTACAGATGATTCGGCGTGTCAAATCAGCCTCACTGTCAATTGATAGAAGAGATCTCTGTGACTGGCTGTTTGGCTGCAGCCAATCAGTAAATGAGAAGAGACACAGAATCAACAATGCAAGCAACTGTCAACAACGGCATTTGGGCACACTCTAAGTGGATCATGTTTATGATCCTTATTATCCTTATTTAATTTGGACAGGTGGACATGAATACAACCACACCATGGCCATCTGGATCGAACGCCTCTGTGATGACTGGGTGACAAGATAAACAAGTGCTGCAATTTATATGCACCAACACTAAACGAGTCCTCCAGTTTCCCTTGTATTAATTCCCAATGATGAATACAGGCTACCGCCACCTCATGGTGAGAGAAATAATTTTCTTTGACGCAGGTGGCTGTGTGCTCGAGCTAACTTAATCCCTGGCACATGCCATTTGAGGCTGTGGCATTGTTGGTCATTTGCCACTGGCTGAGCATCGGCGTAGTGTGTCCAAGGCCTTAAAAAAGCACAGCATGATGAATGGATGAATGGCAAAACCATAATGTAAAGCACTTAGACTTGTGCAATATAAATACAGACTGTGCACTTTTGAGTTCTGACTTTGTTAACCACCATTATCTCCTTTCAAACTTTTAGCCTCTGGCACACATTAAATCTTGGGATAAGCTGGCCTGTAAAGGATCCACCCATTGGATCCCTTGTAGCTTTGAAATGGAAGGACACATTTGTTGGCAGCATCTGGAGGAGCCTGTGAAATGGAGCAGCTGAGAGGTGGCTCTCTGACGCAGCCTTATATCTTACATGATTGTGACAGGGATGGAATCCATACATACATAAATATCTGTCCAGGTCTAATCTGCCTCAGTGTTGCTTCCTGCTGTAGAACTACAGTTTGCCATGTTGACACACAAACGCGCACACACACTGAGACACGGAGTGAAAATACCACCAAACAAACCGCTGCAGTTGATAAACAACGTTTGTAGCTTACTGTAATTCATGTTACATGCGGACACACTGGACTGCTGTTTGGACAGGGCAGCATCTGTCATTATTATTTTCATGGGAGGCAAAAAGGACCGTAAAATGCCATCAGTTCAGTCTTTGTCTACCTCCCTCAAATTAGGTTACATTTAAGTGTAACTGTCCTTGAGTATAGACTGTTCCTTGAGGACATGGGAGGGTAGCTGCTATTACCAGTGATTCATTTCCTCCTTAACAACACAATCTTCAAGCCATCAATAATGCAGCACCTAAAACTGTAAACCTTTTGTCAGACTCATGATTCCTTTGACTTGCTGACTGTCATGCGGCATCACTCTTATGTCAAAAATCTTATTGGTACCTGATGGTTACAGTAGCATGAAGCAGTATGTACACAGTGTGTAGTCACACCATATACTGTAAAATGCTATGTGCCCCAGATATCAAAGCAGGGTTCCTGATGGTTCACTGCATCTAGTTCCTGCTCAGTGAATGTGCGGCAGGTACCACGGTACTGTAACCTGCTGTACCAGCTGTGGTTTAAGTAATTAAAGCTAAAAGCTGACAGACACAGTGCAAGCAGCAGGATAAACCTTTAATGCCCTTCATTTGCAAGCAATTCACTGAGGTGCCTCATCTGCTGGAGGAAGTGTATTTAGCTGCTTTGCATAATAATTAAACAATGTAAAATTAAATCCATTAAAAGTAAGTCTGCAAAAGCACATAATTATAATTAAAAGAACAATACTCAAAACAAAAATGTCCCCAATCCTTTAATATAGCATAATAGTACTATTACTGCTCATGCACTCATGTGTAAGCAGCATAACCGTAGCGTAGAAAAAGACATTAGTGACTATAAACCTCATTTTTTTTAAGACAATTCAACTTTCATTTAATCAGAAAACCTTAAAATGTTTATGATATGGTGTTATTTTCACTTTCAGTTCCCTTTTATTCGCCTGCATTCAACGTGTGCGTCACTTCAAAGTGCTACCTTTAGGGGTCTGTCTGGATATGCTGATGATACAATCTTAAATTCCAATCTTGACTGATACTATAATGTACGTTGTGTTTTAGAAGTTAACCATAGGTCAAAGTATAAGTAAAATGTGATATTTCTACAAGATGCATCAATATCCACTATGTCCAGATGAAAACATTTTGCTTTTGAATAATATAATGGATGCTTTTAGTAGCTTTAGCTTTAGATCTTATCAATTCTTCCACCTTTGTTGCAGAGAAAAGCCAGGATTTGGGTAGTGGAGTCAAGTAAATGTACTAGTTTTTTTTTTCTTTTTTTTTAATTAATGTATGCATGTGCTATTTGAGTGTGGGGCCCCGTGGTCTTAAATCACAACACTGGGGTAAGAAAAAGGCTTCTTGATGGTTTTGGTTTTCTACTGTTCTTAGTGCAAATTGTCCCTCACAGTATATGAAAATATTCACTCCAGACATTGGAATAACATCAACCTGTCTCTTATGCAATAAAAAAAATCACATATTCTTACTGTTGGATCTTGCCTGCATTGTCTTCAAAAGGAACCACCACAAAAAAGACTTAAAACGTGAATACAAGCATCAGTTTGTGTGGGAACTAAGTGAACTTCCTTCATTAACCTTCTTTAGCCAAATCCGATTGCTGTTTTGTTTAATCATCAGCATTTTGATTAAGAGATATCAGATTCATATCTGGTCTAAAGTCTTTGACAGCTTCAGCTTTTCTTTTATTTCTCTGAGTGGTCCAGTGGTCAGGAGGGGGAAATCCCCCAAGTGTCCCTGTCAGGATTAATGTCCTGCTTTGCTATTAAATGCTTAATTTTCAAATTCGACTTTGATGGATATCATCTTTTTAAATAGCCGTGAGATGGAGTCAGCATAGAGAGCTAATATCTGGCTGGGATGATAATGTCAAATCCCCACGCATCAAGATTATATTCAGCCGCAGTCCGCGGGAATAAAACAGACCCACATGGTTTTACTAAACGATTTTAATTAATGTGAAAACTCAAAGGCAATAAGATGAAAGGAGAAATGCGCACAGCTTACCTCCAGCAGAAAGAAGAATTTGCGACGCATTTCCAGCTCTTTATTTTTCACATCATGTTGACTTGAGTCATTGAAGGTCTTCTTGTCACTTGTTCAGATCTTTTTCCTCCCGCACTGGAGCTGGACCGCCCTCTTTAACGAGACTGTCCTGTGACTTTTGACTGATCAAAGAAAAAGTCGCAACCGCGCTAATTTGTGTCCGAGCCAGAGATGAGCTGCAGCTGAAAATGTCAAGCGCCAAGGCGCGTAGTTGAGCCACGAAGCAGCCAAGTCTCCATGCACGAGCGGTCCAGATGATACCAGAGCTGCTGTTCTGTCATAAAATGCCTCAGCTTCCCTCCTGCTGTTGATCTGTCCCTTCCTGTCCCCGCGATTTCTAGTGGATGTGCCACTCACACTCACTCACTCGCTCACTCACTCACTCACTCACACACACACACCCACGAGGTCTCTGGAAACCGAATCCACATTGGAGAAACGCGCACCATCAACACTGACGCACCGTCACAGTCTGGACCCGGACCAAAGCTGCTCCCACACGCGTGGTTTACTCTGCAGGACACCCTGAGCTGTGGAGACGCACCGTCGCACCCCGCAGCTTCACATCCAGGGTCTGAAGCCTGCGTGCGTGGAGCCTGCGTGACGGTGCTATAGATCCTCAACGCGCCGCCCACGTTGCCGTGCTTCTTAAATCCGATGCGACTGAATGAGGAAAACCTCAATTCCTCGGTGGGGCGTGGAGTTAATTATGCAACGGCCGCCCCGCTGCTCCACATCCCGGCATTTAATCCCGCTGTAATCTAAACCTTACTACGGCGACAAAGTTAAAGGACGAGTCCGGGGTGAAGAAGTCATTTCACCATGAAACCCGTCATGTGCAACATTGTAACGAGGGGACGCTCTCAGCAGAGGAAACGGGACCTGCTGTCAACATTTGCTTCCATTCTCAACTGAATTTGCGCCAAAGCTCAGAGTTCACAGATTTGGCTCTGAGCTAAAATGGACAGATGGTCCCACTGTGTCGCTGAAGTTAAGCATCCCCGGGGGGGTGTTTCAATCTGATCCACTGCAGATGACTTCCAATGTGCGCTCCATAAAAACACAAGTGAAATATACTGTAAATCCTCAGATTTGTAACCAGCGTGTGAAGTGGTAAAAAAAATAAATAATAATAAGTATCTGTAGGAGGCGTTTATGTTATGCAGGTAAAATAAAATACCAGATATTAGTGATATTCACAGCAGATATTTATTCAAAACTTATTCCGTGTCAAAAAAAAAAAAAAAACAGTCCATCTAGGGCCCTGTTATTGTTGGACACAAATGTGACATGAAGTCAGTGGATATCACTAAACGTTAGTAAAAAATTCTTATTCAAAGTTCTTATTTAAAAATTAAAATCTCTACAAACAAACACTACACACTTGTGAAAACAGGTCAGCATCACTTATCACACCCTGAGAAATGATTACTGGACCATAGTAATGAATTGGACAGAACCAGTACCACCACCAAAACCGACCCACATCAAGCACTGTGTGCAACAAAGTAAATGGCCAGAATATTAATATTAAAAAGATTTGGTTGGCGCTATGTTGATAATTTGCAAATGGAGATTTACAGAAGTCATTTCACAATGATACAAGCTGTCGATCAATGCTTTATCATCGATTTCCCTGTAAACAGGAACATCTTTTAGTCCAAAGTGGTTCATTCTAGCTCACTAAAATTATACTCTGAATTACGTTCTTTTGTTTGGCTAGTGTAAATTTGTTGACCTGACAGTTTTGCCTGCACTTATGCAGTCTTCCACCAGGAAGTGACTCCAACCTGGATATAACACTGGAGGTCACAGCAACATCATGTGACCCTTCTGGGGAAGACTAAGAAGTGCAGTCGAAACTGTCAGGTAAACAAACTTTTACTGGCCAAAGAAAAGAACGTAGTTTAGAGGAACGTAATTTATCAAAGTGACATGATGCTTTATTGAAAAACGACCATTGAGACTCCTTAGGAAAATGTTTACTGATGCTATAAATCAAGTGAGTCGGCTAATTTACCCATAGACTTTCATTCAAGTGGAGTTCTTTGTGTTACCAGCAATGTTGCCCCCCAGTGGCTGTTCATTATAATCTTATTACCTGAAGTAATAAGATTATGTGCATTTTTCTGAAGACTATGTGCATTTTTCATATTAAGTCTATGGCCTGGTTATTTTGGGTAACACTTTCTACATCTATGTGTATGCAGAGTTCCATTAAAGTCTGCTTGATGTTAAAATGTATCATCCACCCAATTCTCAAATGGTCCGCTCTGAATTTACTTGGACAGATGCAAGCAAACCTACAATTTCAGTTTGGGCTGAATGTGCCTGCTCCATAGCTCAACACTTTCCAGTCCACTTTCGTGTTCTTGTTTAATGAGACAACAATAACGGCAGCATGGAAGTTTGCTTGAGATGATGCAAGGAGATCTGCTGGTTCCCACTTGTATACAACTCAGCGCTCAAAGAAGAGGGGCAACTGCTGTTTAGAAATGGGCACTACTTTAATGCAATGTGAGATAGGTCTTGTTTTTCTAACTGCCTAATTTACAACATCATTAAAACTTACTTGGAGTTGTCAATAGCACATGATGTAAAAGAACAATAAAATTCCTCATGAATGGACATCAGTGTGATCGCTGATATTGTGCAATGGGAGACTGGACTCCAGGTTTGCAAAACATCAGCATGACACTGGCCAAATTTCGATCCTGGAGGTTGGAAATGGGAGTTCAGATTCTTATGAGTGATGTCATAACTGGCAGCCACTTGTTATGTTTGTGTATGTGGAAATGCGTGGTGGCTCTCCACATGCACAGAATGTGGAAAGCATGACACCGCCCTAATACATTCTACTGTGTTTGATTTCTGATTCTCACAAAAGAAGGGAGATGTTGAATTTTGGTTCACTCTCCCCACTCTTATGGCATAATTTTTGACATTATGACATTTTGAGATACAGCAGGAAGCTGTTTCTCAGAGGCAAAAACATAATAAACCACTATCCTCTATACAGTATCTACTATACACGCTATACTATACAGTATATACGCTGCTATAGCTGCTCAGCAGCAAACAGATGGACACAGTCAGAGAGCAGTGGGTGAACATTTGCAACATTATTTCCCCCAGGAGATTGTGGAGACCAAAACAGAGCTTCAAGAGTGAAAATTGGACTCAGGTTTATCAAGATGGAGATACAACACGTCAAATAAAGGACTGTGTTGCTGTAATGTCGATATAATATCAGCTCTCTAACAACACTGACACGTCAGCTCTTGAGTTGTCGGTGGTAATTTGTTGTTTTTTCCCAGTGGATTTTTTTCTTCATAAGAGCAGATGTTTCCATGGGACACATTGTAACAACATACTGTGGACATGTTAAAGCCATTTAAATGGAAAAAAGAGGACACAAACCTGTAGTTGAACTGTTTGTTTTCATGCTCATTTTCAGGGATCACAAGCCCAAAATGTTGAGCATCACATGTTTGAGTTATCTATTATGGACAAAGACTATTTATTCTCTGCTTTGCCATCGTTGAGGGAAATTCTTTGAGGTTTGTGTTGTTGGTCGTACAAGACAAGACATTTAAAGACGGCTTTTTATTCACAGTGTATTTTTATATTCTTTTCCTTACATTTTACAGGACAAAATAGGAAACAACAGATTAATAAAAAATGAGCATAATCTATACTGGCTTTTCGCTTTAGATGTTGCAGCAACATTGACTCCCATCCCTGTGGTGCTGATGCCGCTGCTCATTTAAATCCAAGTTTACATGTTGCCCATTATATTTATTAAATGTGATATTGTGTTTACATGCAAGAGGAGGGAAAGCATGGCTGCTAATATCCATGCCACTGAGGCTTTGAGTGCACAAAACACTTAATGCTCAGTGCACTAAAGCTTTCTTTAGACTGAATGACGTGCAAAGAGGCATTATTCAAAAGATGCTTTAATGCAAGGTGACAGTTTCCTCCCCTGAGTATGTCATCCCGTGAAGTGTCAGTTGTGGCAACAAGGAAACCATAGCAAACTGGGTTATGTAGTTAGGATTGGTTCTTTTTTTGACTTATTTTTATAAACCTGCTCCTTGTAGAACTCAATGTACCTATTCACTATACACACACCTGTCTATGAGACTAGCATTCAGGTGCTGAAACCGAACATTTTAATCATCCTGACAGGTGTCATGCATGCTCTGATGGAACCATTAGTTTTGGTGTTGATGTGAATTTTCTAAAAGGGCCACAGTCACATGGGTTCATTCAAGACGGTCGGGTGAGACGGTATTTCTAATCCCCTTTTCCTGCAGCTGGATGAGTTTACCATCAAGCAGACTGACATCCACCCCCTCCTCCTCCACCTCGTCTAATCTGAAACAAATTTATCTTCAGCTTCGACAGATGAGGCATCATTGATGCTCAGGGTCATTCCAGATGCATGGACAATGGCATAGCAGGCGTCCATTTAATGCTGGGGTGTGGTACATTTATGTAATGAACAGGCACTCGCCCACGTAAAGGTCCAGATTAACGTGCTGCACAATACATTCTGTGTCGAAATTGCATAACCTACAAACCTCAGCTCGATATGAGCTCAAAGTTGGCTTTGGGAAGGAATGAAAACATCCAGCTGAATGTGTCTTGATTAAACAGTTTCCTTTTTCTGTTTTCAGCGAGGAATTCATTCATACATAATCAGAAGCTTTTCAAACAATCTTTTGAGTAATTTATCAAGCAAAAAAATGGCACAAATTTACTGGTTCCTGTTTGTAAAATGTGAGCATTTGTTTCTTTTCTCTGTCTTACTAAATTGTACAAGCTATTGTGAGGGTTTTTAATTTTTTTGACTAGATGATCACTTTATATATCCATCTTTCTGACAAAAAGGTGAATATGAGTTAATTAATTGAGAAATATACCATTTTCAATAATAAGCAAGTGAATCACCTATAGAAAAAAGCCATAGTGGATCTATAAATATTAAAATTGCTATATCTAAGTATTATTACTTAAATATAGCAAGTTCTATGCCCCTTTGATTATGCATGCTTTAAAAGACAGGTCACTAACCACCACCTCTTGTACTTTAGAACTGTAAGCTATAAAAATACACTGTGTTGTGTATCAGTAACAGTAATATAGGTATGTCCCACCTGCCTTTGGTCAGGCAAAGCGGATGATTTTTAATAGAATTGGAGGTACATTATTGGATCTACACTGTCTGCTGCCTAGGTCCAGGTTTAGACTGCTTGTCTTCAGAGATGCTGACTGGTCACTAAATGCCAGACTTCGACTTATACTCTGTGGAACATCAGTAAGCTAAAACATGCTGTTTTATGTATCTAAAATTCTTAGCCAAAGAATCTAACACTTCATGAATACTTTTTTTTGGATGTAGCGGGACGATTTGGTGAAGCTTTCATCCAATCACAGTCCCCTTGGGTCTGAATAGATTTGTCAGCTGCTGTTTCTAATATCAAGGGTTTATTGTCAAGCTCATTTTCTTCTGCCAACATAAACAAGAAGTCTTGAAAGTGCTCATATTATAAAATCACTGAGCAAACTTGGCTAATTTATATCACTTGGTGGATTCAAAGCTCATAAAAAAAAGTGAGATGGGGACCTTGATATGAGTTTTATTTCCTGTGTCAAGTTAACATGAGCTCCGCTTGTACATCTCAGTGAAGACTGTGAGATCTGATGAAATCTAAATGAAGACTGAGTTGAGTACATTTTTGAGTAACTTTTCTAAGGTCAAATCCAAGAGTTGTTGAGGTGATCAAGTTAATCTAAAGTGACATGTGAGCAATGAGTCACCAGTGGAAGACTGTTGACTTAGGTTTTTCAATTTATAAATCAATTTTAAATGTGTCAATTCGCAGTAGGCAAAGTTACGTAATCATACATTTATACATCCAGTCATTATAAAAAACGTTTTTCAAAATCTTTTCAAGATGGTGACCTAGAAAAAGGAATCAGCTTCACATTTTAGCAGTGTGTATTAGTGTGTGTGTGTGTGTGTGTTTGTGTGCGTGCATGCATGCGTGTGTGCACGTGTGCAGATCCTTGTTTAGGGTTTTTTTCCACATCTGTGCACAGTCCCTTGCTGACACACTCAAAGCAAGACTCCAAGAGCTCTCACTACAATAACAAACACAAAGCCTTATAAAGACACACTCGTCTCTGCTGAACAATCTGCGTTTACAGTCAGTACAGGTGTGTGAGGAGGAAACAAACACAACATGCTCCAGAGAACAAGAGACACCGGTTCTGCTTATGTACTGAAGGAGGACAACAAACTGTATATTTATGATGTTACCTCCAGTGCGGCTTCTCCCATCCGACACATCAAATATACAGAGATATTTCCTGTGGTAAACAATTTCAGGAGTCAGTCCTTGAACCAGGTTTGTGACAAAGCCAATATGAGTTATTAGTAAAGCCTTTGGAAGATGGCGTATTGATTTTATTTTTAAGATCAATATTTTTATTTTATGATGTTGTAGCACCTTCGGAACACAAAACGACCCTCTGCATGCTAATAAGGTCACCTGACAATGATGGCCTTTATTCGTCCAAGCGCTGCTAACATTTGCGAGACACATGCAGAGGGGACTCATGCAGAAAGCCACACTTCATTATTATTTCTGCCATAAGCAGCCTTGTTAGCATTTAACACCCAAACGCAAAACAACCGTGACATTTATGCTCGCTATTGTAAGGCTGGTGTGAAGAGGCTCCATCAGCGAGCACAGGATTATTGTTACCTGATTACAGAAACCAGTGATTGGTCTTCAGCACACAGTGAAATAACCATAGCCTTTAATATCTGATGCTACTTCTGGGATTAGTGCCTGACAATCACATTTGGGGGAAAAGATATTTGATTTGTAAAAAATGTTGTGACATCATCTTTTTTATACCCCCTGACGTTTATGGAGATGGAAGTGATGGTTGTGTAAGATAATAACAACACAGATGGAATTTGAATCTGTGCTGGAAGAGCTGTCATTCTGCTGTAACTGTCCCATGCAATTATGTGGAATGGGAGGCAAAACAATACAGTGAATACAAGGACTAAAAGACTATGGATACAAATTCAGACACAACCTACGCAAACACAAAATAATGTTGAAACCAAATCAAACTGCAAGTACAATAAATGTATTATAAATGCAATTAAAATACTAAATTAAATATAAACAAAAACACAAGTGAAATGGATATTAAAGTACAAACTCAAATTATTAAATAAAAGAAAAGGGGAAAAAATCACAAAAAAAATTTAGGTTTTCTATCAAAGCATTAAACACAAATGCTAAATCAAAAACAAATCACAACACCAGTAACAAACAACATCAGCGCAATGAGTTGATTAGAAAGAAAAATTGTATGTAGTATAAAAAAGTTATGTATAATTCAGTGATGTCAAGTAATAAAAACCCTGCACAACTAAATCAGATACATAAATAAAGTCGAATGTACCGAGCCTGCAGGGAATTGAAGTGACTGCAGCCTTAATTCATTTGGACACATTTCTGACCAACGTTCATCCATTAAGATAATGAAGACACCGACAAATGGTCAACCAGATGCAGCAGGTCAGTCCCCTTGAACCTTTTCTAGCAGATCTGCTTCATTTTTTCCATCCATCCATCATCTGTCAATTACTCCTTTACTCTATGTGGATCAATATTTCTATCTGTTCATCCATCTACTGTCTGCCTCACCATATTTCTCCTGTTTTATTGCCTGGGTTCATGTCACCAAAAAGAAAAGGCAATAAACCCCTTCATCCATCGCTACCAATATAATAAACACTTACAGTTCACTCGACAGAAGGAAAAGGAAAAGGAAATGTAGATTCTGGACATTTATTGATCATCGTAGTTTTGCTTCATTGGTTGCCAAGTGAGTAGGTTTACACAGATTTTGGACAAAAACACAAAGACATGAAATAGCAGTATACTTGAGATCTTCTGACATGGTATTTACATTTAGAAGTGGAAATCGGCGAATAGAGGGTTTAAAACTGGATCTAGATTTAAATACAGTGCTTTTATAATTGAATCTAAATACAGGTTTTAATACAGGTGTAAATAACTTTGGGTCTAATTGTGAACATGTTTGAAAATTGGGAGTACAGTGTTACTTATCATCTTGGCGTTTAACTGTACGTGTAAAAGAATAAAGAAAGTTGGATACGTTGGACAGATGCTCCACCAGTGTGTCTTATTGAGGTTATACACAGTGTTGAAGTGGTGATTCCAATCTCAGTGAAAAATCGGGGCATCATTTTAGACTGTTTAATATAGAGAGTACGCATTATCTGACCACCAGGTGATACTGAGATTTTTTTTGACAGGATATATAAAAACTTAGTCAGAATGTCATCAAAGAAACTGTAAGATTCAGCCACTTGGACCCACCTGTTCTGACAAAAGACTGTATATGAAAGTGGACGTAGTCTTCCAGGTCACCAGATGTGGCCAACATGGAAGTAAATATATGTTGTTATAATATGCTATTATTGTCCAATCTGAGCCTGGTTACAGGTGGAATCTGGGAATTTGCAGTAAACCAGTAACACTTTATTCTGCAACCAGCAGAGTTGTCCCCTGTTGGCTAACTGCTACTTCCATCATATTTCCTGTGATTCACTTTTGAAACCAAAAGACTTTGTCCATTTTGATATACAGTCTACCTTTCTGCCATTTAAAGGTCAAAAATGTCAGGCCATCTTGGAGATGATGAGATACTTCAGTGTGAGCCAAGGGCGTGGACCTAGATTGACATCCAAAAAGCACCTGAAACCCACGCACACACAGAGGACATTGCACTCACTTACATTCATTTCCTGGAGATTTACTCAAACCTTAACCATAATTACTACTGACCTAACCCTAACCCTAACCCTGTCCCTAACCTTAACCTAACCCGAACCTCAGCCTAACTTTAAAACACCTCTCCACCCTAAAATGTAGTCATTTACCTTATGGAGACTTGATTTTTGTCCTAATAAGAAAGACAAGTCCCCATAATGTGTAAACGGTCCCCACAACATAGGGAATAGCAGGTATACACACACAGTGTGACTCTGCAGAGAAGGATGTGTGTCTTCCTGAATCACAGAGACCGAGCAGATCTGGGTCCAGTTCACGGAGAACTAATAAAGTCTTGTCAGCAGTTCCGGTGTCAGGACTTTATTCATCAAGAGGTCATGTTCCCATGGACCTGGCAGAAGGTGCAGCAGGTATGAAGGTCAACAAGAGAGTCATATTTTAATCAAAGACCAAGGATCTAAAAATAAAACTCCCCCCAGCAGGCGTCACACTGAGAGACTCAAGGAGATCTCAGACGGCTCTGTAGTGTACACGTTTTAATTATCACGCATGCACACTGGGGTTGTTGTTATGCATAAATGTCAGTTGGACAGGTTCGTCGCACAAGAAGCTGTTAGTGGTGATGAAGAATGTGTCGCAGTACACCTGCAGTCTGGGCTCACGCCAAGACTGACAACAGGAATCACATGCCTCATCGTAAGTGACAGTCCTGAATGGAAAACAGAGACAACAAATATGGATAGAAAGTCACGTCAGCATGGGTGCGTGTCCAGCTGCATTTATACAGATATAATCGCAGTTAAAACAACTGTTTAATTACAACTATAACAATTGCTCAACAGTAAATTAAACGCCCTGGAAAAGCAAACTCACATGTGGAGGCACATGGTGGAGGCATTATGACTTCAAAAACTGCTGTCTGTTTTTTGTTGTTTTTTTTTCATTTTACTCTCAGAAAAGTGAATTGTTATGCTTAGATATTCAGAGCAAACTGAATTGCGTTTGTTACACTGTGCAAAACATGACCAAGAACTGGGACAGTACTATGCAGATAATAAAATATTGCACAGCTGGATTGGTTCAACCACATATTCACCAAACTGTGTGTGAACAGCTAAGTGGATTAAGTGCTAATTTACCTAACTGGGTTTCACAATTCAAGCAACCCCTGTTACTCTTTAAAGAACCCCCTGTTGCTGTACATGCTTATATTAAGTAAAAAAAAAAAAAAAAAAGCAACAAAGACAACTAGAATAAAAAATAGAAGGAAAAATATTTCTTGCTCTCCATTTAAATTATTTATTTGCTTATTTTTTTAAAATGGATAAATAGAATTTAAAATGTTTTAAATGCTGGGGAAAAAAAGTCTTGATGGATGGAAATAATTAGAGGACATTTTGACTGAAAAACCAAGTCTGAGTTTGCGTAGATGTTAGTTTATTTGGAGAGATAGGTTTGTTTTAGAGTTAGTGGTGTGTGTGCAATTCATAGTGAGGGATATTTGCTTAGGTAACACAACATTGGGGTTAATCTGATTACTAAATTGATTTGTACAGTACTCTGTCCTGTACAAAAATCAATTTAACTTATCTCTTGGTCATTTAATAGACAGATGGCAGCAGTTTTATTTAGTTTTTAAGTGTGGGTTGCACATTGATTAGCCTCATCTACTGCGTGCACACATTTAGTAGCAACTAATCACTTCAAGAAAGTTACACGCACTGATCTACTTAAAAAATATGAATGTAATGAGTACCTCTACAGCACCAATTAGTTGAAAGTAATTGAACCATTATACTGCGATAAAGTAATTGTTTTCTGTTTTCTTTTAACCTGACCCAAAGTCTTAATTGTTTATCCTGTCAACATCTAAATGACTTTGATTTCCTTAAGTGTTTCTTCTATGTGATCACATAGTAGTTCACCACTAGCGTTTACCATGTTCTTGGATGTTACACTGCTCTTCCTTGTGGTGAAAATGACAAGAACACTGGCATTCATTTGTTGGCATACATCTTTGCATTAAAAAAAACTAAATCCCCATTTCCTACTTAACAGACGTCAGGAGAATACCATTTCTGATCTTTTTGTGGTGATAATAAATTCATGAACTATCTGATCTGAGCTTCAAAAATCTGTGCCCTCCGTGTGGTTGTGGGCTGCCCTGAAAATCTGCCAACCTTCACTGAAAATCCGTCAGTGGCTTGATAAACTGTTCTTCTTTTTAGCAGAGAATGTTTTTTGTACCACCTTGCAGACCTTGGATGAATGTTCAAAGGCTCTCAGTTGACTGAGACAAAAAGATCATCAAAACATATGGAGAATTTAGTATTTGTTTTTTCAAAGCACCAAAAGTGCATATACCTCTCGACCAAAGTTCATTAACTTTAACTTTAAATATTTTGATAACTTTGCTAGGCAATGACCTGATTTGTATTTTGATGTGTTTTTTTGGTATTTTGTTCTGCCACTGACAGATTTACTGCAAACAAGCAGAACCAGCATGAGTAGATACGAGCATTTCAGTGTGTAAATTCTTAGACATCAAATAATAGTCTGCTATCCATAGCATGTTGCTGATCGTGTCTCTCTGCATACCACTAATTAAATGCTGGAGTCGCTCCTTGTCTCTTACACAAATCTCACCATGCATTAATTCAACCATCACCCTGTCAAGTGCACAATGAAAAAAGGTCCCCGTCGGCAGGAAATGACACAAGCTCTCCTCTGTCCCCTGCTGGCGACTGACTCTCCACTCAAGCGGGTTCAGCCAGTTCTGAGGGCTTTGATGTTGTCCGAACCTCTCCAAAACTTCACTCAGTGTGTGAAATGCCAACATTAAAAAATGGGGAAACAATATAGACAGAGCCCCCTAATGTTCTGGGTCTGCCCTCCACCATCTGGCATTTCATTTCCAGCAGTGACTCTAAAGTGGCTCTCTTTTAATGAGATCATTTGTTACTCTGTTGACAAGTAAATGACAGTTAAAGCTTCTGTGTGTAGCTTCAAGTGTTTTTTTTTTTTTTTTATGTTATTCATCCAGAGCCCCCTAATGTTCTGGGTCTGCCCTCCACCATCTGGCATTTCATTTCCAGCAGTGACTCTAAAGTGGCTCTCTTTTAATGAGATCATTTGTTACTCTGTTGACAAGTAAATGACAGTTAAAGCTTCTGTGTGTTGTAGCTTCAAGTGTTTTTTTTTTTTTATGTTATTCATCCTCAGTTTAGTCTCTGTGAACATAAACAATTTAGCATTATGAGCATGCTGTGTTCCTCATCTGACAACTGGCTCTGTCAGTCAATTTTACTTCGCCACAGCAGATGATCCACACACATGATTTTACTGATTTTTACCCTTCCTGATGCAACCCACTGCAATCAATTTAGAGTGTCCAATTAACAATGAGCAGTGGGGATTGGGTACCTTGCTCAGGAGTACTCCTTCCAGTTACAAACAAAGTTCCCTTTCCACTTGGACACAGGCTGCCCGGTCAGTCTATCACATCACATTTTATCCTATAGACTGCAGTTGAATTCACTTCTGAAATGTTTCATGGGCTTTTCTTTGCGTTTTCTGTCGTACTCCAACCTGTTTGCAGCCGTTTTGCGTTACCAGCACAATGTTGCTGTTGCTTCTCTCTGTCTTGGCATGAAACAAATCACTTCCTGTGTGCAACATGAGATCTTAAACACTGAGAGAGTCGCGTGGAGCTGACAGACTTGATCAGTGAACTCATTTGACAGTGGTTTGAATGTAACAAACATTTGTTTACATTTGAATGTTACACACTACAGTTCTCAAAGGAAATGATAAATGTTGACACAAGGCACAACAACGGGACAGGAGTCGCAAAGCACCCTTAATATCAACAAATCAATTTGATCAGTTGGGAGGCTGCAAAACTGCAGCCTCATGTTTGTAATCCAAACCTGATTTATGTGTTTAACCAACTCAACTATAGGCGTGATGAGACAGTCATTTTGGGAATTTTTTGTGAGAAGTTTCACCCATTAAAGGACAAATCCATGCTCTCTATTATGCGTCACTGCCAACCTACCAGAACTCTGGTCATGACATCAGGCATTAACATCTTTAACCCGTTGGGATTTAAAGTTTGGCAGCATGGATTTGCTCCAACATATCCAGATGTCTGCTCGGAGAATGCATCACGCAAAAGCAGCTGCATTACTGCTTATTAAGTGGAAATGCATGAATGCTGATATGGCCAAGCTCATACATAATAAAGAGCTTTCACAAGCTGTTCTGTATGCTCATCAGATATGTTATAAGACTCCTTGGTTCCCCTTTTAGACCTCCTCTGCATGCACTCTGATTGGTAAAGTGATATGGAAAACAGGCACAAACCCACATGGTGCCTTTGCTCCATCTGGAGATTTTATCAGCTGCAGCAAGCGCATGTACAATGGCAGAACTCATAGAACTGATTAGAGAGAAACATAAGAATTAGTGTCCCTAAAATGTTTTTCTTTTCAACCAACACAGTCACATGTGATCTCATGTCAGTGTGGCACATACAAATTTATCCAGTGCTCAATTATTTGGTGACTCTTGATGTTTATTATGATCACCAACGTGATATTATGATCACAAATGTCAGTCAGCAGTGGGAACATGTGAATTATGATGTACTTTGGATGTAAATAAAAAAAAAAAAAAACATGTTAATTTTTGCTTGAGAACCTCACTACAAATGTTAGGCAAAAAACAAACAAAGTAAGCACTAATTAAGAGAAAGGAAAGCACAACGAAGTTATCTTTAATGCACACAAAAAAAACTATTTACAAAACAGTAAAGCCTGACAACCAAGACGTTCATGTGCTGATTAAAGGCAGTATGAGACTGAGATACGGAGGTTCAAAGCTCCAGAAGTTTTAATCTCAGACACCTTGGTCTCAGTGCTGAATGCTTCAGAGGCGGCAGGCAGGTATCAGCATTTGGTTGTGTAATGATCTGCTCTGCAATTTTAGTTTACACACCATTAATTCCAGTATCCTTGGCTTCAATATCTTAAGTTGAAATACAGTATTTCAACTCTAGCAGAAAGTTAGGTGACATAAGGTTGCGAAAGCCAATCAGCATAAAGGTTCTTCCAACATCCTCACGTTGTATCAGATGCTGTATGTTTGCACCTGTAGGCCAGACAAAAGAGAAGGAGGGTGGAGCAGAACGTCAGTAAAGAACTCAGACCAAGTGGAAGTAACGTGAAAATTGCTTCACATCCTGCGTGAACGTGACAGGATGTGACCACGCCCATCACATGCAGCAGGGGATCATTTGTGTGGAATTTACATGTCGTGCAAGTGATGGAATTTCTGGAAGTCAATGTATTTTCACCACAAAAAAGAATAAGTGACCACATGCAGCATCTGCTGTCCTGCATTTCTAAAACAACATTTCTAAAACAACTAACAAAGTAGTAGTTTACCGACTGATTTCGTGGCAAGTGTGCCGAGACGTTAGTAGCCACACCATCTTGGAACATAGTCTGAATGTGACACATTTAAAACGCACATGCAGTTTTACAAGCAGAGTCTTATACGGAACCAATTCTGGCTCAAGCTCTCAAACCTGAATCATACTTTGCCTCTGTTGTACCTTGAAATTAGCCATGCTCTTAACTTTTAAACTACTCTTTCAAAGTTTATTTTAATGAATGTTTTACCCTCAAAGACCAAACGAAGACACTGTACACTCTGAAAAATGACATAAATGTCTGTTTTCACATTCTCTTGACTGATCATTTCATCTCTGCTTCCTCTTGGCTCATCGTGCACTCCTGACACCAGGAATGAAATATGATGCATGTTGAAGACAGTCAAAACACTTGCACACTGCACACTGGTGTTTATTTTGGAGTCTGCTGTGTGCTGTGCACTTGCCAGAGCAGCTGGCTCTGTAGCTGTAAGCTGCAACAAAATGAAAGAATGAATCCGAGCGTAGAGTAAATGTGATGTTTGAAAAAGAGAACTCACAGCACTGTAGGAAAATTCCACCAGTGTCCACGGATAATTTATAAACTTTGCTGTTGCTATTTAACCGGGAAAATGATTTAAAACTGTTAATATAACAGAATGTTTTGCATTTGTGGTCGCAAAGGCACACTCTGAAATTATTACATGGAAAAATTAAGGAGGAATTAAACATCAAATCCATATTTTTCCAGAGAAAGGGATTTTTTTTTTCAATTTACAACCATAAATTTATAGCTACATACTGTTTGTATGTAACCAGCCCCAATGTAGAGTGTTCTCACTTCTCACTAATAAATATAATTCTAATGAATTATAAACATTCTTTATATGAAAGTGAAAACATAAGAAGGCATAGAAAGTTAAAGAAACAGCGTTGGTCACTTGGCATCATGTGATTTGTAAATAGATTGCACAGGACTGAGTTATTTTTTTTTCAAATTGCATTTAAAACTTTAACTCCTCAGTCTACACGGGTCATTTAACAGGTAGATTATAACAGTTTTATCTGTTTTTGGTGTGATGTGCACATCCATTAGCTGTATCAAAATGTAATAAATCCAATTTATTTAATCAAGCAAATTTTAACAAAATAGTTGTCCAAAGTGCCAATGGGGGGGAATCGGAATGGGAGAAGTAAAATTCATGGCTGTCAGTTCTTGTTAAAAGCTAAAGGCAAGAGATGGAAGGCTGGCTAACCCCAGTATAAAGATTTTTGTAGTTATTCAGTTGAGTTGTTATCAATGCAGGCATGAATTTAACCTTTCCTCTTTGCCTCAGTTGAAAAAAATGCACTGTTTGTAATTACACAGCCATTCTATTTGTCAAACTTAAAATCGGAGTCAGTTTCTACCCCCAGGTTACTAGCCGTACGTTTGTTGTAGTAGAAACCAATAACTTCAGGAATTTTAAATGCACTAAACTACTAGTAAGAGTCAGTGCACCTGGCTCATCACTCATTGAGCCAATTTACTGTACTGAAGCAGTTACATTCATTTGTAAGGGCCCTGCGGGAGAAAAACAGCTGATGGTAGAAGGGTGAGTTTCCCATCTCTCTGTCCTCCCGTGCTGACTCAAGGTTGAGCCCAGATTTGAGACGTGAGGACAGTCATTCGCAGACGTTGCTTTAATTATGGGATTCAGTTTCAAAAAGTCCACACATTTATCTCTGTATCTCTGTAAAGCTGTCAAATGCACTTTAAATCTATATTAATATGCACCAAGCAGCAGCAGCTGGCAAATTTCCATTTTTTTTATGTAGCCATTAACTGGCCATTAAAAAGATGAGAATAGGTTTATGGAAAAAACTTTTATAATAGACTGATAAATCTAGCAAAGCCTGTAAAGAATAAAACTGTGGGATGGAATTTTACTTTTATTTCACCCTGTGTCCAGTTTATCTTTAAGGATAAATGAAATTATTATCATCTTTTCACTTATTGACGATATAAATTACTTAATTCTTCACTCTCTGACCCAAAGAAAAACCCTTCAAAATTTATTGTGAAAAGTTAGTGCAGCTCTGCTACGTTATATTTATCAAAATGTGCTTTAGGTGATGTTATGACTGCTGCCAAATGCTTTTAAAACAAGTATTTATACTCACAATGCATTCATTATTGACCATACACTTGCTGTATATTCTAATTCACCAAAGTGTTTCCACACTTTTGATTTAGTGTTGGTAATATACTAAAAACGAAGCTGATTCAATTTGGAAAGCCATTATAGCCACACAGGCAGGAGACTGGAGTCCAGTGATGAATGTGAAATACCAGTGAGCCAAATGTACAACTTACAATAAATCTACCAACATTTCACCACATTGCCAGGGTTTATAAAACCTTTTGCAATGTGAATTTCTAATTCAATAATAAAAGTGATAAATGTGACCAGTTGCATGTTTTTGAGTGCTGAATGTATCGGCAGAGAGAAAGTTCAGCTGAGGACAGGTTCTGTCAGAAGAGTCAGGATTGGAATCACATCACACCTTTTCCCTCTCCACGGCGAGAGCTTTTGCCCACATGCAACTCGGACGAGCTGTATCACTGCTGATTCACAAAGCTTTGGTTTTGCTTGGATCCAGATGTAACTGGTAGGATTACACACACGCACACACACACACACTGCACAGTGTCAAGTCAAGAGAAGGCAGGTCGGGATTACTGACTCTTTTAAAGGTAGTCTCTGTGAAAGGGAAGGAAAACGAAAAATAACTGGAAAACACAAACAACATAACACCAGATTCTGTACACCATGTCTCCCTCACTTCATGACAAACTGCAAAGCTGTGACTCATCACTGTGAGACATTATTCTTGGGTTGAACAGTCGGCTCTGGAAACCTGTCCAAGGTGTGATTGGTACAGACTTGTAATGTGTTTATTTTCACCAAAACCTTTATAGACCTTACTTGTTGTGCTCCCAGGACTTTTACACACTCTCTGTCCTCAGTGTAAGAACATGTGGAAAAAAAGACATTCCACTATTGTGCTCCTTCAGACACACTACAGACTACAGAACATCCTCAAACTCCAAACTGTTGGTGCGCCGGATCATTTTAAATTCATTCCAAATGACTTCAAAACATTGGGCTGTCACTGCTTTTAAGTTTCTGTCTTTTGGTTCTCTAACGTCTGTCATAGTTTTATTGTAATTTGGATGAGTTGCCCTTGCTGATGTGTGTGTTTGCTGCTGCTGCCTCTTGGCCAGGACACCCATGGAAAAGAGATTTGCAATCTCACTGGGATTATCCAGGTAAAATAAAGGTTCAACATAGCACAAAACGTAAGTGCTGACAAACCCACAAAAATGGTGTGGATTCACCATAACATAAAGGAAAAAACTGAAAAACTGAACAAGCAAATTTCAGTGAGTAAAATGACACTGTCCAGCATGTGTGCATTAGGAAAAATAAATTTAGTATAATAGTTAATTTCCCTGCAGAGATTAATATTCTGATTTTGATTCTGATGAAGAAGTACAACAACAAAAAACCAAAACAGTATAGGGCTACCAGCAGCACTGATATAACTTGGAGCAATAACAACAACAATTATTATTGTTATTATTACTATATTGTTATTATTGTTATTATTATTATTATTACTATTATAAATGATGAAAAAGCAAAAAAAGTAGTAGAGTTGAGCTGTGGTGTGCCGTGCTGTGCTGGAAATATGTAATGGAAAAGTGTACCTTTAATTTTTGAAAAAGTGGCCTCATGTTTGAAATGTTTGGCTATTTTTTTCAGCTTATACATTGGTAAATGAACTAAATTTATTTTTCTTTTTTTTACAAAAAAAGCCTCCTCTGTCATTTTACTCTGACCCCTCACCCCCCCGCCCGGCCTCCCCGGCCCCCAAACTCCCTCGAAACGCCTCTGAAAATGCAGGTGGGTCAGATCGGTGAAGAGCAGCTGATCTGATCTGCTGTTCCCCGTGTGACCAGCAGAGGGCGGTGTAGCGCGCCTCCACTCTGCGCCTCAGACAATAAAAACAAGGCGAAGCCCACACAGGCAGACGGCATCATCTCAGCGGCTGACATCCAAGCTAATGTCCGAGCAGTGAACAGCAGCTGCCGGGGAGAGGAATATGGACACACGGCCGCCGAGCTGCGACTAGAGGTGTAGTTGCAAGGATGCCAGACAACTACACCTCGCGTTTGCTCCTCTTGGTGTCGGTGTGCGCGGTTTGGGAGGCGCTGGCCAAATCTCTTCCCGACCAGGGAGCGTTTGGTAAGCTCGCCATACACGGGGATGCAGCAGCACAATGAGGAGATGGGAGTGGTTGCCTGTTTTTATTGCTTTTGTCGACAGTGCCGTCGATGCTCGCTTTCAGCGTGGAGCGGCGATTTCCTTGTTCGTCTAATGGAGACCCATTTTGAAGGGATGGGTTTTGTATTTTGGTGGACGTTGATTTAGATGCTGTGGGGTCATTAACAAATCAATGAGGTGGGATCTCAGATCAGATGAGAACAGAAGGCCACACACGCACACACACGTGATCAGATGCTGTGCAGATGTATGTGTGATGTTAGTCCGGATCTGAACACAGTCAGGCCTCACTTACTGTACAAACCAGGCTGTGATGCACAGAAATGATGCTGGCTGCTGATGCTGCTCAGAGGGCCCCGATACAACATTGTCTGCATGAAGGAGAATAAATGGACTGTAGTTAGGGTTTATATGCACATTTTCACTTAATGCATCCGTAAGTCGTGAACTTCCCGAATTGAAACATGGCACATTCGAAAATAAAATCTTGAAACATCACATATTTTTTATGCTTGAGGAACATGCAAAAGGTGGAACCAGATTCAGCAAATCCATGACAAATATTAGCACAGTAAAAGAAGGGAAAACAGCTCTGAAATGTTTTTTGCTCACACTGTTATTCCTCTTTATTGACCTGGATGTTCATTTAAAATGTGCTTTAAACTGTAGTGCTTAACTTTTAAATCTAAACATTTTTTTTTTTTACATTAAATCCATTGTCTAATGAGTTCTCACGATGCTGATTAAGCCACTCAGCCTCACGCAAAACTCGCTGTATATAGTTAAAGTATAGTCGTGTTTGGAGCTCAGCCATATTCTCGAGCTCCCCACAGGAAGTGATTCTTTTTATGTCAAGACAAACCAGGGCAAAGGCAAAAATTGTGCTAGTAAAGCGAGGCGACTGCAAACAAGTTGGACTATGACTGAAAACACAAAGAAGAGCGAACCAAATGTCTCCAAAGTGAAGTATCCTGCTTAAAAAGAGGCTGTTGAGCATTTTGATGGGATAAATGTTTCTTGACCCCGCCCACCTCTGTCAGGTCTCAGTCAGGTCCGATAGTATTGCAAGACAGCGCTTGCTCTCATATGATACAGTTAAACTTACATCATTTGTTTTCACAAAGACCAACAACAAAAAAGCTGACGTTTTAACAACAGTGAATGGTAATGCACATTCTTCTTTTAGGAGCCATCTTGTCCTCTCCCTTGTGTCCTCCCCTGTTACACCAACTGTCCTCATGTCCTTCACAACATCCATGGACCTTCTCTGTGGTCTTCTTCTTTTCCCCCCATCTTCAACATCCTTTGTCCAGTGTCATCACCCTCCCTCCTCTCAACCTTGACTCTGTTACTTTATCTCCAATGAATACAGATTTTATTTATTAATTTATTTATTTATTTGAGTATCTGGTTTAAAATTTTAATGGAAACCCAGCTGACAGTCTTGCGCAGGAACGTATTAATAAATAATATCACTGTGCATCAGGGCAAAAAACACTCAGTCAGATGATCGTGCTGAATTTCCTTCACCCTGAGTGGAAACAAAGTATTAAAATGCCACATGATAGACATGAAGATCCCATTAACTGGAATGTGTTCCCTAAAAATAAGTGGCCTTTTGGAACATGATTTTGTAATGTTACATATAGTAACATAATTACATTGTATGTCACATTAGTTGTACTGTTCCCTTTGTGTCTGTAAACTTTTAAGTTTACTCACACATATGAACCAAATAATAAGTAGGAATAAAAATTTAAAGCGAAAATGTTACAGTTGTCACCGTGCTATTGGTCAATAACTGCTTAAGAAACGTTGTCCCATACCTTGTCGCCTTATCAATTTACGTTGTGCTTTTTGAAGGAGGTTATATAATTACTTTGCATTATTCATGCTTCAAGTTATTTTGAGCCGCACGGATGGTTATACACACGGTGGAAGACTGTAACGGAGCGTGTGACTTACTGAACAGCCATTTTTATTTTGCAGGGTAACATTTTAAACATTTTGCTTCATGTTATAGTTAACAGTCTGTACGTAAACGTAGACGGAGTCAACTGGGGAATGTAAGCGCGCTGAGCTTTGATTTCATAGTCTTTATTGCAAATCAGCTACTGAATGGATCACTAAAATAACCGTGAATGTCATACATTTTTGAAAAGAATTGACAAATGTCTGATCTCATCAACACAAACCAACATTTCTCTCTCTTAATAATTATTCTGTTGTTATACGAAGCAAAGAAAGCAGTTATCAAGATAGTTGGTTATTAATTTCATAAAAATGATTGAGTTGATTCATTGTTGAAGCCCTAAACAAAACGTAAACCAGCTTCTAAAATCTGATATACTTTTAGACGCAATTGCAGACTATTTGAAAATAAAATAGGCTCTACCTACTGTACATCATGAATATTATTTTACCCATTGATACATTAATTGAATTACTACATATTCTAATACTATTACTTTTGATGTTTAAACTAACACAATATTATGGTAAAATAACTTTCCTTTGCAGTGAAGGGTCTGAATACTGTAAAACACTGTTTTTGATTCTGTTACTTCTGATCTTGTCTATACCTGTTTTTATTACAATCTTTTTAGCTTCACTTTCAGTGAGCCTCTCCTAATTAAACCATCAATGATATGATCGCTCGGGTGAGCTTTGTACATTTCAGCACTTCTTACTGAGCTGTAGTAATTTGCAAGAGGTCTGCAGAGCTTCTCACAGATTAGATTATGGGAATTTGTGTTTCGGAGCTGGTGATCAATGAAAAGTCAACTGCAATGATGAACGGCTGCTGTTTTTCTCAGTTTTTAGGACTTTCATGATTTTGGAGGGTTTGATTATTTTTCGAGAAAAAGTCAAAACATAAATCTAGCTAAAATATTCCTGCCCTGTCCATGACTTTGATAAACTGTATGAATTTAAGTTGTCATTTTTGCTTCACCACACTGAGTTTTAGAAGTTTTATGTTCTTCTAAATGTGTGCTTAAGGTCTTTGGGGAAGTAAAAATTTCCCACGGACTCTCAGTGGGACACTGTGACTTTCAGTTTTTATGTAAATGGAGCCGTTTCAAGCCTCAAGTGTGGAGCCCAGTCTGAGGAAATCCTCTCCACACACACACAAGGCAGCCTTTGTTGAACCAATTATGGTAATGGCTGCTACCATTAACACAGACACAGCGAATGTGGACTCGCACACAGACACGCACACACATACAGTACATGCCGCTTATTATCTGAATGCAGCATGAAATTAGTGCTATCACTGTAAAGTTCTGCGTTAAGGGGTTTGTCACTGGAGGCCTGGAGGTTTTAGAGGCCAAAAGCCTGTAGTGCTGCAGAGACTGAGCCAAGTGAGGAAGCAAAACAAGCCAGCATTTTGAGAGTCAGCTGGTAACCATGGAAACATCCTCAGCGTGACCCACATCCGTGCCATCCAAGAGGCAAGATGAGACACAAAATGTTCTGGGGTTGAAAACAGGGGAAGGAGACAAGTAGAAATAGCCTTGCAATGGATCTGTGATGACTGTGACTGCAAACACTGTTATTACTAAAAATGACTGGTCTTCACCAGATGTCCAGGGTTAGAGGTGCTGGGCAGAAACAAAACACTGCGTTACGTGAACAATCCTATTGTTCTGGGAACTACAGGAAGTTAGTCATTGTAACATAATTCCTCAACATAGTCAACAGTTGGAGACACTTCAGTTTGTGTCAGTAAGTCATAAGATAGAGAAAAGCGAGTCCTAACATTTTAGCAGCTGAAACCAGGATGTGCTTAACAGTTAAATGATTGATCTTAATTTATTTTGGCAGTTAATTTTGAACTAACTGTGTCAGGTCTACGTAAAAAAAAAAAAAACTCAAAATGTTTTTTTTTCTACAGAAGTGCAAATAAAGGTCCAAGTCTTTGACAGCAGTGACTTGTCCCCGTTGGCGGACGCTCTGGTGCAAGTCCATGGGAATCAAACCATCTTGGTGTCCAGCAAAGCAGACAGTGATGGAGTCCTGAGGGTTAACTTCCTGTACCGTACAGGAACATGGGTCATTATTACTGCTTCGAAACAAGATTATGTCACCAACTCTGTGCCCTGGCACTCCAGCCGCATCCCCTGTAAGTCGCAGAGGGAAAACAAAATGTTATTTTGACCAATAATTCGATAATATTAGTGTGGTCGAGCTTGAAGCATTGCAGCTGCACGTGCTGTGCTAATTTTGACGTATCTGTCCTTTTATTTACAGTGTATGCATCGGTCAGCCTTTACCTTCTTGTTGAGAGGCCAGGAACTCTTATTCTGTACGATGATGTCCTGCAGGTGCTGTCTGGGTCACCAGGTAAGAAGAATAAGATATTCGTCGATTTTATTATCAAGCATTTACACAACACAGCGTGTGTTATTTGCTGCTGCTACCACAACTTTTTAAGCTTACAAGAGCACTTTGTTAAGCCTGAATTAAGGTTCCATTATGTTCCTATGAGCTGGTCTCTGTATGGCTGCATCCCCTTCCCAAGACCGATCATAACAGCTGTGATTGGTCCACATGGTGGCATCATTCTGGCTGCCTGCTGAAGCGAGTTCAACAAAGGATTAAATCAAACTGAGGAGAGACTGATTTAGGATGTACAGTGATATGCCTTTACTATTCACTGTCTTCCCATTACAAAGACACAGATGGTAGCAAATCCAGTTACTATTGTTTGAAGTAATAAGCAGGTTCGCTGGGTGGAACAGGATGACACCAGAAATATAGTGCCGTAGAACTCCTACAGTGCAAATTCAGGGCAAAACATAAAAAACTGCACACGACTGTAAAATGCATGTATGATTAAGCTCTGCGTGATCATAATCGAGGCTTGGGATTTTACAAATACAGGTCTGACATTGTGTTTCAATATCACACTTGACAAAACACGTTTACAGCCTGAGAGTGTTATTGTGTCTTTTTCAGGAGCTCGTAATCAGCCACTGGTGCAGCTGCACAGGAAGTCCCTTCAGTTGCCGTCCAACTCCAACTACACAGCATTGTCTGCTGTAATGACAACAGCCAGGAGTCACTTTGAGATTGGCGGTTTCCCGTTTCTTCTGGGCCAAGAGACTAACAGCTCAGGTTGGGGACTGTCTCAGGAATCATTGCCACACTTTCATCCCCCAGATCATCTGTGGCTCTTTGGATATAAATGTGTTACTTTACAGAAAGTATTGTTCCTGAATTTAATAGAAGGCCATTGTAGCAAGATATGCATTGAATTGCTCTCTAAGGGATAAGAGATAAACTTTCTACACACTATGATATGATATAAAGAAGTCCTACTACCATTTCTGATCTCTGACACAGTCAATTTGTGAACATAAAAAGCATGTGTTTTTAGGAAGACAACATTGCAGTGAAACTGCTAGCAGCTTGGTTTGATTTCTAAAATCATACAACAAGCTGTGTCATAGTGTTTTAAGACAATATCTGATGTGTTTCAGGTGCAGAAACAGGGTGGACGGACTTGACAGCTGTGGCCGTGGTCAGTGTTCAGCTCTTTGACAAGGATGGCGTTGCAATCCAGGTCTCCGATCCGATCCATATTTCTGTTCCACTGCCATCCGACACACGGAACAGGATGGCCACGAGTGTACCTGCTTGGCTGTTTCAGCCTAAGACGGGTAAAGGAAAACAGGGAAAATAATTGGTTATAATTGATTTATACATTTTAAACTGTGTGACTTGCTGTGAAATCTTTTTTCCAAAATGAAATAAAGATTTTATGGTTTATTTTATCTATGCTTTTGACAATGTTGGAAATCTTTTTTTCTGCAGGATTGTGGGTTAAAAACGGGGTGGGCTACATTAAAAAAGATGGTGCACAGTTTGTCTGGAACGTCGTGGTTCCTCAGATGGGATACTGGTTGGCTGCTTTTCCATCCTCTTCAGGTTGAGTAACTCATCTCACTCTTTGTTCTCCTCTTTTTCATCTTTGTTGTTGCTCCCATGCCAGCAAATGTTTCATTGTGTCTCCAGGAAAGATAAGAGAAACAAAATGACATTGCTTTTATTACTAATAAAGCATAGTAATAAAATTTCTTTGGCCCAGGTCAACCAACATTCACTGATATGTATTCTCACAAGATCGGTGGCTTTAATTATTTCATATCTGAAGTAAATCCAGTATAGTGGTGCATGGTGAAGTTTCAGAAAGATTTTTAGATCTCTTTCTTCCATGGATTTGTTGCAGGATTGGGTCTGTCTCATCCGGGCCTGAGGGACATCACCACATACCATACACTGTTCCTGCTCTCCATCCTGGGCTCACTGGCCCTGCTGGTGCTCATCCTGCTCTGTGTGCTGCTCTACTACTGCAGGTGTGGGGAGCGTAGGCGCAGGTCTCTGGGTCTACCTTTCTATCAATAACAAACTGAGAGAGAAACACTGATTTTGGTGGTAAACTCGGGGCCGGTTTAGGCTGTCATTAGATTGGAGTCAATGGGTGATGAAAGGCAGTTGTATTATTTTTGACATTCTGTGTCTCTTTACATTTTAGGCGGAAGTGTTTGAAACCTCGTCGACAGCAGGGTAAATCGCACACTTCCAATCTAAATGGAGCAAAGAGAGACCAGGGCACATCCATGTCACGCCTAAATTTGATCTGTGGAGGTCATGTGGAGTCTGGTCCATCCAATGACAAATCTGACTTGTCACCATCTCGAGACTACCAGAGCTCCAGGGAGGACTTAACCAAACATGTGCCAGCTCACATGCTACGGCACACAAAGGGGAAAAATACTTCAGGTCCCCAACGAGGGGAAAGCTTCCCCATGAAAGTTACACGTGCCACAGAGACCAACAACTTGGACAACCCTTTGCTGCATGAAGACTACAATCGGAGCTACAGCCCCATGGAGGGCAAAGAGTCTGAATATCACAGACACCACAATGCCAATGACAATCGAGGGTACTCCTCTGATCCTCCATCCCCGCCTCGCTTCCAAGGCTATGTGCCAAGCCAGTCCGACAAACCTCCCGAGTATTCAGCAGCAGCAGCCGACAGCCTCGCTAGGCCCACCTCACTCAACACGCAACCAGGTCAAATTATCTTTTGCAGCTCCATTGACCAGATGAAGGAGAACATGTATCGGAGTATGGTCCCAACCCTGGTGATTCCAGCCCATTACATGCGTCTACCCTCTGAGTTTTCTGGAAAAGATGGAAAGGACCAGAAGGAGCAAGACAAAGATGGTGCACAGATGGGAGGAGGCCAGCAGCATCATCATCACCACTCCCAGAAACAAGGTCAGCAGCAGCAACAGCAGCACCAAAGTGGATCCCAGGGTGATGACTCTGAGGACCCAAGCTGGGCATCCGACTCCTCTGGTGGACCTGTGACCATCCCCGTGCTTTTCAACGACTCCACGATGGCTCAGATGAATGGAGAATTGCAGGCACTGACTGAGAAGAAGCTCCTGGAGCTGGGTGTAAAACAGCATCCACGGGCATGGTTCATCTCTCTGGATGGACGAGCTAATGCTCATGTGCGCCACTCCTACATAGATGTTGGAAATGACCTCAGTGGTGGTGGTGTTGTTGGATTTGGAGGTGGTACCAGCAGCACTCCCCGAGACATAAACCTCGAATCAACTCTGGACGCCCAAGGACGAAAATCAGCAATGAACCAGAAGGGAAAAAATGAGCGCTGGGGAAGAAAGGGCCATGGGGTTAGCGGCACGGGTGGAAAGAATTACTCCAAGTTGGCCTACCCTGACCACAGTGAGCCCAGCAGCAGCGAGGGACGCCCAGTCTCACCTGAGGAGAACTCCCTCACCCCTCTTCTAGATGAAGGTCCATCTTCTCAGGGATCCACCATCCCCAGAAGAGGACGCAGTCGTGTGAACAGCAGCCGCAGCAGCAATAGTGAGAACCGTCGTGACTCCATGACCAGCCCCGAGGATGATCCCGATGACAAAGATGAAAACAAGAAGAGCCCATGGCAGAAGATTGAAGATAGACCTCTCATGGTCTTCCATCCAAGGAAGTGAGCTTTTTGAACTTACACTGGACCTTTTGATTGGAAAAAAGTGGTGTTTTCGCAGAGAGAAATCACAATAAGCACAACCATAAGTGACTGGCCAATTATCAGGTTGTGGTTTGACCTTTGTGTTTCTGGTGAGATGCAGGCCCTTTCTGACTACAATCATATTCTCACTGTCAGCTAATACCACTGAGATGACCTATTGTAGACTGAAATCTAACAGTTTTATTGTGAAGCCTGCCACCTGTCACAACACTGAATCATTGTCTGTACCATTGCTATACTGACTGTGGAAATAGCCATTTTATAGAGCAAAATATAAGAATCAAGCACTTATTAATAATTAGTGAACTGATTGAGTGATACTTCTTTAAAGTGGATGACATTTTTGTAGAATCATTGAAAGGATCATCGAAGGGTCGTTCTGTAAATTAGATTAACTTTCCTGACCTTATTCTACATAAAGTCTTATATTGATGCTTGACTATTGCCCTTTTTAAAATTGTAATTAGGATTACAGCGTAAACGACTCCCTTAAACCCTTCCCTGTAGGGAACCTTTCAATTGTGTTTATATTTTTCCCTGTGAACCGATAAACCATGACTTGCATTTTGCTCCTTCAGGGATGGACTTTATTTCCTCTTCTGCTGTACTGTGTTCATGTGTTGTAATTACATATTCAAATAGTAATGATTTGAAATGTTGAGCGTCATCAAGTCTCTGTCATGCCTCCTGACATAATTTATTGCAGTGAGCCACTGTACAGTTCTGCCAAAAGTACGCATATCTGCCTTTCTCCCGTTGTTGAGATGTTTTTGTGTAAATAGATTCCCTAACATTTGAAAGGCGGTTTGGTATTAAAAGGTTGCATGCATATGAATGTATGAAATAAACAACAGGCAACCCCCCCCCCCAACTCACACATGTTTTGGGCTCCTGTGTAGACAGCCCTTACTTGCCAAGAAATGTTATCTAAAATGGATTCACACAGCAAAAACACCACTTTACTTGAAGAATTGCTTATTTAATATTTCACTGAGATCTATATAGGTAGTTTGTTGACAGGGCCTGTTCTACTTCTCTCCTGTAAGTGCCTTCTTTCTCATAGGATCGAGTGATGCAGGTCCCGTTTTCAAATGCAGTTACTCATCACCTAACGATGCTGTGAAAATTGGTAGGCACTAATAAGCACACTGCATTGTGATAACAACACACGTCACTCTGGGGAGCATGCCTGCCAAAACCTTTTTTTCCTCTGGCTATTCCATACTTGGATATCTTTATTTCTTATATCTATCCTCTTTTTCACCAAACTTATAAATGATATGATGGAATATGTGAGATTTTATGTGATTACACTATGATGTGCATGTAACGTATAGAATAGGGTGTTTTTGATGAAACCTTTTTCAAATTCTAATGAGGATGCTTGGCACAACATGTGATGCACTGACGCATTGAATTGTGTTACCAAATTAACTTGGTTTTTCTCCCTTAATCCAGTTCTAATAAAATCCACTTCCGGTCGTAAATGTTTACAGTAATAACATACTGACCAACACACTCCCGCTGTTACCTGCATCACTGCTGTCAACGCATTGACAACTGTGAACACATTTATGTCATTCAGCAGGTTTGTAAAAGCTCATGAGTTTTCAAAACTTGAAGAGGTTTGTGTTTTTTGTTTTTGTTTTGTTGAAGAGTAAAAGGTTGATTGTGAGGTGAAAACCTGGAAGGCCGTATAAAGGTCATGTGGACTAATTGCTCCTTTTTACCATTCGACTGCTGTTCATAACGCCCGTGTCAGTCGCCTACAGTGCAAGCTGAAAATGTGATGTAAGTCAAAGTCTGAAAAAGACAGCCATGAAAGGATACCCGCTGAACTGTTGTGCCCGCTGCTGTAAATGTATGCTTTTTGGACAAGATATGGAATTACTATGGAGTTGTGCAATTGTGGCTTTCCTTTATGTTTTTACATGGGAGATCTATGTTTCTCAATAGATTTTGTGAACTTGTGTTTGGTCTGATTCAGAAAGTATTCATTCATAGCTGACACACACAAGAGCTGACCTCTTGAGAGAGAACTAATATCTGGTTTGTTGGGATTTTCATAGTACAGTACTTGTGAAGGTCAGGGTGATTGAACTGCAGGCCTTCATCCTGTTGAGAAAATCATTTGCTTCATAAACCTGGTCAGTTGTTTGTAAACTGTAAATTGATCCTTTCTGTACATGAGTCGAAATAGAAATAAATTTGGTCCCACAGTCTGAAATTATTTGTGATTTCATTTTGATCAGGGGAGTGAACAGCAAAAAAAATGAAGTGCCATTACGTAAAGTAGGATGGGATATTCACAAATCAAACATTTGCACTATATGCATCAAACAAAGCATGGAATCAATAACTAAATAAAATCAAATTTTGCTTGCACAGGCTGTCAGTTTCAACCCTCTGGGATTTGTTAGAGCCTGTGTTCTCTGCCCCTTCGGCTCCATTCTGCAGACTGCCTGTGGTTGGTTGTAGTGTTTTTATGGTAGTTGACATCTGTAAATTTGTGTCACCGTCCTCTTTTTGATTAAATAGCCAAGACTCACAATAATAATAGGCAGTAATGCAGCAATACAACAAAAGGAAGATGGAAAGGAAAGAGAATATGAAATTAATTATTACATCAAGAAGGCAGTAATGCAACCTTATGGATGCAGTTGGGAGTGGTGGCATCTGAATTGCTGCATTACTGCCACTTCTGGATTGTTCCCCTTTCAGTAACAGCAGTTGGAATCAATTATGTTGCATTATTGTCATCGCATTTATACACTACCCAATCTGTCATATTCTTTCACATCTGCTGCCTTATCCCCTCCTCTTGTAATAAATTCAGGCAGGTTTTTATTAGAAGCTAAAAGTGTTAAGCCCATTTACCTCATCACTTTGTCCTTTGATGTCATTTTTTAAATCAAAGGACATGTTATACACATATTCATGATAAACTGGTTGGCCTGGGGCTTTCTTACTTTTCCTTTTTTCAATTTTCAATGTAGAGGGGAATCATCGCATTGCCATTGAGGCAGTTTTGGCATTTTGTAATGCACCTGGTCTAAATGTAAGAATATAAAGGGAAAGGTTTTTAAGGCAGCTGTAAGAAACAGGACTTTGCCATGGGGAGCTCTAAACTGCGTTGAGAAACTTCAGTGTGGAAAGACTGTGCTGATATTGAACACCAAAAGAAGAAGTTTGAGAACTGTGATAAAACTGTGGAACTGTAGATTGAGAGCTTCGATCCGTGGAGGGCCACATTACTGCCTGCAAGGAATTATTAGAAATAAATAATAATAAGTATATAAGTAATAAGTAACTAATCTGTATTGAGGAAGAAAAGGAAGGAGGCAGTAGAGGCAAAGGAAAGAGAAGAAGGCAGAGATGCAACGCCACAGATGTCAACCACCAGAAACAACCAATCAACTCTAAAACAGGATTAATCACCATGGGTGCAAAGCAATCATTGCAGTTGAAGGCAGAGGAGATACAGATATTAGAAATGATTCGTCCTCTGATCTTCTCTTTTTTTGAAAAGATTACGGAGGAGCAATGGCTTCTGGTAAAATCGGGTGTGCTGGATGGTGTTACAGAAACGCTGTTGGCAGAGTTGCTTCTGGAACTCATTGGATGCCTTTCTGATGCACTTGTGTTAGAGCAGGATGACCTACATAAAGACATTACAGAGGAGCTTGTTTTGTCCACTTTTAATATCCCACTCAGCCATAGCCTTGCAGAGTTCATGGTATACGAGGAAAAAGTCAAGTGTGAAAGTATTGGCCTCTTAAATGACATGATGGTTAAGGAGGTCAAAGAGGTTACCAACTCTGTCCTCTCTATTGTTACAGACTCGGCAGAGTCTGCATATGTTATAGCTCCCTGCACACTTAGTACTATGGTTTGTCATGCCTCCAACATTTTACACACATTGGAGTGCAGGGTGACAGCATTTCAAACACCTCTAAATAGTTTTCAGGAAATATTCATACATTCACAGGGCTTCCAGGACCCTGGGGAATTACCATTTGTCAAATTTGTTAGAGAGGAGGTGAAAAACATCATAACACTGGTTCTAAAAGATTTGCCTGACTTTGTGTATGAGCTGCTTCAAAGTACAGCTTCTCAAGAGATAGAAAACACTGCAGCTAAAATTGATGAATTCATGGAACATTGTATAATGAACAACCCCAAGACAGTGCAAACAGTCAGACTGCAATTGCGCAGCATGATAGTAAACATTTTTGCAAAGCAGTTAATCAAAGCCTCAATATGTCACACAGTGGCACAACTTCACACTGAATCCATCCTGGATTCTAATGAAGGAGGGAAGTCATTGCAGGTACTTCTGACTAGTGTTACACGTCTGCTTATCATTGCATCCAATGAAGAGCCACCCTATGTTGCTGTGGATGATATTGATGTGTTTTGGAGATTTAAATATATTTTTAGTGGTAAAGATCTGAGTTTCCCAGAAAACCTGGTTAATATTATTTACCTTTTCATCATGAAAGAGCCAAATGATGGTTTTATTTCTGACTTTTACATCACCATATGGATCAAAGTACAGTGTTGCATGGGACTTGTGAGCTGGTGGATGAACACTCAGGCTGTCACTCAAAGTGGCAAGGTGACTGATTCTTTAATTGGGCCTGAGGCAGAAGTGTCAAACACTGACTATGAAGTCGTCCACCATGAGATCTTTGACTATGAAGAGTCAGAGCATGAAGACTCGGAGCATGAAGACTCGGACCATGAAAACCTGGACCATGAAGACTTGAACCGTGAGAACCCGGTACATGAAGACATAAAAACACAGAATGAGGTTGAAGTGACCAATTTTCACAAAACTCCCAAAACATTCATAAAACTCTCCAGCTGTATGCTTGAGAAGTGGAGAAGTACAAAGATGAAAATCTTCTCCTTTTTCTCTTGTCATCGGACAGCTCCAAAAAAGAGGACTGTTTTCTCGTCTTGCCACAAAAGCTATGTAAACATCTTTAGGTGGAACAAAAAGGTTGGTGTCATCTGAGGCTCTAATCAAGATAAAAACTATTCATGGGACTCCCTTCATGTCTTTCCCTTGGGCCTGGGAACACCTCAGGATCCCCCAGAAGAGCTAGATGAAGTGGCCGGGGACAGGGAAGTCTGGGCTTCTCTGCTTAAGCTGCTGCCCCCATGACCCGACCTCGGATAAGCGACAGGAGATGGATGGATGGATGTTTTTAATTGGGGAAGTCATCAATGAACCATTTCAGATTATAAAGTGAAAATGATTCACTGTACAATGAACTCTGAAGCCCTCTGTAATATAAACAAGTAAATAAATTTCTGTATATCCTATCCTCCTGAGACTTCGCCCACTGCCCATTGTCTTGTATGGTGGAAATTTGTTTCCCATGCGTCCCTTCATTATTTTTTCCACTCTCCATATATTCTTCATTTCTTCCTTTACTTCTTTACTGATACCCCTTGAAGCATTTGTTTTTTTTGGTAATGCAGATAAACATTTTGCAAATGCAAGTGGCTGATTTGTCAAAACGGCTAAACCTTCAAGAATTTTGCAGTGATTGTACCGAGTGAGGTTACCTTGGCAAGCCAATCTTCAATATATGAAAGGCTGTAACTGGAATTATATTTTAACCACATATAAATCTACTTAATTACCTCTGCCAAAGAGGTTATGTTTTCACCAGTGTTGGTTTTTTTTGCGTGCCACATGGTTGGTTTATTGTTTAGCACTCTTGCCTTTGCAACAAGAAGACCCGGGTTCGTGGACCTTATTTATGACCTGGGTCTGAACAAGGGCCCTTTCTACATGGAGTTTGCATGTTCTCTTTATGCGTGTGTACTTCTCTCCAGCTTCCTCCCACAGTCCAAAACATTTGTGGATTAGGCAAATTGGAAATTCTAAATTGCCCATAGGAGTGAATGTGAGAGTGGATGGCTGTTTATCTTTATATGTGGCCCTGCAATATGAAAATTTACCGTTGTGCTGTTTCAGACCAAAAATAATTATGTTATTGATCATGAATAGTAAAAAAAATATTAGGGAAAATTTCAAAGTGCAGAACAAGCATGATTAGCAAATAGTTATTTATAAGATAATTATAAATAATGAGATACTGGAATGAGACAATCGCAGGATCCTCTTTATGGCACTTGAAAGTGTCTGAAATATCACAAGATTTAAAATCTGGATTTTATTTATTTCTGACCACGGAGCGTACTGTCTTTTTAAGAGAACGCTGCACGCTCATGCATAGCCACGTGACTGCGTATGTCGTCATGTGATTGTTGAACAGTCAACAACAGTTGCACTGTTCATTCCTGTTTTTCGGAAGTCGCTTTATAGGGTACGCTATCCGTGTATATGTGTGTGCATGTTACACCTTGGACTAAAAGCAGCAAATTTATCGGGTGAGAAAACGTTTGTATACAGAAGAACAAACCAGAAAGTAATTCAAATAGAGTAGCTTTATTGTTAGCCACATTTCTTGCTAAGCTAACTTAGCTTATTTTTCCCCTTTTCATTGAGCTGCGTTTTGTATTTTGTGACAGGTTTGTGTGCACTGTGAATTAATTTTTTTTTTTTAATATATTGCTGAGTATTCCTTCATAGTGCTGTGGTGACTCATGTTTTTCTTTGTTTGGTTGTTTCAGGCTGTAAAAGGAGCATGCAGTGCAAATCTCTTTAGTGATAACAAGTGAGCTCTCAAGTCATCTGATAAAAATGGTAACGTAGACTCACGACGAATGGTGCAAAGCAACGAAATCATTCACTCAAGCACTGAAAATTAAATGCAATATGAGGCACATACACACGTGTGCCTCATGCATGCAACTGAACTCTCCTGTCTGTGTTTTTGGTCTCACAAAAAGGGGGAACACATAACTGCTGTTTGAACATGCAGTACATACAGGGGTTATGAACTTTACAACAAGTATCTGTGTTTGTTTAGCAGATTTTGTACCTGTGATATCTAATGATTTAATGGTTTCTCAAGTCACAACACATAAAAGCACACAAACCAAGAAGATAAGATGAATTTCTTTTGGGACATATGTCACGATTTCTTTGTATGTTGTCAGACTACATACATTTCATCACGCTCCATTGCTCAAAGCCTTCTCATCACCGCTTGTGTTTAGGCGCTTCAGATGGGGATCTTGGTTTTGGCTCTGCTAGGCCTGAGCACAGCGCTGGTCTGTCCCGATGGAGGCATGTGTGAGGACAAAAACACCTGCTGCAAGAACACTGAGGGAGGATATGGTTGCTGTCCTCTACCACATGTGAGTTAGTGTATGCATGAGGACTTAGTTACTTTCAGCTGGGAGTAGTGCACATTTGTTTGTGCTGTTGATGCAGCATGAGTACATGCACAATTAAATTGCATTTCTTTAAGTCAAGCACCATTAGAAATTCTGTAGAAAATAGCAGATATTGTGCTGAGGGTCACTCTTCAAGTGAAAGTAGGATTAATTTACATCAATCTAGGATATGGGCCCCTTCAAATAATCACCAGATGAATGTTACAATTAATGACAGAGGTAAAATATATATTTTTTTTACATTTGATTGTTTATACAGTGCTGATTTCACATCCATTTTTTTTACAGAAATATCTATAATGTGAAATGGATACACAACTAAGGATAACAAATATTTCATATTTTTGCATTCTTTTCTCTTATTATTTCTCTAATTTGAAGAGCTGATTATTTCTTGTCTCCTGTTGAAATCCATCTGTAGGCTGAGTGTTGTTCAGACCACCTCCACTGCTGCTATGAAGGAACCCTGTGTGATCTGGTTCACGGGAAATGTGTCAATAAAACAGTTTCACTGCCCTGGATGAGACGATTTCCACCCAGACAGGCTTTGCCAGTCCATCAGGTAAATTCTAGTGCCATATCTTTTTGAGTAATGTCAATGAATAATTAAATTAGTAAACTACTTGTAGAGATTAAAATATTATCTTTCAGGAGATGCCTTGTCTAAAAGGCAACACAAAATGTTCTACATTTACCGTAATAGATTTAGTCCAGTTGGAATATTACTAATTACAGTTTTTCGGTAGATTGACTAATCTTATCAGGTATAGACATTTTGATATTCAGTCTGATTTACTGGGCTATGTGATATGCGTTGTAATTTTAGGGGCCACTATAGCAGTACTTCATTTCTGTTCATTTTTAAAGTATGCATGGTTTGCAGTACAACAGAAGCAGAGAATATTAACCGTCAAGTGACTCGTATTAATTAGATTATTTTCATATTTCATGTTACTAGCTGTTTCCACAACTCAATAAATTCATAGCCCTACCATTGTCATGTCTACTTTGTTTTTATGTTGTTGGTATTTATGGACTTTGGTGTGTGATTACTCCAGCTCAGTGAGAAGGTGAAGGTAGTTGTTTGTCCAGGCCGGGAGGCTTCATGTCCACATAACAACACTTGCTGTCAGCTTCCTGATGACAACTGGGGCTGCTGTCCATTACCCAAGGTGATACACATGAGCACGCTCCCCAGCATGTTTGCACGGGCACACACACATGCACACACACTCTGTCAAGTCTATCTCGGGAGTCTATTTTTTTGTTGTCGCATGCAGATTCCCTACTTAAAAGGCTTGACACACCCACCCAAGCATAAAGTATGAAACCATTCTCGTTCAGTAATTAAAGGGTTTTAGTTTTGTTTCACCTTTTTAATTTGGATTACGCTTGCGTGGTTACTTATTTTGTTAGACCTTTACATTGTAAGTCCTTCAGATTATGAAGTTTGTCTGTCAAAAAGGTAAAAAACTGGCTGCCTCTTGTTTGGATTAACATGTTACTGTCCTGCACAGACTCTCAATTTCTCACTATACTGGTTGGAGAATCAAAACTGTATATGCACTCTGTTAGCATTTACACAAATTAATTAATGTGTCCAGCCTACACATACACACCATGTCACTGTCACAAAAAAAAAGGAGAGATAGAAAAACACTGGCCACCGCTTAGCACTTGACACAGTGAAGCATGTTAAAGGTCTACTGGTCAGCTTCTAATGCTGCTGGTGTGTCTCTTTTACAAAACACATGTTGAATTTCTCAGAGCCCAGTTCCTTGGGTATTTCACATTTGTTTATACAGTATGTGAGTAACTTATTTCACATTATAATAATTTTTTTTTTTTTTTTTTCAAAATCTGACCATTAAATTTACTACTACAGTACTTTTTAAACTTCAGTAAACCATGTCCTTGACTGAGGAGTTTTCTACTGTTTTCTGCTCTCTGCAGGCAGTATGCTGTGAGGATAAGCACCACTGTTGTCCTGAGGGAACAACGTGTGATACCACTCAGGGAATGTGTGTCTCTGCTTCACTGGAGTCCTTCCCAATGCTGGAAAACATGCCTTCCAGACAGAAGGAGATTACTCCAGGTGGGAAAAATCATGTAAATTCATGCAATGTGGGGAAAAAAGTAACTAGCATCCACCTTTCTCTCTATAACCACACACTGATGATGCCCCTTTAATAACAAACAAATAATATGCATTTTTCTTTGTTTTTGTGTTTGCGCAGCTCAAACTGTCCGTTCAGTCACATGTCCTGGTGGGAAAAGCAGCTGTCCAGATAGTTACACCTGTTGCCTGTTTACCAGTGGAGACTATGGCTGCTGTCCTTACCCAGAGGTACACTTGTCTCTGGTGATGCAAGAGCATGAGAGATTCAAGCTTTGACTCGATTAACCAGTTCATTGACTGACAGTTTTGAGAGAATTAGCTATTCAGCTCAAGAGTTAAAAAAACAAAAGAGTTTTTGTTTTTTTAATCATAATTTTTTTTATCATTATAAAATTAATGTCTGATGGTTTTGCTCAGCAAATAGGAAAACAAAACCACATCTTGGTGGAAGGTGCAACAGGCACTTTCTCACATTTTTTGCATCTATTTGATCATTTGATTACTTTTAATATACTATGAAAAGCATATGATTAATCAAATGGTATACAGAATGTCTTGAGTTCCATGAAAGGAATAATTCCATTTTGATTTACAAAAAGAAGCCGCTAAGGCCAAAACATCTATTTTAAGGAAAAAAATTATATTGGTTTATGTCACCAAATTGATTGTTGTCATTGTTTTGAACTTGACACAACTTGATGGCAGGACAGGAGACACAATCTGTCAACAAACCAGAAACAAAACAGGTCGCCAGTCCATTGCAGTGCCACACATAGAAACAAACAACCATCCACTCTCACATTCACAGCTTTAGGCAATCCAATTTACCTTATATAACAGCTCTCTCAAGGATGTTTGTTTTGTTGCAGTCCACTACAGTGTGATAAATAGATATATTTTTATTTCACAGCTACACAAATGATGTTCCTGGGAATCACTGAATGTTGATCAAACAGGAGTTAAAGCAACAGTAACTTAGTCTGCCTGTTTTTTATGTGTTTCATGGTCCTTTTGTGGTTTCTGGAGCAGAAAATCCATTACTAATTTTCCTTGCAACGTTACAGTAATGGTTATCAAGTAAAGTGGCTACAGAAAGATACCACATGAAATTTAGTTCACAGGCTATGGATATGAAGGGATTCCTTGTTAATACTGACACTGACTTGTCTTTTAATACTGAACATGAAATAAACACTTTCCAAAATAATAATCCCAGATTTTATCATGTAAAATGACTTGAACCTAATTTGATGCAGGAGGTAAATTTAATTTATCAAATTATTTGCTCACTTACCAAAAGTGCTGTATATTAATCAGTAAATAATTGTTCCATTGTGTTTACACATTATTATGTAATTTACAACAAAACACAGCCTTAAAGTTACAAATGCAACCATGGTCTAAACATGATCTCACATCTGACCATGCATTACCTAATAGAAAGTCTAAAATAGACAAGTGAAGCACAGAGGTACAGTTACAGTATATTTACCGAATGCTTAAATGCTGATTATCTGCAGGCGATGTGCTGCAGTGATCATCTCCACTGTTGCCCCAGCCACACAGTATGTGACCTGGAGCATGGTATCTGCAGGGCTGCTCAGTCAAATGTGCCACTGTTGAAGAAGATCCCTGCTGTCCCCAATGACGGTAAGCTGCTGGTGCTATTTTATCATTTCATGTTCATTTTAACATGTCAGTGGATTTATTTACTTGTTTGAATTGAATAATAAAAGCCAATAAAAAAAGAAGAGAAACAAGTATTGATGACTGAACCCTGCTCTCCTGTCAGTTGTGTGTCCAGACAAGGCAGAGGTCTGTCCTGATCAGACTACATGCTGCCAGTTGAACAATGGCTCATATGGATGCTGCCCAATGCCTAATGTGAGTAAGGGACACTTTACAATCTCATCTCTGAAAACTAGTTTGTAGACCAGGTAGACCAGGTCAGGACTTGCATGTTTTTGAGTGACCGGAGGTCCAGCCATCATTGACAAACATGGTTGTATTTTGTGTTAGACATTTGTAATGTTGTAAAAAGGTTTGCCAGGTAGCTCACTTTTATAGATGTGATGACCTCTGCTGTGACCCAGGTTCAAATGAAGCCTGTGGCTATGTAATGCATATCTGTATCAAGTTTATCTGACCTTTTCTAATAAAGTTGAAAATGTTCTTTTGTACATTATGTTTTTGGCTTGATCTGTTTCTGAGACAAAAACTGTGATGTACTGTTAATTTATTTAATTTGATTTAAGATTAGAAAAAAATATTAGAAGATATTTTTATGTTTGTCATTTTAAAAATCTAGATTAGATTAGTGGATTTTTTGTTAACTTTTTGTCTCTCTTGAGAAATATTAGCTGCCTTCTTTTGAAGTGATGAATCAGAGCAGAGAAGTTAGAATTCACCCTGAATATACAAGAGTACATCACCACTCATCACGTTACTTTTCCTCTCCTGGTCCAGGCCGTCTGTTGTTCAGATCACATGCACTGCTGTCCTGAGGGCACAAAGTGTGATCTGTACCACAGCACTTGTGTGTCAACGAAGAGAGATTCCACTGTGGCCTCTGAGGTCCCTCCTGCTGCTGCTGTGTCGGAGCTGGTGATGGCACAGAAAAAAGGTGAGAGTGGAGCATTTAAGATGTTCAGATGCTGAAGGACATGAGGCCCAGGTTTCACCCCAGACCCCAGATAGTTTTTGAAAAATAGACATGGGTCATTGAAAGTGTATGAAGTTTGTGTAAGAAAAAGGTTGAGTTGATATTTAGGTAAATGTCTCCCTTGTTTTTTACCACACCACTGACCATTTGCACTCTGCATTGCCTGATGTATATATACTAGGCCTACTATGCAAAACAAATATCATGTCGTAATTACTAGTACTGTACGTTGTCTCTCTCTCCACCATTGACGTGAGATTCCATGCAGAACAATGAGCGAGTAATATTAAGCATGAGAGAGCAGATTATGTGATGCCTGGGAAATACAAAATTCAAGATCTCTGACTCATCAAACAAATTACAAAGACTGGCTTGGCCAAGATCCCAAGGCCTAATGCAGTGTGCTGCAAATCCATAATAGTGGAAGCCATGGGAGAAGTGGCTCTTATAAGTTGCCCTCCCATCTTAAGCTGCATCAGCACATTTGTGTCCTTGAGACTGAGGGACTTGGACCTGCAAAGTCTTTGATAAGTCCTTCAATTTGATGTCAACAAAATTGTCAGAACCCCAGTTAAAGCTGCTGTCTGTGAAATCCTTCTCTGAAAAATACTGTATGTGTTAAACAGCTCTGCATTCTGTTGGCTGTATCGATCCAGTGTGTTTGCTCAGTAACCCAGCCAGACATTTTCATGAGGTGATGAAAATGAAGATGTCCATTGCTGCCATTAGTTTGCCAAAAATAAGGAAGATGCATGCCTTTTTTAAATAACATTACTGCAGTTTATATAGAGACTGATAATGTTTCTGTTTTTCTCTCAGTTGTTTCTGTTCCCTGCAATGACTCTGTGGCCTGTGCTGACGGAAACACTTGCTGTAAAAAGGAGGATGGAGAATGGGCCTGTTGTCCCTTACCTAAGGTATCAGTGTACTGCTGTGTATGGATCAAACAGACATGTATTCTTTAACTTTGCACAGTTGGTTAACCCCTAATTCCAAAGAGTTTTGTCCTCAAGCTGTCACAGAATTTGACAGATCATCTCTCCCATGATGGACTGACTGATCAAAAACACATCAGCAACACTTTTTTTGTGAAAGTGTGTGGCATTATAAACTTAAAAGTGTCATGTGAAGTGTTCTAGATCCATTGTCCAGGACTGCAAGTCAGTCTGCACATTTTAAAAAAATCTTGGGCAGGACACTGAAGCCTTAGTGGTCCCTGAAGGCTGTGGCAGCAGTGTGTGACAAAGTGCTGCAAATAGAAGTGTGAATGGCAGAGCTAAAATGTTAAACGCTTTAACACAGTCTTCAAGACTATAAAATAGTGATGACCGATAGACTGAGACCATTTACCATTTTTGCCTCCCCGCAGGCTGTGTGTTGTGAGGACCACCTGCATTGCTGTCCCCATGGTACCATTTGTAATTTGGCAGCCTCCACGTGTGATGATCCGGCACGTAACAGTGCTGTGATGCCTTGGCTTAACAATGTGCCCGTCTTCCCTTTACTGACCGATAACAAGAAGTGTGACCAATCCACATCATGCCCTGGAAACTCTACGTGCTGCAAGACGGCAAGTGGGGACTGGGCCTGTTGTCCTCTGTCTCAGGTGATAAGATAATGGAGCAATATTGCAGAGGATTTTTTTTTTTTTATAGTAGACAGAGCAAAACATTTCATTCACATTTCTCTGAGGTGAAAGGTGAAAAGCTGAAAAAGAGTGTTCTAGTATTTATCAGGACCTGGTCATAGGCTACAAAGCTTCAGGATACAGTAAAATAGGGGTGACAAAAAATAAATTCTCCAATGCATCCTTTTTCCTCTCATGAACAATTATGAATCGATGCATAAAAATCTATACTCATAATTGCATTGATGCCATTGTGCGATCTCGAAGTTAAAGGATTAAAGGATTTATGAAAGAACAGAACTCTCAACATTTCAGACAGAGCACCTTTGTCTCAGCCAATATTTTAATATCTATATTTTTTTATTTTTTGTTTTGTTCAAGCTCAAGTAGAAGAAAATACAACCAGGATGCACAGCGTGACTGATAGACTAAGTGAATTCTGTATTGAACATTGAACACTCGTTAAAAGCATACTTGTTCTTTTCCTTGTTTACTTGGAAATATGCTGTCATTTCCTTCAAAAAAGTTACTTTTATTTCTTAATTTTTCGAATTTATTTTCTTCTCAAATTGTGAAGTAGCCAAACTTGTCCCACCCTTGCAGTCAAATTGTATACACAGTCACAACATGAATATTTTGTGCACCGGTCAGGCTGTGTGCTGTGACGACCACATCCACTGCTGCCCTCATGGTACTGTCTGCAACCTGGAGAAGGAAACTTGTGACGACGTGTCAGGTTTTTTACCTTCCCTTCCCTGGACGCAGAAGGTGTCTGCTCTAACCTCAGAGGTTCAGGATGAGAAATGCGACGGGCAAACCATGTGTCCTGGAGGCACCACCTGCTGTAAGAGAAACTCTGGAGAGTGGGCCTGCTGCCCTTTACCTCAGGTCAGCATCATCCTCCATGTTGAGCACGTGTTGTGAAGCACAGATTGCTTTGAGCATGTTCTTGATTAGTAAGAGACAAAACATTTCTGCATCTACAAAAGCTGATCTACATTGACATCAGTGGTTAAAAAAAGTGGTATTGGCTGATGAATAATGTGGCAAGCGCCAGACAAAACATCTTCAAAGTAACTACAAATGAAACATAATGCAAATGTTTACAAAGAAATAGTAGTCCCATTGACCTCATATACAACTATAGTTCTGTGCAAAAGTCTTAGGCCACCACTAGCTGTGTTGTTTAGTTATATTGACCATCCATATTTGTTTTTCAATATTTTTAATAAGCTATAACCTAAAAAAATACAGGAAATATGTACACGATTTTGTATGTACACGAGGAATCTTTTTTTCTGATTGTATATTAGGCTTCTTTCAGCACTTAGGCTGTGTCTTTTTTCATTTTCTGTCCCAGTGATCTCATACTGCCTCTATAATATTTACGTCTAGTCCATGACTGTTAATGTTTCATCCACTATTTTTCTCTCCAACTTTAGTAACAATGTATATCATAATTATAAATATGTAAACAGTACATGTAGAAAAATATGGAATTAATTGGTATGGTGTAAAGTGGTTGAAATAATGTCTGAATGTTTTGTAGTCAGATTAATGTCAGCTTTACCTGGGACCTACAGACATGTTTGGAGCCATAAATCAAACTGAACTGAGTGAGGGAGAAATTTATCCCTATGATGATTTATCCATGTGACAGCTTTTGTTTATGTGTCAAGGAAGTTTTAGGAAAACATTAATCTCGAGAACAGGAATTAAAAGCAAAATATCTCTTGCATTTTTCGAACAGAAAATCTTTTTTTTTAAAGGGGTTTCAGTCGCTGTCAAACATCTGTTCAATCCTTCTCTTTGCAGGCTGTGTGCTGTAATGACCATGAGCACTGCTGCCCCAAAGGCTACAAGTGTAATGTGGCTCAGCAGACATGTGATAGGCCTGGGGGCCTGAGTCTGCCCTGGCTGCAGAAGATACCATCCCTGCCGAATGACCCTGTCAAGACTGTTTCAAGCTCAGCTCGGCTTTCCAAGAACACGTGTGATTCGTTCACCAGCTGCCCCAAGGATACGACCTGCTGCTTCATGGACAAGACCCAGAAGTGGGGTTGCTGTCCTCTGCCAAATGTAAACATGTGATTATTTCACAAACTCACAATGATGGAAAACGTATTAGTATCAGCTCAGACGTATCTCTGCTGTCCCACAGGCAGTCTGCTGTAAGGATGGAAACCACTGCTGCCCCTTTGGTCACACCTGTGAACTTCACCGATCATCCTGCTCCAGGGGCCCACATGTTATTCCCTGGTTCACCAAAGTCGCCGCGCTCACTGAGCCCAGCTCCATGACAGATGTCAAGTGTGATGACAAAAGCAGCTGTGCTTCCGGGACAACCTGCTGTAAACTGCCAACGGGAGAGTGGGGCTGCTGCCCTCTGGAAAAGGTCTGTACATCGCTGAGTTGAAGTGTCTGAGAATAAGATTTTGTCCTATTAAATCATTTAAAAAGCTTTGCTTATCTTAGGCTAGTCAGTATTTTAAAAAGATCCCATTTACCACAATATTTTACAACATGGATGTCTTATTTTTCATATTTGTATTTTAGGGCGAATAAATATCATCGTCATTATAGAACATAAAATATAAAATGGACTTGAAGTCTTTTCTGTTCATCAAGAATGGTTGTCATCCTCATTTTAACTGTTATTAAACTGAGTTTAAGTGTTTGGCATAAAAATCATATTCTAGTCTGTTTCCACTGTTAGAATTGAGTGGAAACATTGACAACTTAAAGTACTTCTTAACACTAATTTGGAACAATTATTATTGTTGTGATTCTACCATTACTGTATGTACTGATGTTGGCTCATAGGTTCTTTGTCCCTCTCCTCTCCAGGCAGTTTGTTGTGCAGACCACGAGCATTGTTGTCCTCAGGGATACACCTGCAACATGCAGACAAGGACGTGTGAGAAGAAAAACTATGATGGGTTAACCCACACCTTACCTCAGATCCAAGTGGTACAGCCCGAGCTGGGAGCCTTGGAGAATGATGGTGACATACCCTGTGACAGCGCGGGAGAATTTCGCTGCTCCAAGCAAGACACGTGTTGTAAGATGTCTGCCACAGAGTGGGCCTGCTGCCCCTCACCAAAGGTACATCCACACACAGTCTTTTAAACCTCATTTAATCAAAATGTTCATAAAATATACATTATATAGTGTAATAAGACAGTCGCAGTCCATACATTTCTTGATAGTGGAACAAGCTGCATCCTGCAACCTGATCTCCTTCTTTTGTCTTATTGTACAGATTTAGCACTTAGCATTTAGACTTTCCTACTTCAGAAAGCTGAAATGTTGTCCCTCTGAAAATAAGACATAAATGTGAATGTATTCACCAAGTTCCGTCTCCAGTGGCGGAAAGCAACGTGATGCAAGTGACGATCACTATTCCCCGCTCCCACCAACAAACCAGGTTACGAGGAAGTAAAAAAAGCAAAGCATAACATTGTTTTTTTCTTTGTCAGGCTGTGTGCTGCTCTGACTCAAAGCACTGCTGTCCTGCAGGATACACCTGTGAACTGTCAGCTGGAGGTTGCTCCGTGAAAAACGCCCCGCTGACCTGGGACACTTTCTTTGTGGACAGAAAGAGAGACTTTGTCCCCCATGGACTTTAATCCCATTAAGACACACTGACCTTTGGATTTAGATCAAATAACATCTACAGCTCATGAGGGTATTTTCCTGTTCTGAGGTATTTCTGTGGGTGGGTTACAGGCATAGTCAAAACACTTGGTAGCCATTACTTAGTCAGCGGTGCACTGCAATCTTTCACATTTCAAACCTGACCAAAAAAATCCATCGTCCTCATGCACAATAATTAGAAACTAGAAAGATTCTATGAAGGACACTTGGTATTTTGCAATGTTTCTGCCTAAGTTTGGTGTGATTTTGTTCTCTACAAACCCATGAAAAGACTAAATTCAATTTCTTCTTAACAGTGTGACATGTAACATAAATAATACCAATTAATTATTCATATTAGTTGTATGTTCGTAAATGATTTGAGTTCTGGATTAGCCCCACTCCATCTCTTTATCCTCCATCCTATATACAAATAAGCTCCGATATCAAGTTGAAAAATTGTAGAAAAAGAAAACAATTTTTTAAGCACGAAACAATAAATACTACACTTAACACTTACTAAGCCCACAAACTCTTTAACAGCACTCGCAAAGTATGGATACCTTTATGTTTAATAAAAACAGTTCAAAAATGTAATTTCCGATTTTTAGCTACAAGGATGTTGTGAAATTAGTTTACTTATAAGGTAATTTTTTGTAAAGTTATATGAATTATCTGTTGGGTGATGCAGAAACTGTGGCCTGGAAACTGGAAACCTCAGCAGCTGGATGTTTCAACAGTTATCAGATTGGTCGGGAGTCTTTTCATGGGATTTGTGAAGACAAATATTGAGTAGAACCACAATATTTACCAACTCATTCCACCCTTAGTTTTTATTGGAAGCAAGGATTTGCAAGGTGCCGCTCCATTTCTCCACTTCAAAGAGACATGAATGTACTTTCTGCCTTACTTGGGGCACAATGAGCTAAAACTTATTACTGTAGTGTATTTCATAGAAGTTTGGGGTTTTTTTTTATTTTGGATTTCTTTTTTTTGTCCTAAATGGTTGAGGAAGCACACCAGCATTTCTCCACTTATGGCCTCAAGATGTAAGCTAATATATTCTACATATAGGGGCAAATTAAATTAGTTGGGCAACTGTGACTTTTGTGTGTGTTGATAATTGATTTTTTTTTGTGTGTGTGTGTGATTTAAGGACCCAAGAAGAAGCAAAGGAGTTGCTGAATTAGGGAAACTCTGCTGAGTAACTTTATGTAAAACAATTGCACAATATTTAGATTGTAATAAATGGTTTCTTACAGTTTTTTACAATCATGTAGTTTTTGTTTAAAAAAGAACAAGCAACAGTGGCAGATCATACAAGCTTGTGCCTTTTTATTGTTTAATGGTAAGGGTTGAGGGAAAAATGAAGGTATCGTGGGAGAAGAACCAATGTGTTTGTACAGTTAAGTGAAGATTTCTCTAAAGAAAGCTGAGAAGTGAGGGACGAGTGTATCTCGCTATGGCGTGAAAACAAAATCATGGCCCACTCCAACAGATGCTGAGACGATAGATACTTCTTCCATTTGCAACATACATTGGCATGAATTCCTACCAGTGATGAAAATTCCACTCAAGCCCTTTTCTTCTTCCTCACTTTGAGAAATTCATGTTGATTATCTTTTAAATTATCTCTAAACCAGTTGTAATTATCTGACTCTCCAGAATGCAGGAATAAACTCATCAAGCAGTGACTGGTGTGTCACCTATTTCTTTGCTCCTTTAAAGGTACAGTGCATAAAAATGTATCCACTGTTATTGGGGAATTTGCATGTTGCAACTGAATATCCCTCACCTCACTCTTTCCTTTCAATGCTGTTGGAGAACCAACGTTGCTTTCAGTTAGCATCAAAACTCAAAAGATGTCAATCGGTGGCTACTGCAAAAATTAAAAAAAAAAAATTAAAGAAGGCTCATTCTGGGATAATGAAAAACAATTCCTACATTCAGGTGATTTTATGAATTGTAAAAAATGTATATTTGATTTATATTTCATTTTTCAGTCAAATGAAAAGTCAGATTATCATCAGTTGTCACTATTGGTTTAAAAATCCTTTTTATATTAATGTTTGAAGAGTAGATTGTCCAGATGGAGATTCAATATGTTGAAGTTATTAATGTAGTTAGTTATGGTAATTGAGGTCATCTCTGAAGTTTAATCAGTTGACATGACAAGCCCACGCACTTCCTCTGGCCTTTACCCTGCGTATCGTCTTACTCTCACCCCCCGCCTTCATCTTCCTCGTCATCAGAAAATTGTTATGACGACCGGTGTAAACACTGGACAGTTGGATGGAGAGAGGGGATCGAGGGGGTGTGAGTGTCCCACTTTCCTGTCATCTTAGGCAACAGTGCCAACTGCATAGATGGGCTTTATTACATCATCTGCCCTCTAGTGGCTGAAAAACAACAAAGACATGGAGGCTCTTCTGCTTGAGTGGAAAACCAAAGGGGAAAGAATCAGGTCACACATCCTCCTCCAGTGTTTGCAGACTCATTGTTGAAGATGTCCAGCACAGTGGAAACACTGACCACAGACTGCTGACTTTGTTTTTAAAGATGGATCAACGATCACTGGCTGTTTTTGAACTTATCTGGCAAGTGCTTTGTTTGTAAAGTATATAAACCACTTAGCCACAACGTTAAAACTTAGTTTAAACATCATTAAATGTCTGGGGCCTATATGATCAGTTTATAAAATATAAAAACTAAAATGTTTACATGTGCTTTTGGTATTATCTAGCACCTCAAATGATGTTTAGGAACAGTTTTGCATACAAACTGTATTTTCTTTTTGAATGTACTTTTTTTTTTTTTTTAAATGATCCCGTAATATGCTTTTTAAACGCAATTTATTTTAGAAAACAGTCCAGATGAACAGAGTACCCCACTAATGTCACTTATTGAAGTTGACATTTTTCCGTCTTTATTTTGGAAGAGCTGAATGCGAGAGTGCAAATGATCAAAAAGTCTGCAGCCAATTTTCTCAACACTTTTCTAAATTAGAGTGGAAAACTGGAAAGCTACATTCCAGATCCAAACTAAGAATTCAATATGTTTAATCTAATAACTGCTAATTGAGGTACACATGTACATTTCCAATAATAAACCTGAGAAAAACATACATATAAAATCGATCTTGCCTCAACCATTGTTGAGTTTAAATTACTGTATATGCTTTCTTATGCTTTCAAACGTTCCACTCATCACGTTTTCACAATCATGCAAATTCATCAACATTTTTAGAAGTGAATGAGATGTGAAGACGTGCCACAGCCTCAGTGGGGCTTGTCAGGTCTATGTATAGCAGAGTTGCCCCACCAACAACAGCGAGGACTGAAGTGACAAAAACCCACTGACGGGAGACTAAACTTTCTCCTCAGCCTCACTATTGGTCAGTCGCTGATCCCATTCAGATGTTGCCAGGGAGAGGGACCCTCCACCCAAATTACAGCACACACACTGGTTTCCATGACATCAGAGGACATTGCATTAACTTACATTCATTTCCTGGAGACTTACTCCAACCTTAACCATAATTACTACAATTTTAAAACATGTCTTCTTAAAATGTAGTAATATATGTTAGGGGGACTTAATAATGTGACTGCTTAAACAGATTTAGGTCCCCACAACATAAGGAGAACCAGGTATATATATATATATATATATACACACACTTTCAAATAGATATTAGCTTGTGGTTAAAACATAAAAATATGTTAACACTCGACAAATTCTGTCTTCCACAGTAATGACGCCACGTTTTATTAATATTTATCTCTAAATCAGGTTGGCTTGTAAACACACTGATAATCAAGTACGCCAAAGTGATTCACACTGTATGTACACTATTAGTATATTAATGAAAAAACATACAATGTGACTGAATATTTAAATGCACAGAGTTGCATTTTTTTGGCACAGTTACATAGCAGTTAATATCATCAAGTCATTTAAAATTTAACTAGAATTAGAATTTAACTAATATTATAAATAAAAAAGGAAAGAATCATGTACATCAAACTTTACTTGATGGGTTTTATTATTAAGTAGGGCAGATTGAATTTTATTTTCCAATATGATCCAAATTTTCAATTTATGCTAATGCTGAAGCTGGAACACAATAAGCTACTTTTATTCAACTTTATTTATTAATTTTTAAATGATCCAATTTTGAGGTATCTGTACCTTGGACTTCTTTTCAGTCCATGTTGCCGTTTCCACCTCTGGCGTTACTGTGCATCATCAAGATGCCTCAGTTTAGTGCAGTGCGTGTATAATTTGTTTTTAAATGTACAATAAACGAAAGGTTGAAGGAGCTAAAAGAGTGTGAGAGATGGGACCCAAGTGTCAGAGAGGGCATCTACTGTATCCACCCAAGGCCTTTGCACCCTGGTATTTGTGTGTGGGTGGTGGGAGGAGGCGGGTGAGTGTGGGGGGGGGCGCAAAGAAGATCTCATACCTCACACACACACATGGTCACACGCCAATCAGCAAAGCCTGCGGGGGCAGAAAGCCGGTAAGGTTTGGGTGCTGATATACACAGGACACAAGCCAAACACACACACACACACATAGAGAGTAAGTAAGGGACAGACACTTCTTTCTTCTTTTCATTAGGATCACTGGCTCTCACCTGAACCTGAGACAGGAAGTGGGGGACACCCGATTCACCTTGTGAGGTAATGTGCTCTGTTGCTGCAGAGATTCAGGTGCAGCAGGAGCTTCAACCATGCCGTTACTGTGATTTCTGTCATACTACACGTGTTTCCACTTTCAGTGCCACAGAGTTGGGAGGGAAGATGTTTGGGAAGCGAGGTGTGAAGCTCACAGGTGCTGTAGTCAGAGGGCAAGACAGGTCTGTCTTCAAAACACAGCAGTGTAGATGTAGCTCTGTCGTATCCTGGACAACGAATCATCCTGAGTAGCGGTCCTGTGGTAAGGGAACATCCATAAGTCAGGTGTGGATCCGTGTAGTTATAACAACAGCATCCACATATTCACTCTGAGCGAGGAGTCCAGGTAACGCTCTGTGGTTCATGTGTGGGAAGTGCCTCTGTTTTGATCCCTCAGTGTATCACAGTCAACATGGCGAGGAGCTGAGGAAGAGAGACTCTGACAGCTGTTCCAGCCCAGTGGAAAGCATGCCGCCGCTTCTCTGTGTGCTATTTATACTCACCTTTGCCAGACTCAGTGCTGGTGTCTGTTCATTCACGCCCAGCCACAGCAAATACCAGCAAATACCATCCCATTAAAACGCCTGCCAATTACGAATGCGCTGTGTCGAACTGATGTGTGTTTTTGTGCAAGTGATGTGTGTTTTATAGGAGAATTTTAGTCAAGTTACTTAAAGATGTTTACTCTCGTACACACTGGAGTGACATTTGGACATTTGGTTACATTGAGTCCTGCCTGTCTGCCATGGATAGACTTGACAGGTCAGTGCATTTGTGTGAGAGAGAGGGGGAGAGAAATGATTTATTATCTGTCAAAGAGCTCGTATTTTCTGTGCTGTCTATGGATCTGCCAACAGGATTACTCAGCAAATGCTGAACCTACATGAAATTTTGTAGTGGGTAGTTGGATACAGGATTTAGTTTTTCCATTTTTTTAAAAGTGTGAGATTTTTTTAATGGATTAGGATTAAGGTTTAGGTGCTTTCCGAGCTTTTCCAGTTCAATCAGTTTTACTCGGAGCTTGTGTGGTGATGTGTGAACACTTGTCTAAGTTAAATGTCTGTTATTAATTTTCTGTTTTTTTGTGTAACAGATGTGCACATACAAAATTATTCTTTTTGATTGTGCCAGTTCACCATTTACATGGGTATTCATGGGTGAATAAAGACCCACTTTTGCCACTCACTTTTACTTAATATTACATGCCTGTCAGTGTGGAAAAGCCTCTGGTTTTATGTAATGACAGGTACATCAACCCAGTGCTTTAAATAAAACTTAACACCACCTGAGAGCCTTGTCTTTGCCGACCTCCAGAGCTTCAACTTCTCACATTGCTGTGGTGATGTGCACGTGTTCCTTCCCCAAAAGGATTGATGACAGAAACACCCTTACTTGTTCGTCTCTCTGGTTTAAGTTCAAACAAAAGTAATGACAAAAGTAGTTTCTAACACATCATATCATTGTATATGTTTGACGAATGATTTGGAAGATTCTGCATGTCTTTCAAGGAAAGGACAGTATTAACTTATGGATGAATTTAACTTTTGCGCTTCTTCTTCGCTGTCAGTTCTTACAGAGCAGATGCACACCCACACTGACCGGGAAATGGCCATACCTCGGGTGTTCAGCTCCAACACTCCGTTTATTATTGTGACTGGAGGATCTGAGCTCTCATTTCTGGGCAAAGGGGAAAATAATCAAGGATGTGAGGAGGAAAAGGACTCGCTGGTCCAAGCCATAGTCCCACACCTGAGTCGGGTGATGCAGCACGGCACCGCCAAACACGTGGTCACAGAGGGACAGGAAGTGTCTGAGGAACATCCCTGTGTCTCTATAGTTGCACAGGCTGAAAGTAAGACTGCGGATGTGTGTGTAGATTAATTAGTGTTTAGTGTTTGTTTTGTTTTTTTGAAAGATCCTAAAGTCACATTTTTTTCCTAATGTGTAAAACCAAACATTCAGTCAAATAATTCTCTCTACAACCTGAATAACAAAGAAAGTTGCAAAAGTATGTCAAAATATGACTGCAAGTTCACGCCCTTGAATTGATGTGAATTGAATGCATTGATTTAACATTTTGTTCAGTATTTAAAACTTTTTCATTTCACTCAGTAGTTAAACTACTTTTTGGTCTCTCTCAGGAGAGGACTTTCAAGAGTTCAGTCCTACCAGCACACAGTGTCCCTTCTCGAGATCCCAACAGCTCAAAAGGCTCAGGTACCTTGATATACACAGTCCACATATGTCAATGATGCTGGGATAAAAGTATATGGACAGCTGGACATTACACCAATAAGTGATTTTTTAAATGAATATCTCATTCCAAGGTTTGAACTTCTGATTAAGGTAATATAAATAATCAATAGAGGAACAGTAACATGATAGCAATTCAGCCACACACCACAAGAGTCAGGATTCGCGGTGTGCCTAATAAACTGACAGTTGAGCTCACGTTCTGCTCACTTTGCCATTGAGAATCTGGCCTGAGGAAGCTTGAGCCAGTGTCATTGTCACTTCAGTTTAATTAGCACACTCTTGGCCTTCTCGTTTGCAGGTCTGTCAGTAAAGAATCAGCCTTTGTGAGTGACACAGAGGATGAGGACCTAGAAGCGGCCGCCAAACCCCCGCACTACCACCTGCAGAGGAAACAGCGCAGGAAAGCCAGAACACGACAGACCCAGGAGGAAGGGGAACAACCTCCTGTGATCTGTGGTCTGTGGGTGCAGGAGATCGACTGGCTGAAATCATTAGACCCGGAGGCGGCATCATCAAATGCTGAGATCATCCCTCCTCCTCCTCAGTTTACTGACTCAGTCTCATGCACCTGCAGCCGCAGAGGCCGACACTGTAGCTGCACTTGTGTGTGTGACTGTGTCAGAGCATTAGAGGATGGGTCACTGTCAGATGACCAATACAGATCCATAGAAACAGACGTCAGGTCCAGCTCTGAGGACAGAGGAGCCTCGGACTCTGATTGTGGTCCGGAGCAGGACTCCGAATCTGTTTGCACTTATGAAAGTGACTCTGATTCGTCCTACTGTGCAAAGGATGACACACAAGCACCAGATAAGTTTGGAGATGAGGCCAGTTTGTCCAATTTGACCCTTGACTTGATGCATGTGTCTGGGATTAACTCCAATCACGCTGAGTGGGATTCTGACTCTAGTGGATGTGTCCAAAGCCTGCTGGGACTTTCAGACTCCAGCTGTACCTCCAGCACCATGAATACATCCCAGCACGCTTTTGATATTTATGACCCGAGTAATGTTGACTTGATTTTGAAGGAACTAAGAGGCAGAGTCAAGCAGATGCCGAAGAGTTTTGTGTCACCTTTCTTTGAAGATTTGATCAAATATACTCTAAAGGACTGGAAACACAGTGTCCCCCTCAATGAGGGACTCATATTTCATCATGTAAGACATTTACAACTACAGTTGTTTACTCATATTGGTTTTTTTGATTCGCCTATACGTCTAACATACTATATACACATATCTCAGTCTTCACCTCCTCATGCTCACAATTGGTTGACTAAACTCTGAAACTTCAAGGAAGCTCATGTTAATGCTGATGTCAGTGAAATACTGTTATATACATGTTGAATAGATTTTTATACTGACAGCTATCATTGATCAGTCAGTGACATGGGTCTCTCAGTCTTGGGAGTCTGACAGTTAATCTAGAATAAACCTTTTGGATATCTTTCTGCACTTGATTCAGTCTGAGTGAATAAATGGGCAAATAAATGTGTTTATGAGGTGAAGTAGGGAGCAGGGAGAGGAAGGTTTTAGGCAGCAACGCACAGAAAAGATGACAGGCCTGACAGCAGAAACAACTGTATATGTCAGATTTGTACTTGTAGGGCTGTAATTCATTAAATAATACCTCAGTTGCATTAAAAATGTACTTATTTATTTGTGGAAAAGCACATTATCGCCAAATAACTGTACACTCTAACTGAGGTGCCTTCCCATCACTGTGAGACATCACTGACTGAGGTGTTACCAAACAGAAACAGCCAATGAGTTTGACTGGTTTGCTCGATTCTATTCTTCAGCATGTATCTCATTTGTGCTGTTTTGTGTTTTCTTCTATGTTCAAGCAACTTCAGCCCAGCACTTGTCAGTACAGGGAGGGAGAAGAATACAGCATTCTTCACCCCATACAGAATGGCTCATATGGCGACGTCTTCTGTGTTCAGGACAAAAGGACGGGATTCGAGTGTGCTGCCAAGAGGGTAAGCCAAGAGAGAGTGAGTCAGTGTGGGGAATCCTGATACGCACCAACACCCAAAGCTTTGGAAAACAATGTTCTGTTCTTGAACTCAGAAATTGTTGTGTTTGCCATTTCCAAAAATCTCAGATTCCACTTAGTCACTTCAGCTGTGAGGAGGTGAGCACGTGGAGCGCTCTGAACTCTTCTCGAGTTGTGGAGCTCTTTGGGGCTGTTAGGGAGGGACAGAACATCATGCTCTTCATGGATTTAAAGCCAGGTACACTTTTTTAAAAGTGTGAAATTAGTATAATACACAAAACTGAAGCTCTTTCATAATAACACTGTAATGCTTATTGACTATGGAACTGCAAAACAAACAAAAAAGTTTGAGTTGTGTCAATTTTCAAAACTTTGCAGCTTGTTTGGCCCAACTCCTCAAAGGGATGAACTCACTACCAGAGGATTTGGCCCTGCACTACCTTCATCAGACACTGGGGGCATTAGAACATCTACACCACAAACGAGTCCTTCACTTGGATGTCAAAGGTATTTTTACCTTCATGTTAGATCTGATCTCATTATATGCCATTTTCATGCAGAATCAATGATTTGTAGAGAGAATTGCACAAATTCCAATGTTTTGTTGCTTTAATTAACTGTAAGATTGATCAGTCTTTTGAGCTTAAATATCTTATTATTTACTTAAATGTCTCACATTATTATGGTTTCTATTACCCAGTAACAATTGGAGAGCAGGTAATTAGCTCCACACCTACAGCATTAAATTGCTAGTAGATGAA
>JAFBJR010000078.1:6084512-6402834 GCA_016785285.1 Brachirus orientalis | reverse complement strand
ATACTGTACTGCTTAGATGATATTTTTCCACTAAACAAACTTGTAAAGTTTGTTGTGATAACTCATCACTGTCTTTTCCATCTTATTCTATATTAATAATGGGTTTAATCTGCAGCCTTTAGCTGCCGATTCTACTGTCAGCTGACATCCTGGGTGATGGTACCTAATCCTGCACGGACACCTCACCCCTAAAGCCTCAGTAATCCCTGTACAGAGGACTAAACAACACAAATTAGGCCCCTCCATTGAGCTCTGAATTCACCAAGAGCAAGTTCACTCAGCTGACAACCACAAATTAAACCGTCACATCACGTTAGATGTTCATGTGTTTTATTTTTGGAGACTTCACCTTGTGCCACCTAAAGACAAGAGAGTGGTGGAGGAGTGGGAGCAGCTAAAGCTGCAGAGGCTTTGTTCCCACTGTGAGTCCATCACTCTGACAGTCTGTGACAGGCTCCTGATCTCTCACTCAACGCTTCCATAATGAGAACCAAATGAAAACAAGCTGTCTCTCCCAATCTTGTGTGTTGCTTTTATTCCAGTTGACAATGTGCTGCTGTCTGCAGACTGCAGAGACACATTCCTCTGTGACTTTGGTCTCTCGCAGACATTAGATGACAGTGGACAGAGTACCATGGCATTCAGGGGTGAGTCCACTCTGAAAGGTCAGCATGACAGAGTTTGCGCTCATTCACTTCAAATTTAGATATCAAATGGTTACAAATGGTCATTCGATTGAGAGAACACAAAAACACATTTACCACTGGTCAAATGTCATTGTAATCCCACTTTTGACATGAAAAAGAAGTTGTTCAAAAGTTTTCTGTTCTTGAAAAGGATCAGAAAACTTTGGATCACCCTCTGTGGGCCCCTCTCTATGACAGTTACACAGAGCTGAAGATGAACACAGTGCAGAGCAGCGGAAATGATTTCTCCATGGACAATGTCAAATTTGCTGAACAACCACTGTTAATTGATTTCACTGATTCGATAATTTTAATCCTCATAAACTGAACAATTCAGATAATAGTAAAAATTATATATATTTTTATATACAACATATACACCTTCTAAGACACTCAAGAACACTTCACAGATCCAAAAATAATCATCTGATGGGTTGTAAGAAATTTTATTCTATTTTTATTCTGTCACTCTCTCACCTCAGGTTAAATTAGTGTGTATGCAACTTCATATGCTTACATTGGGTGGTGTGATCATGCTCATGTGATGCTGTGGGAAAAATCTGACAAAGATTGCTGGAGGAGTGAGTTAAACCACAATAGCTACTGTTGCAGTGTGAGTGTGTGAGTTAGATGAGAATCTGTTTTTCGTAAAACGCCCCAGATTAATGAGAACGCTGGGATTGCGTGTAAAATGTGCGATAAACCAGCTTCCTTGCCTTACTGAACTCCTGCAGAGTGAAATGACAGAAAGCGATCGAGCTGAGACTGAGGTCACTCTGGCTCTGACTGTAGTGCTTGTTGTTTTGGTCAAAAGGTCAGCAACAGCAGGGCCTACAAATTTCAGACTGCAGCTCGTTAGCATCTTTCAGTCAACCAGCTGAACACACCAATCATGGTGGGATGCCATTTAGTTTATGAAGTGCAAGCCATGACCACAGGAGCAGGATCATATATGCAGGAAGAAAAGAATGAGTTAATTTATAGGTCAAAGATGCAGGGATGGTAACGAATTCATTGTCTGTCCACGTAGGGACGGCCTTCCCGGGAACACAGACCCACATGGCTCCAGAGGTGGCTCGAGGGGATCAGCTCTGTGCCAAGGCAGATGTGTGGAGCAGTTGTTGTATGCTACTGCACATGCTCAACGGATGTCACCCATGGATACGTTACTATTCTCATCCACTGTGTCTCCAGGTAAAACCAAATAGCTTTTTTTTTGGCCACTGCAAATCAGACTTAACCACTAAAACCCACTTGTTTCACATGTCATCTCAGATTGTCAATGAGCCTCCACCTCTGTGGGAGGTGCCCTCCACCTGCAACAACTTCACAGCCAAGGTCTTCAGGGCTGGACTCCAGAAGGACCCAGACAGACGAGCATCTGCTAAGGAGCTCAGGAGGAAAACCACACAGGCCCTCAGAGCAGGTTACAGCACTCTCACAGTGCACAAAAAGCAGTGGTACAAAAAGCAAAAAGTACATTTTACACAGGTACTGCATTTTAGTGCATCTTTGAAGTACTCTCTACTCCTATTGTATGTATAATGTTGCATTTTTTTACTTGGTACATTTAAATGTCAGCTTTAAATTATTTACATTAAAAATCAAACCATATTTGGCTTATATAAGGCAACACATAAGTAAATATGAAACCACTGTTTCTAAAAACAAAGCAATATGTTGTTGTGGCCCCATGTTGCGGTCCAGATACCTACGCATTAAATGTCACCTTCTCAAAAGCTTAAATAAATGGGAATAAAATTGCATAAATTAAAAAAAAAAAATTATGTCAAACATATTAAATTACTTTTACAGAAAATATTTAAACAAAGTCAAATGCTTATATAAAGATCCTATAGATTCTCTAGATTGGGAACCACTGGAATAAATAACTGAACAAAAATGTTGATGCATCTTTTTTAGCAATTGAATATTGATAATACTTTCTATATGTCTGTTTTTACCTAAATATAACAGAGAGGCATCACATCATCAGATTTAAGGAGCCAAAAGCTTCGAAATGACTAAAATGATTATTCTGATATCAAAGTAGTTGTCTGTTAGTAGTCGACTTAATTTTCTGTTGATCAAGTAATCAATGTACAATATGTTTCAAGTGAACTGTTTGACTCCACAGTTGGAGGACTGAACCCCTGGTCCATGAAAACTGCCTGTGAGATTCTGCATCGTGGCAAAAAGACACCCTCAGGAGACACCCCCTGCTTTTTGTCCCCAGGGAAAACCCCAAATAAACCATCAGCTGCTGCCTCAGCACCCACAATGCACTGGGTGAGCCCCTGGAGAACTACAGCGGTGGAGGAGGATGACAATGAGAGAGAAGATGGAGACTCGGACCACACCTCTGAGGCAGAGGCGGATTCCTTCGACACGGAGTGGGACTCGCAACCTAAGTCACTGCGAGACAACTATGGCGCAGATGAAAAAGCCTGGGACACTGAGTCTGAGCCAGATGTTGATATGTACATAGGAGAGGAGGAACTTATGCAGGAGAAGTGGCTGAAAACTGACAGGGACTATGAGGGGGACTGGGAAGAGGAGGAGCAGGAAGAGGAGGAAGAGGAAGAAGAGTGGGACTCTTCTGTGTCCACAGAGTATCATCGGGCTCTCAGAGGCCTTTTCCCTTTGCTGCAAAAAGGCCAGACAAATGACAGTCCATGGGGATCAGAGGCAGAGCTGGAATACCTCCGAGATGGTGAGAGGGACAGAGTCTCATAAGGACGGCTAAGCAGAAGAGACACAATTTTATCAATTTATGCATTTTCATTTAATTTGGTTCAGCTAAATTTTAAGGATAATGTTGCCTTAAAATTGAGCTGTAACCTGATGGAACATTTTATGTGCACATTGTCATGATATCACAGCACCTCGGTGATCAGGGTCCAAAAATGTTGTGACCTCTCAAGGCAAAAGTGTTTAAAACTCAAAAGATGCCTGAGGACTGCATCATTTGACCAGACAAAAGATTCACTAAAATGAAAATCACTAGCCAAAATCAAAGATTTTAAGTATGAATTTATTTGAATACTGAACTTGCAGTTAATACACATGAAAAAAAAACAAAAGAGAAACAGACATAGGTATCTAGAAAAGGGAAATGCTGATACTAACATAAAAATGTTTTCTCTCACTAGATGTACCTGTAGGTACCGTGATCCAGACCCCCTCCCCTGAACCTCGGGATGACCCCCCATCCTGTTTCAGCTGCTCGGATACGTCGCAGATCGATGCCTCAGAGAAGGCGTGTACATTCATATCTACACGTTAAGACACTCAAATGTCATCTAAGTTCATGTAGATTAAAAACGTATTCCACTCATTATTAATGTCTATTTTTCAAGGACTCTGATCATTCATCTGATGACCTGAGCTCTGGAGTTTTTTCCTCCTGCAACAGTCAGACAGATGGACACTTGGAGTGGATGACCTCAGAGAATAAGCCCCACTTGCACTGCTTTGAGGGTAAGATGGCAGGAATCTGTTCTCTGTTCTCAAATTTGCTTAAATTGGTTTTCCTTTACTGCATGTTGGCGCCATAATTTTCAAGGCTGTGACTCTCACAGGTGTGGACATTTGGATAGAGAATGTCCAGGGCGAGTGTCTGAGAATCCGTGAACATCGGCAGGTCAAAGTTGGCCACGTGGCTGTTGGAATTAGTGAACAGGTGAGACACTTTCTGTGGAAATTGTGTGCCTCAGTAGGATGAAGCAAATTCAGTCCAGGACATTATTCAACTGAGGATGCGAGTCAGTGTCACAATCAATTAAAGGTTTAATATAAAGACAACAAACGGAGGAATCCTCCGCTCATCCCTCTCTTTCCCAAGCATGTCAGGGAACGACGGTGGCCTCCACATACCAGAAAGGATACAAACACTCTCACAACTCTCCTAGGCTCTCTGCAGTTTATTCCTTGTGTCATCATACACTGTTCAAGTAACAGCCTTCTGTTGAAAACTCAATACGACTTGTGAATCTTCAGAATCACAATACTTTTATTATCCCGAAGGAAATTGTTGAAAAAAAGGAAAGAACTCTCTCCACCAACATGTTTAGAGAGGGAAACTACTTAAACACAAGCTACTAAGAAATACAAGGGAAAGAAAGTATAAAAAATATCTTAAAAAGTTTAAAAGTAGAAAACTGAGCAGGAGCGAGTGCAAAAGGCTGCACACCGGTTGACGCATGCGCCATCAGAATCTTACTAATAAATAAATCTGTCCTTCAGATTTCTGGGAAAGCCTTCACTTTGGAGACACTGGACAGGAAGATGGTGTCCTTTGACCAAGAAATCAAGGAGTCTTGTGTGTGGTTCCGGTTTGTTCCTGCTCCCGACAGATGTCGACGATGGAGGTGGAGGGTCAGAGACGGCAAGCTGGAACTTCAAGAATGAACCAGACTTTTTAAACTGTGTATTGATTGTGTTGACTTTGGACTGTTCTTGATTCATGTGAACCGAACAATTCTAACAGTGTACGAGCACACACTGCTGCTTTGAGGGGAAATGTGTGATAAATGTTTTTGCACGTGATTTCTGGGCTGTATTTCTCAGAATGAGCTCAAGTATGTGCAAACGTACAAGGAGTGTGACTTCTTTCGTGTGGCTCTAAATAAATTGACAACCAGGATTTTTTTTCAGGAACATACACATAGATTTTGAAAATAGCTAAATATACAATGGATATAACGTTGTAACATAGTATTATAATTGATTTTAATAAATAACTGCTTTATTAGGATGGACAAGTTTTGGGCTGCCAATTTGTAAACAAGCAAAATAAAACAAACAAAGGAAACCTCTTGGGAGCGCTGCAGGACATCTGGACCAAACTGTGTATATAAATTGATTTTAACATTTACAATTATAGAGTTTATAGACTGTTGTCCAGCTGTCATCTTTTTTTTTGTTGTTGTTCTTTTAACTTGCTGGTGCATGAGAAACTTGTGTAGCACTTCTGTCAGGAGTTTGTTGTCTAACAGCTGAAAGTCAAGAAAAGTGCTATTGTGTGTTAACTGATAATAAGTGGCATTAATAAATGACCTTTAACTATTACTCAAGCTATTGATTATAGCTGGTAATACCTTGATACTTTATCAAAACATGACCATATTATGTGTATATACAGTATGGTGTATGTATTAGATAATTTAAAAGACTTCATAATATATTGAAATGTTTTGAAAACATTGAAAACTACAATGCAAATTATAGAAAAGTACACATACATATGATATCCATTACATTCATGTAACAAAGAGAGGGATCCAGTTCTCAGATGACAGTATCTTGTTCTTTTGTCATGTCACCTGGTGTTAATGTTATCGGTAACGCAGAGCTGCTTACGTTGATGAATGACCGTCATAATACTGTTTAAGCCTCTAAAACATACTTGGATACTGCTGACATTTATAACTTCATTAAAAAGGGTCTCTAGTGAAGGAGCGGTTCCTCTCTGCTTGTGTGATCCTGGCCTCCTTCACCCATTGTCTCCTCCAGCTCAGGTTCACAAAAGCGGCCTGTAGTCGATTATGTGACAGAACATTCAAGACCAACCAGTTCATCACCACACACATCATTAAGCATTCCGTGTCATCCGAGACGAGGACCAGACCGGTTTAAAATAACAGCTGTGACTGTGTCGCGTAGGAAACAAATATTGACGTTGACATAGATCTATGTATTATGTGTATTGTTTTACTTTACAATGCCTACGAAAACAGGTGTTTCTACATGACCTTCTTTGAAGATTCTCAGAAACAAACAATTTCACATTTTCAGATTAATTTCATGTTTCCAGTTCTGTGTGAGTGAAGAATAAATCCTGAATTTACTCAATGATGAATATATAGTATTTACTGGTTAGTATTTGCCTTTGAATGAATATGCCTGTGACTGTCAGCACATCTTGTGGCCCTGAATGGAAATTTGTTAGATCTGTATGGTCATTTTGCATCTTTTTTTTTTTTTTTTGGTCTCTTTGTCTTTGTGGTCATGGTGTCTTTTTGCAGTGATTTTGCAAGTCATTGAAGTCAATTTCACATCTCCTTCCATGACTCTTTAAGATAATTTGGTGTATCATGTGGTCATGTTGTATCTCTGTACACAGATGGGATCTTTGGTCATTTTGCATCTTGCTCTGTGCCTCTTTGGGGTCATTTTGTTGCGGTAGTTTGTATCCCTTTGGGGACATTTTGTGTCTCATAAGTGTATTTTCTTCATATACACTACCAGTCAAAAGTTTGGACCACATTAATTGAGAAGGTGTTTCTTTGAAGTAACAGTGCATCTCATGTGTTTGGGGCAATTTTTGTGCATTGTACATCTTGTACATCACTTGTCACTTTGTGCTCATTTTATGTCACTTTGTAGTTGTTTTCGTGCCTTTTTTGGGTCTTTTCGAAGTAATTTTGTGTCTTGTGGTCAAGTATCTTGATGGGTCTTTGTGGTCATTTTGTATTTCACTTGGCATCTCTTTATGGTCATTTCGCATCTCTCTGTGGTGACAGTAACTCATCGTAGACCTTCTGCATATTATTTGGGTCATTTCGTGTCTAGTGTGGTTAAGGATTTTTGTATTCATCTGTGTCGTCTCGTGTCCCTTCTGTAGTCGTCATGTATGTCACAGAGGTCATGTCGAGTCTTTTAAATCTAAGCTCTAACACCTCCAGGACAGTCACTTCAAAGCCCTTCAGTAATGCAATCATTAATGTTTATGTAAACTGATTCCATTTGGGAAGCCTGGAGTTGCGGCCGTGTTGTAAGCCACTTCTTAGTGGGTGCATGAAACTTACGACCAAACTTGTGTGTGGTGGTTTACTTCCTCGACATTTTGTGCACCGTGCACAGTCATGTGGTCGCTGTGATAGGTCTGCCGAAGGAAAGAGCCGGGCTTTTACTGACACAGTCACTACGTTGATTGGAGGCGCTGTGTTAGGGGGAAGTGCTTGTACGCCGGTGTCTCCCTGGTTGCGCAAGACGCCATTTTGAAGTGACTGTGAAAGATAAACGAACGATCGAGAAACTGTCTTTCTAGAGGTAAATATCCATACAAACGCGCTGTTTTAGTCATAGTCAGCGTGACAGGCCGTGGTTCGACTTCTGCTTTGTCCGAAAGGTCCGTTTTTGTGTGTCTCGTTTAAAAGTAAGTAATGGTGCCGTGTCTCTGCTGTGACGCGGCAGTCCGCTGACGGCTGGACCGTTATCTTGGCCGCTAACAGGAGCTCCTGCCAGAATGTTAAGTTAAATGCAAACACTGATTTTTTAATCTGACCGACGGTGCGCAGAATATGTCAGAGTTGAGTTGGTTCGTAATATATCACACTTTTCGTTTAAAACGGCGAATTTTCTTTAGATCGTTCGCGAATGGCGTCGCCCGTTTATTAGCAGCATGCTAGCGCAATGTAGCAGGCTAAATAGCCGAAGCATCCGCCCTAAGTGAAGCTAGTGGTAATCTGCCTTGAGCCCTAGAAACCGGTTAAAACCAGCCAAACTACACTGTCCACACGTCAGATTAAGGGCATTTTCATCGCTCAACCATTTCACTCATTCGATTTTCAAACCCTTAACAATTCGCTGTTTTTTGGTCTTTACTTAAGGTCGGGGTGTTGTTGGCAGGCTAGCATGTCAGCAGGCTCACACCTAGAGATACGGTATGTGTGTTGGTGGATCTGACAGTTTACTAGTTAGACTAGGCCTCTCTAATCTGATGGTTGGTGTTCTGGTAGGTTTTTCCGTTTACCGGCCTGTCTACGCTTGATACTGTCGGTTCACAGTTACAGTTACAATTACAGTTAATTTGTCGGCCGGGTTGTCGGCATGCTAGCAGACTTAATCCACAGTAAGAGTATTCGTGTTGTTCGAGGCGAAAGAGTTTACCAGCTGGACTAGGCCTCTCTTTTTTGACGATCAGTTTTTGTTTTCTTACTGTCATTTTCAGGTTAAAGTTTTGATTCGAGGTTTTGTCAAATAAAGGTCATAAAAGTACTACAAATGTCACGCTTAAACGTCTCAATATACACATTTTTAGATGTGACTGACGACCAGTTAAATATTATTGCCCATATCGAATAATCTGTTGGTTATATTTTCTCCATCTATTTTACTAACCTGTTTGTAAAAATGTTCTAAAATTATGCAACATTTTTAGTTGCATACTGGCACAATTGATAAGACATGGAAAAAACGTGAAATTATGGATGTATGATGAGGCCTGATGGGTAATGTATAGTCACAATCCCAAGCGCTCAAAGTTTAACCATTAACTTGAGCAAACATCTTGGTTGCACTCCCATGTAACACTAATTGTACAGTTTCTTTTCCATGCAGTCAAACTCTGCCTTTTACCCAAACAAGCATTATATAGCTGTTAAAAGCAAGTTCATTTGTGCCCAAATTGACTTAAGAGTCATGAACTTCCAGCATTATCACCTTATTGATAGATGGGACATTGTAATCTTGATGGTTCTCTCCTACTTCTCTCTTTGCATTTATTGCACTACATAGGCTGTGCATCTCTTCTATTTTCTTTTTTGTTGGAGTCACTGTAACAGAAGCAATTTCCCCCAGGGTTTAATAAAGTATTTCTGACTGAGTCTGATTCTGAAAACGAAAACTGCAGATGTTGACACTCCCTCTATTTCCTCTTCTTTCTGACAGCTTTGTCACCATGGGGAATGTGTTTGCAAGCCTATTTAAGAACCTCTTTGGCAAAAAAGAGATGAGGATTCTCATGGTCGGGCTTGATGCTGCTGGAAAAACAACCATCCTATATAAACTGAAGCTTGGAGAAATAGTCACCACAATTCCGACAATTGGTATGAATATCTGTGTATTGATCAATTAAACTGCAGTTTAACAGTATTTCACACTTTATTTGTGAAGTTGGGGACCTAATGAAGTTTGTAAACTCCGTACAGATTTTGTAGTTTAGAAATCACAACTTACTGGTTTGATGTCTGGTTTCATTCACAAAAGTACTTTTTTAATGTTCCTCTCATTAAATTAAATAATATAGTGCTCATGTTGACTTACTTTAATTGAACGTGACAAAGTACAGTTTTAAATATTAATGTCTTAATTTAGATGTGTGGTCCCATAGTTACCTAGATACAGTTTTCTTTTTTGACCATTCTCACTGAATACTAGAAATATATATTAAGAATATCTCCATTTATCCAAAAATAATTGGCCATTCATTTTCTTGTATGCTTCTTTTCTTTGTGTTTGTGACTCATTTGTGTATCTCCTCTTCTGTTTAGGTTTTAATGTGGAAACCGTAGAATACAAGAACATTAGCTTCACAGTGTGGGATGTGGGTGGTCAGGACAAAATCAGGCCGCTGTGGCGCCACTACTTCCAGAACACTCAAGGTGAGGTGGACTTAATCTTAGCTAGCATTGGTGTCTGTGACTTTTTCTGCCAAAAGGTGCCCTCAAAAACTAATGGGTAAAAGACTGTCATAAAGTTGCAGAATCAATGACTCATGCCTCATTGTTAATTTCTCAGTGGGCGTATTGCGTTGTGTGATGCTTTATTCCTGGAAATGTATTCCCTCAGCCTATGTGAAGTCACCATAGGCACGTAGTTGATGCAATCTGCCAGGAAATCCTGAAGTCAACCAGTGATTTGACTGAGCGTACAATGAGCTGTTGCCCCAAAAATGTCCTGAGTTTTTTCTCAATCGGTAATGGGGGTATTATAATACCACTTTTTGATCCATTGTGTCTCTCCTCCCGGTCCTTGAGCGCTCTGCTATGAGCACACAAATACACACATTCATTTAAATACAACTGTCACAGTTGGGACTGTTGTGTTTCTCCACATGTTGTGTGCACAAGATGAAAAAAAAAACTTTCTGGGAGTTTCAAGTCTAGGTTCTTGTTTGTCTTGTGCTTGGAGATTTTTGGTGTGTGTTTGTAACAGTGGTGCTCTTTGTGCATGGGGTTCTGTCCTTTTTGTTTCAACGCAACATTCTACCCGAATGTTTTCATTGTACCCGCTCTCTCTCACTCACTCATTAACTCACTTACTCTCATAGACACACACACACACGCTGACAGCCGATTCTTCTACTGCTCCTCCCTACACACAGCGCATGCAGCCTTAATTAAACAACAACAAGAAAAGTGATAGATAGATGGCACAGAGAAGACGGTGCCGAGGTGTCTCAGTTTGCAAGTTGGGTAGACAGCACTTCACACTAATAACATCTTCTCCCTCCCTGTTTCTTACTGATTAACTAACTACTGAAGCACAGTCACATTTTGTATGTGTGTACACCTAGGTGTGCACCATGGGGGCAGCTGGTCAGGGGGGCGGGGTGCAGTATGCTCACCACAGTAGACTACACTATACCACATCTGTGCTCATCTCACCTGACCAAAATTAAGATGGACTCAAAAAGTTTACTTTATGCTATGAACACAACGTTACCTGTACAGGGTGTGACCTCCCCTTTCACCTTATGTCAGCTGGGATTGACTCCAGCTCCCCAGTGACCTTCATGTGGAGGATAAAGTAAAACGTGCACTTTTATCAAGTAGGCTCATTTGTTACAAAGACCTTAAAATGTTATGTTCTTTGCTAATTAAAATTAAAGTTGAGGTATTTAAGGAAACAATAATTTATCCTTTAGGGAGCTACCTTTTCACCTCTGTTAATTAGCTCTGCACCCCTAAAAGGGAGAGACCCCCCTTCCACAACCCCTTGCTATGATTGCTTCACCAGTTCTTGCTAACTGAAAGCTATTGTTGGTGCCACCTGTCAGGTATTTCTCCCAGTCAGCAATGCTTATTGGCAAAGCTATCACCAGGAAGTGTCGCTACTTCCTCTAGTAAAAAGCATTGCTACTTAACATTACATCAGTCGAGGAGCAATTTTATTACCATCCTTTACCAAGATTTGAAATAAATCATATTTCATTTAAGTTAATGGTTAAAAAAACCCCTGGAGATACATTTTAAATTCATTGGACAGCAAGGCTCTCATTTAAGGATTGTTCTTTACAAATTGCATCAGAGCAGCTAGAAGAACCATCAGCTTCTTTGACCTAAACTGACAGATACAGGAGGTACTTCGATGTTTAATATTGTTTGGTAACAATCTGACAACACATCAACAAATTCATCAAGTTTATCAAAAAATTCATTGTTCTATCATCCATCTTTCTTTAATCAAATATAGTATTTTTGCTTTTTAATGCAGCACAGGGTCTCTGTAATTTGTTAGACAGCAAGTATCCGTAGTGTTGTGTACAAATGCCAGTGCAGCAACACAAACAAGTGCCAACTCCTTTTCAGACTTGGGTTGTTCATGTGACCACTTCCTCAGCTCCCGCAGTGATCCAGAAATAACATGAACATTTAGTCAGCACCATGGATGATGAAACACATGTACACAAACACCAAACTGACACTGGGATTTTTTTCTCTATTTCTCTATTCACTTTCCCAGAAACCAATTCAGTATTATAAGATAGTAAATTGTAGCTGGCTTGCCGCTCTGTTCTTTATATGTCAGTCTCAGCTTTTAAGTGTAGCAGTATAAACTGTTCAGCTTAGCTGTCTGTAAACACGTCCTTTTTTCCCTCAAAATATTACATTTTGATAGAAACATGACTTTGCAGCAGTGATTTTTAAATTATTTCAAACATTTACCACCAAAGTGTCAAAGTAGCTCTGGATTTGATTGGTTTTCTGTTGTAAACAACTAACACATAATGAGGTTGTTTTTTTAAGATGGCTTGTTCAGTGCATTTGACTTAAATACAGGTAATTTGTGTACCTGACTGTCTTCCTCACCTTTTTATTTTCCAGTGTATGCATATAATCCTCAAGCATTGGCTGAGATTATAGCCGCATCAGAACAACAGTGTTAGGGGCTGAATCCATTTATTTACATGGCATGAATATCAATATACAGCTTTGTCTATGGGCTTTGATGGGATCAAAGAGACTTAAGCAGCACAAACATTATGCACCTTATTTATTATTAATGGGTAAAAGTCACAGTTTAGTAGAGAAGGAACATCCTTTAAAACTAGATGATGGCTGTGATAGCTTTAACTAAATACTGTATTTATCTATGCAGGGCTTATCTTTGTGGTGGACAGCAACGACAGGGAGAGGGTGACCGAGGCACGGGAAGAGCTTTCCAGAATGCTTGCCGAGGACGAACTCAGAGATGCTGTGCTTCTTGTTTTTGCAAATAAACAGGTGAGGTCCAGTTTGTGTTACTAATGTTTATTGAAATGTCTTACTCTTAAGACTGAGAATGTGTTTGTTTCAAAACTTTGAAGAAAACTCTACTCAGCTTTTTGATCATGAGTAAATTCAGTGCTGTACACATGCTAATGTGTAAAGCATTTACACTTTGGTACAAACATGTACATTTCACACCACAAGTTATCCTCAGAGTTTAAATTTATTTTTCAGCAACTTCAGTATTCTTCCGTAATGATTTAGTGATTAATCAGAAAATAAACTGTATCTGTATGTGTAGCCTGTCAAGTCTGAAACCTTGATAATATTACTATTCTCTTCTTCAGGATCTCCCCAATGCAATGAATGCTGCAGAGATTACAGAGAAGTTGGGGCTTCACGCCCTCCGCCAGCGCAGCTGGTACATCCAGGCTACCTGCGCCACCAGTGGGGACGGTTTGTACGAAGGCCTGGACTGGCTCTCCAACCAGCTGAAGAACCAGAAATGATCCATTCCACCGTTTTGATTTATTTTTTTGTTTGTTGTTTATTTTTTCTGTTTCAACACAGCGGCAGCACGGGATCCAGGCCCCTTTGCTCCCACCTAACCCTAGTTTCAAACCCAGCTCTTTCTATCAAAAACTTCCTTCATTCCCCCTCTGTTCTTGCTTTCTCCCCATTTTAGTGGGGCTCAAGCCTGTGCTGCTTGTGTGTGTATGTGTGTGTGGGTGCGTGTGTGTACTGTGTGTTCAGCGAGTGTGTGTGGGTGTGAAGGTGTCATTGTGTATGATGGCTGGGATTGGGAGTAACCCTGGCGTGCCTTTTACACACCTCCTGTGAAATCAGCAGTCCGGTTTTCAAGCCCCGTTCTCCATCCACCAAACTCACCCAGCCCCACTCAGCCGACCCCCACTCTCAGTCTTGCACGGCCTCCCTTCTCCCCACCCTCTCCAGAGGAAGCATGGTTTTCATACGGCAAAGAAAGAGCAAGGGTGCAAGCTCTCCTGCTGCCTACCTGTAGTATCTTATGTTGACTAGAAATGTTCACCCAAGATAGATTGAATGCAGATGTTCATTTTAACCTCTTTTGATTTTGAAACCTCACCCCACTAGTAAGAGATTCAGTAAATTGCATCTTAACCTGTATCAGGTCAAAGCAAATCAAAAAACAGAAAAAGTTACAAAAAAAAAACCAAAAAAAAAAAAAAACCCAAAAACAAAAGAATACAATAAATAAAAATGAACGCCCATCCTCGATCATTCTTGTCATTTGAAAACCATGCTGGTTGTTTTATTATTATTATATTGGAATATAACAGATTATTCTTAGCAATGGTTCTCCAATGAACACTACCTTTCTTCTCCACACCAAGCGAAACCATGAAGCACAAGGCTGGCCAACAATCTTAAAAATGAAATTATGAAATCTACTTTAAAATCAGAACCTGCAACTATATGCAATTCTTGTCTTTTGAGATTATTTGGTAGCTTGCATCCTTGGATAAAACAGACATTTTTAAAATGACCAGAGTAATTACTCATTATGACAGTGTTCCTACATAATGTAGGTCAAATACAAGGCGTTGGGCATTTCACAAACTTCAGCTGCTTAACCATGACAGGTGTCCTGATACATTCACAAGCTTCACATGTTATTCATTTAAAAGATGTTACATGTGTTTGTTTTCTTTAACTAGTTTTAGCATTTCTATTTGTACTATGACTGCTGAACCAAATGCATTTAAGCAGTTTGACAAATACTGTACATGAAAGTAGTGAATCCTTGAGGCTCTAAACTGAGTATGGGGCTCTAATCACCAACATTTGGCAGCCTCCAGCTGTCTGCTGAGGTTTGTGGTAGGGAGGATTGGCACCAAAAATGAAGGCTCACAATACTATGAATGATGCAGACATGAAGAGAAGAACCTAATTCAGATATCTGTCTTTACAGGCTGCTGCTTAATACTTAATGACTGAAAAACCAATCATATACTCATTAGCTCACCAGTGAGCTGAATGGACTTGTTGGTAGACCTGTTTAGGGGAATGGGTGTGCAGTTGGCTGGTCGTGAGATTCAGCAGGTGTCCTCAGTGTGGAACCATGGGGGTTTAAGCTGGCACTTCTGTCAAGAATGATTGTAAATCTGTAAGTTCCCCTGTAAACTGTTTCTGTGGGGATTTCCTGAACACATTAATAAACTTGATTTGATCCAAAAGTGGGTGCAGAAGGAGACTTCTTTATCTTGAGATACAAGTATTATCATTGTATTTATATATAGGGGTTACAGCTGGATAGCTCAGTGGTTAACACACAGATAAACTGTATATCGTGTGTGTGTGTCACTGTAATTGCGGACACTCGTATCTGGGGAAATCAGTATGAACAAATTCAGGAGAATAGAATCATCTTTATTAAAAACCACTTTCTTTGTTAATGGGTTGAAGTGGATTCCTTGGTTTTCTTTTTCCCCTGAAAAGATTTATTGGTACATGACCACAAACATTTAGTATAATGCTGTAATAGTGTTAAGCAATGTTTAAGCAATTACAACTTGCCTCAAGTGGGACACCTAAAATGTTAGTACTATAGTCGTTGAACGCCAAAATAGGTTTGTTGAAACTGCAGTGCATGGAGAACAACTTTGTGCCAAACAATTTGACAAAGTTGGGCAAATGTGTGATAATTTCTTTGATTCGATTCCAAACTGCTTTGTTTTAATCTGTTGTAAAATATATATCACTCACACACAGTGAAATAAAAGGGAAATATGCTGTATTTAACTAGTTACTAATTCTGGATACAGAGAATTTACAGAATTGTAATCAATTGGTGTGACAATATATATAAAGATCTTTACCTTTTAAATGGCTTTCACCTTTAGGTCAGCACACCATTTGTTCTCAGTGTATAATTGTATCAGTGTAAGAATTTGAATTATTGCATTGATGTGTCTTTTCATATGTCCAGGAGTCAAACGTGCTGTAAATATTTAACTCACACTGAAGCCAAGAAGCTGATTCAAGTTTACTCAGGTCAGAGAAAAGAAAAAAAAAACAAGTTGTCCTCCAAGTAGTCCAAATCAAACACTAGGTGGAGACAAACAGTCATTGGTTGTAGACTTAAAAGTATTTAGTGGAATCGTCTGTAACTTATCAGCCGTTTTGGTTACTTTTTTGACCAACAGTTGGTAGGAAAATAAAAGAAAAAATGAATTTACTAAAAATTAATAAAACTACATAAAATACTAATACATATGTTAATGAATGTAAAAAAAAAATCTTACAATAACTGCAATTGTAATAATAATTTTATAGTTTGTAACTGTATTCCAATGCACAATAGTATAGTGCATTTCCCCACTGCTAATAAATGCAACTCATATAATCTGTTACTGGTTTAACTGGTGTAATAAAGAAAAGTGTTAAGGGTATGAACATTGTCCTTTAGGAACAGTCTTTGTTGGAAGGCATGAAGGATTGAAAACGCAATATCATGTAATTTGTTGACTATACAAACAAATTTATTTTTTAATTTAATGAATATTCTATACTTATTTATTCATTGAATATACTCAGTGCAAAGCAAGTTGAAATTTCAAAAAAAAAAGAAGAGGAGGAGGAAGCGGAGGAACGGTGCACACCTGGCGGTCAGACTCCTCCCTTCCTCCCGTCTCACAGACTACTGCTGGGCACGTTGTCGCAGAAACACGGGGCATTTGTTCCTGTTTGTCACACTTGAGGAAAAAAGGGAAAAAAAATTGAAACACATAAACATCTTAGTATCACAGTGGGGATTAATAGGATGACTGACAATTGAAACCTGCTGAGGAACAGGACGTTGTTTACAGGTAGGTCTTCAACCTCTCTTTACGTGATGCTAACTAGCAAGTCCCAACAGTACGAACAGGTGCAGGCCGGTTTTTAATCGCTAAAATAAAGCTTACACAAAGACACGGAGTAGGCCGATGTAAGATAAACCTATCATTGTTTTAGTGTCAGTACAGGTAAATTGTTCTGTTTGTCTCTCGGGGCCTTGTTCAGGGACACGCGGGTAATTTCCCCAAGTTTCAGTATGAGTTTTGGTTTGGCGCTGTGCCTGCACACCAGCCTGGTTCTCAGACAGGTGTAACTGGCTACCTTAACTTTACAGATATTTTACGTAAAAGTATGATGAAATCCCCAGAAAAGGTCCCCTAAATGTTAATGGTGAGGTTTAGTGTTAGGTGTTAGTAGTCTGATAAACTGTAGAAATGTACTGGTGCACTTCACTATTGATTTGTCGTTTTTCCCCCCTCCATCAATGGATAAGTTATTTTATCCATAAAATGCCGAGAATCGTGAAAACATGATAATTGGTGTTTCCCAAACCTCAAAACCACCAATGAGTTTTGGTTTGGCGCTGTGCCTGCACACCAGCCTGGTTCTCAGACAGGTGTAACTGGCTACCTTAACTTTACAGATATTTTACGTAAAAGTATGATGAAATCCCCAGAAAAGGTCCCCTAAATGTTAATGGTGAGGTTTAGTGTTAGGTGTTAGTAGTCTGATAAACTGTAGAAATGTACTGGTGCACTTCACTATTGATTTGTCGTTTTTCCCCCCTCCATCAATGGATAAGTTATTTTATCCATAAAATGCCGAGAATCGTGAAAACATGATAATTGGTCAAAACCACCAACCTTTTTTTTTTTTTTTTTTTTTTTTTTTTTGACAACAAACCAAGGATATTTCAAGAGTAAAGTTTGTTGCATTAAAACTATGGTAAAATGATTGACACGATGCTGATTATAAGTCTATCAGCTCCACACCAGTCTGTCTCACTGCAGCAGTGTTTAGATCCCGTGTAGCCTGGCAACACTCCATGCTGCACACTGGAAGTGATGAGTTTTATGTAAAGCCAAACGGGGACAACAGCAACATAGCAATTGTAAACAGGGCTGGCAACACCCACAAAACATTTCAGAAGTGAATTCTTCTGCTTCAAAATTGTTAAGCAAGGTCATTGAGCATATTGATGGGATGGGAAATCTTTCCCACCCACAGCTGCTGCTCTATCCCCAGAAAAGCTCCCCCAGCCTAATTACAGTTACCACATGTATGTAGTTTTACACACCATATTAATTCTTAACACCAGCACTGACCAAATGCTGCATTCATATGAAGCTTTCATCGTAGAGTGAATGTATTTATGTTTTGACCAAAAACAGTAGCTTTACTAAACAAAACATTTTAACAGATCTTCCTTGCTTCTTGAAGCAGGTTGTTTTTAACATTTGTGATTAATGTGGCCTCAATAAATGAGTCAGTTAATTAAAAACAAATGCAACCGATGCTTAGATAATGAACATAATCATTAGTTGCAGACACATGTAATCATGTGCTTGCTTTGTGTAATTTGGTGTACTGATGTTAGTGTCATTACTACAGATGGCTCAATACCACTTTTTCACAAGTTTTAGTTTCTACTGATGCCAGTATCAGTATGATACAGAAATTTTTTTCATATTTTCAAATGATTAGGCTGTCAATAACACACTTGTGAATGATGGATTTAACACCTAGCCCCAAGCAGTCACACAATGCATAACTTAAATAACATTAACATAAATTACCACAACATGACGCAGGTAAAATGTGGGTGTTTCTTTTTTATTTTCAGTTTTTCTGAAACTAACTTTCCTCTTTTAACTTAAAGTTAACAGAGCTGACATGATTACTGCAGCATAGCAGACTTAGAGCAGTATTTATGTAATTTTTAATGTTAATGGAACAGATTGTATTACATTTTTACAATATCTGATTTTTGATCCATTTAAAATGGATAACACAGCAGCTCATCCCTGGTCATTACAAACTTTGCAACTGTTGTGCATATATCAGTATATACTGGAAATAGTGTGCTGTGTCCTTGTGTGTGGAGAAAAGAATAAGTTCTCAGATTTTTTAGTATGGATGGCAGGAGGCAGCCAGCAATTCTCATCATCACATGCTGTATGTTCTGTCTGCTGAAACAACAAACCCTGTCTGCTGGATATTGTGTTACAGAGAATTGACCTATAGTCATTTTGCTTCTTAGTAGTTTTGTTGTGCGACTGTCGTAGTTGTAAATCTTTCTGTGGTTTATGTTAAGCTCTATGGTCGTGTTATATTGTGGTAGTTGTGTCTGAGGTTGTTGTGCCTCTCTGTTGTCCTATTGTGTTTCTTTGTGATCTTTTCACATTTTGTTGTATTCTGTGTGTCTCTTAGTGGTCATAAGTCAAGTCTCTCTGGTTGTATCAAATCTTTGTAGTTTGGCTGTGTGAGACTCTGGTGAGACTCAACCACAGTGGTTTAACTGTGGTTGAGTCTCTTTGGCAACAGGCATCTCCTTGTGGTCATTTGTAATCTATGTAGTATCTGTTTGAATCCACACTCAGTTCAATGTGTTGTAAAGTGAAATTTGATAGAAAAGGTTTGAAAGTAAAGTGACAGTAGCTCAGGTGGTGGAATAGGTGAATGACAACTGCTGATAAAATTGAACTCACTCACTTTATTTAATATCATCTGGTAAAGTCTAAATAAGTAGAAATGTCAGTGGTGTTTATAGAGCTAATACGTAATATGCAATCTACATCATTTTACTTGTAGAAGTACAGGAAATAATCACAACACATTGTGCTTTGAAATATTTTACTCTGCCCTCTGTTAGATTTAGTCAATTTTGGGCAACAGAGATTTGAATCAATTGTGTCATTGTTCTTGTGGCTTTGTGTGTTTAATGTATATTTAAGTGAATCACAGCAACGTTGACAAGGTCCCGGTTCAGCTGAGGGTATTCACTCAGGTTACTCTGACTTTATTCTATTTTTAAATTTGGGATTAGACTAACCGAACACTCTAAATTGATACTCTAAATGTTTTGTGTACACTACTTTGAACATATTACGTATAAACAGAAACTGTCTCTTTATGCCTGTGTTTACATTTGAAACAGATATTGAATTGAAATGAAAAAGCTAATTATCTGGCATAGATTAAGCAGTCAACTGCCAAATGCAACTGGAAACTAAGTATTAAGTAATTGTAGGTAGTTTTATAAATGGAAAAAAAGAGCCAAAATGTCACCGAAGTTTGACTTAGACCTTGTCATCATGACAAGTTTATTGTCTCTTTTGTTCATTCTCTCTGCAATGCTGTTGTTGTGCCTCCACTGTTATTAAATATTCACTGGGGTGTTTTAAAGCATGTTTTTATTTAATTGTCATCATCAGTTAGGCAAAACATTCCATAACTTAATCTCCCTTTGAAGCATATTGGTTCTTAAATGTGCTCTATAAATAAAATGACTTGTGCTCCCTCCCTCTCCTCAGGTAACATGATGGAAGTGGCAGGTCCTTGGACAGAAGTATTTGAGGGCTCGGAGAGGATGGAGAAGTCTAAAGGTGCAGACACATTGCTGGGGAGTTCCACTCTGACTCTGGCACCTCTGGTTGCAGATTCGCCATCTGTTCGCCGCTCCCAGCCCATCCTCATCACCTCAAACAGGTATGACTAACAGGAGCATGCACAAACACAGAAACTGCATTATTCACTGTGAGAAGACTCTGATGAAATTGTTCAGTATGTATTTAGTTCAAAGTGGACATGAGTCAGTGGAAGTAGTAGTTACTGACTCAGCCTCAGGCCATAAGTCATCTGATGTTTAAAGAAGTTTCTATTATGACAACAACCATCCCAGATACTCCCGGTCTTAAAGACACAAGTAATAAAGCTGTCATTGCAGAACAGGCTGGGTGTTAACATTGTTATTACAGACACTAGGTAGAGTTTTTACGACTCATTTCCTTCTTTAGGTCTGTAGTTACAGTTGCATTATTTGATAATAATGTTAATCTGTAATATGGGCAGTTATAGATAATTTTCCAGAAACAATGGTGGTGTCTGTAAATGGACCCTGGTATGTTTTTTGGGATTTGGGAGATTTCCTGATAAAGTATAGTCACTAGAACCAACAAAACAGAGTGGTAGTTTGACTGTCAATGTTTTTTATAGCCTATATGTGAAATTCAGTCCCAAATTAATTTAAATCAGTGGCATTGCTCCTACTGTATGTTATTCTGCAGCAGCCATTTCTTCATGATTGAAGAAATGATTTTGGAAATATATATATAAATATTCAACTCTTTTTTTTTTCACAGTTTTCCCTTAAAATTTATTCAAACTTATTCAAAACCACACATTTTCAGCTTCTTACTAGTTCCGCATACTTTAATGTAGAAACTTTATTCAAACTTCGAAATGTTCAGCTCTATTAGGACATTATTCAGTCCCTTCAGAATTCTGGAAATTTCATATTTTTTTTAATATTCATATATTTTTTTTGCAAAGCCAAATACAAATGAATTGATGGCTGGGCTGTGAAATGCTGGTAAACATTTCAAGGCAATATCAGCAGTCGCAGGTAAAGCAAATTATAACTAAGTGTTGTTAGTAGTCTGGTTTGGTGTCCAAAGTAACAGCTGATATAGTTGTGCAACTGAAACTGGGTTATATTGCCTACTATTTCATTACATTCATTCATTCAACAGTCCACACAGCATAAAATAATAAGAAATATCTTTTTATTGATCTTTCAGTTTAGATTTCAGTTATTTCACACAGATACTGACTCGACTTGTCGTTCACGAATACAAGAAGGAAACAAATACAGAAAGTGCTGCACATAAGTAGGAAGTCTGCCCCCTAGTTTCTTCCACATGAGGTCTAAATGAGGTCTATTTACTGTATATCACTTGACTTTTATTAGTCATGTTTTCTGCTAGTTTTTTTGGCACATTTGCATGAGCTTTAAATAACCACAATGTATCAAATGTAATGTATTTTATGACTTTAAAACAAGGTCACAAATGAACAAATGACTTTTTAGTTTGTTTTTAATGGGCTCCATTGTTTCCGACAGAGTTGAGCACCATGGTAAATGTCACAAATCAGGACTAAATAATGGATTTGTCAGCAGTGTTGTGCAATGATTTTCATGTTTCATTTTTTTGAAGTTTAATGCTTCTGACCTGTTCCTGTTGTGCTTTTTTTTCTTATTCCATTGACTTCTTCTAGGGTGAAATCAGTAGAGTCCTTCTCGTCTTCTGTCCCATCTATACCCAACCCATTTCCTGAACTGTGCAGTCCTTCCAAGTCTCCAGTCCTTAATAGTTCACTTCCACCAACGTCAAGCGACAAACATGTAAGCAAACACCTGCCCCTCCCATTTCACCTTGTTAGTTTCAGTTTTACACCCCCACCCAAGTCAGTCGGTAAATTGGAGGAAGTTACTGTTGTTCTGTACCAAGTTGATTTACCAGCTTAAAAACAGAAATTAAAAGGTCAGAGGTCTGGCCTACATTTAAAATCTGGTGATACACTGTATTGTTTTGACTGTCAACTTATCTTACAAAAACAACAATGAAATAAGCCTACCAAGAAATGTTCTCTGTGTAATCAAATGTGAACAAATCTGCCACTAATAATGGCCCCTAGAATCAAATGTTCTTCTGTTTTAGTGTTGAGTGTTAAAACCTACAGATCCCATTGGTTTGAAGATAAATACATTTAGTGTGATTATATATTTGTGACTTGTTTTTCACCTTCAGTATGATGCAATTAACTAGTTAGCTGACTAAATAGGTAACTCTAGCTAACTATCCAGAGTCCCAGACAAGGTAGAGGTGTCTGGTTTTGCTCTCACAGGATTAGCAGATTTAACAAATGAGAGTCTATGTGGCTGTAATCCCATCACACCTGCCCAGATATTCATGGTCTGACAGGTGGCAATTTGCAAGTGGATCCTTTAAAGTGTCTAAACCTGTCTGCCAACGCAAAAGATGCAGGTTGGTTGTGATTGTGTCTGACAGGTGACCTGTGTTTCCATGCCAACATAGCCTTATTTTGACTGCCAAACACCACCAGAGTAAACATATGTCATCGCAGGAGCCTGTCACTCTGCCACACTTGCCCCAGGGGAGCTTTGTGCACAGTTATGCAGGTGAAACAGCTGTTGATTTCTTAGGTAATTTATGTAGACCAACAGATAATTCATTGTCTTCTGATTAGTGCTAGTAAATATATGACAGTTAACCTATCTTTGCTAATTTAAAGCACAGAGCAAAAGCTACAGAATAAACAATAAAAAAGAAATAGTTCAAACCTGAGCAGAATATGATCATGTTGGATCGTATTCACAAAGTGATGTTCAACATCTAGTGGAAAACCTGAAACCACAAGGGTGGAGGCTGTATACATAAGATGTTAGTAAAAACATATACATTAGAATGCTGCTACTAGGGCCTAAATGATAATCATGTATACTTTTCAATATTTGGGTACTCGGGTTTCCTCCCACATTCGAAAATCCCATAGCTGTGAATGTGAGAGTGAATGTTTTTTTTTTTTTGTCTCTGTTTGTCCTGAGATGGACTGGCGAACCTGTCCAGGGTGTATCCACCTTTTGCCCTATGTCAGCTGGGATTGGTTCCAAAAGGTCTGCAACCCTCATGAATAATAGGCTGTGCACAGAGTGATGCAGCAGTTGTGCCCTCATGATGCTTACATTTTAACACCTTTTTCACTTAAGCCACGTTGAATCTCTCACGGCTAATACTTGGAATGTGTAACCCTGACTTGGGTGTCCACACACCTTTGACCATGTGGTGTGTTCAGAATCAGAATTAGATGATAAAGCATAAAACCCATAAACAATGAGAGAGGCATTTCTACTGAAACTGATTAATAATTACATTATAGTTAGTCTTTTTGTGTTGTTGTCCCACACAATTAAACTTTGGGAATTATATAATCAGTTTTGTACATATTAATATATTGGATATAAATCTAATTTTGACTGTATGCAGGTGACATGTGAATGTGATGACCTTTTTTTTTACATTTGATTTTGCCACGCTCTGATAGCTTCGTTTTCTGAGCACATAAAATTAAAATGTCCTGCATAAAGAGAAACAAATTCCTTCTGCCTCCCCTTGCTCTTTAATAACAAACCCACTCAGAGGTCAAAGTGGACTGACCGGATATTGAACTGCTGCACAGTTCCCACTGAATGAATGTCCAGACCCGCATACACCTACATGGTATATAGTTAACTATTATTTGTCCAGACTGACGCCAGAACTTGTCCAACCAGTTGAGATTTGTTGAGTGACAGGGTTCTGGTTTGGCAGGTTGGTTTTCTTTTAGTCTGACACAGCATCTGGATCCAAGAGCACGCTTACTGAATCACTCTGAGAGATTGTCCTGACCCTTGAATAACCTGCACTCAGTTCACCTCAGCAGCATCAGGGACACATGCATGACTGCAGTTACAGAAAAGACAGAAACAAAAAAATGCATTTGTCACCAAACCTCAAAATGAAGATGCCCTCACATTACAAACCCCATTTCCAATAAAGTTGGGACGTTGTGTAAAATTTTCCACTCACAAAGCTCCAACAATTAGTGTCTTCAGCTCCCAAATGCTTATTGAGTGATGTGAAAAGGAAAGGTAAACTAACACAGTGGTAAACATGCCCCTGTCCATGTTTTTTTTGGAATATGTTTGAAGGCGTCAAATTCAAAATGAGTGTATATTTGCCCCCCCCCCCCCAAAAAAAAAAAAATAAATAAATAAATAAAGTTAGTACAATGTTAAATATCTTGTCTTTGTTGTGTATTCAATTGAGTATACATTAGGTCAAAAAGCATTTGCAAATCATTGTATTGTTTTTATTCATGTTTTAAACAACATCCCAACTTATAAATTTATATAGTTTACTGCCAAAGAGGAACAAGGAAACCAGAAAATAAAATTCACATTTAAGAAGCTAAAATCAGAGAACATGTTTGTGCTTTTGAAAACAAAACCTACTTAAACCGAGTAATGGATTAATATATCAATCAATATATTTGGTGAGTATCGAGTATTGAGACTTGTTGGATCAACTGTGACTGTGTCTGCACTGCGCAAATTGTTGGCCTTACATTTTGTCTTACAAGAGTATTTATGAACTGTGATATGTCCACTTTACCCAGGATCTAATTACTTTTTTCTCTTCTTCCATACCATTTTAAATCAGCTGATCAAAGTGTATGGGGAGGACAGCCACAGCCGATCAGTGTGGGTTTCTCCAAGAGCCACAGCCAGAGAGGTTTGTCACATGTTGGTCCAGACAGCTCACTGCAGTGACCAGGAAAACTGGGCTCTCCTGGAACTCCATCCTACTCTTGGCCTAGGTAAGCTAGATCTTTACAATTACATTTATAAGCTCTGCACAGAGAACTAGCATAATAAAAATATCAATTTAAATGTTTGTTTTTCAAACAAAAACATACTCTTTTATCTCCTCAGAGAGATGTCTGGAGGACCACGAGGTTGTGCTAGAGGTTCAGGCCACCTGGTCTCTCAAGGGTGACACAAGGCTTGTTTTCTGCAAAAACTATGCCAAGTACGAGTTCTTCAGGAAACCAGTGGTACGCAGACTAAATTGTGTTAAAGCTCCTCAGCCTGTAACAGCTCAGACTGCCTCAGTAATGTAGCGTAATACAGAATAGTACATTAATAAAATACCCAAGGTCTGCTAAAACGGTGCCTCCTTAGAACAAGGAGGATTTCATCAAACATATTAGTTCAGTAGACGTTGACAGTGCCTTACGTCATGACAGTTGCTGATCCTTAATGATTGGCAGGTTGACATGTTTGCTTGCTTTAAGACTCGGATATTTTACTGCACCATGTCTGTCATATGTAACTATACTGTTAAACATATGTGACAGTTTGTTATGGAAACTGATTTTGATAATCCTCCCACTGGTATGGTGGTAAAGTGTATGGCCACTATATGGCAGCAAAGTGAAACTGATCAAGGATTTACCATGTTAAACTCTTAAAGTTAGCCTTAAACTTCCAGTATGTGTGTTGAGCAAACAGCTTTCCTTTGCAAACACGCCTCTCAGAGTTCCAGCGAAATGTTATTTTTTTTTATCAGTTTTTTTATCAGTTTATCAATCTTTTGTTGATAAATCCTCAGAAAAAATAAAAGCCTATTTGCAACAGTGCTTGAAGTGGTGCCAGTAGTCCAAAACCCTCATGATATTCAGTTTACGGTGATTGATATACTGTAAAATAAAATAATGATGACTGATGCTTTTAACTTAATTATGTTATTTATTTATTTTTACTACATTTAAAAAAGAAGTATGGTTCCTGCTGGGTGTGTAGCTGAGATAATTATCGTCCAATGCAGAATGACTGATCGACAGATAATATGAATGTATTGTAGGAAGAAGCAGTTTCCTTGTCTTGTAAATGAGTCTCTCTTGTTAAGTGGCATTTCATGACAGTGCTCTGCTTCCTTCTTCTCGCAGCTCTTTTTCCCAGAGAGCATGATCTCTGACAGTGCAGATGTCAGCAAAGGGATGACATCATCAGAGCTCATTCAGGTAAAGATATCTCAGTCACTCAGTCACTAATAAATTATGAATCGCAATTAATTTAAGTGATTTTTTTCTATTATAGTTTGGATCAGTTTAAGTTACACCCTTCTACATGTGGGACACAGTCCTTTGTTTCTGTCTAAATCAGAATTAGTCTTCACCTGAACCTGACAGTTTTACATATACAGTAATTGCTGTCTTAGTTCACCACTAACTTTGTTGTTTTTATGTCTGTCAAATTCTGTGATCATTGGAATTTGGATTGGAATGCTGTGACTAATAGTATACAGTATAAGCAAGCTTTCAATGAGTTGAACTCATACAACATATGAACATATGTACATCTTGAATAAACCTTGTGTAATAAACCTTTTTTTGCCTGAATTTTTTTTTTTTTTGAAAACTGATTACATGTTTCCCATATTTTCTCGATGTGTTCCAATAAAGTGACTGAGAATAAAGTGACTGAGAAATAATTATACTGTATAGCATTGTAGCATTGTTATGTGGTGAGCATTTTAGGATTCACACTCAAAAGTCGCTGCTCCCAAATAACTTGTGACAGAAAAGTTTGATACCTACCATGTTTGTGCCTGTCCAACCTTGGTTCCACCTCTGGTTATCATGACTCTTGAGCTGTAAAATTTAAGGAGTTACCTGATGAGACCAGGGTTATGACTGTAATTAAAAGGGCTGAAGAACAGTAACCTTTTTATTTTGGGTACATTATTTTTGTCCTTGTGCAGGGAAATTTAGTCCCAGCTTAAGATACGGTACATTTTTTATTTCATTTTATCTGACTTTGAGCAAAGTTTTTTTTCCCCCAGAAAATATATAGAAACTGTGACCAGAACTCGATGTCCTAAAATGTCGCATTTTGTCCCACCATCCAATCAACATGTAAAAAAAAAGCAGCGAATCAGAAGATACGAATCATATCTGTGGAAAAAGTGAATCTCTAGCCAAATTTATTACAAATTAATTTTCTCTTTGTCTTCTTAATCAATTCTCTATCCAGGCAGAGTTATACATCCTACATTGACCAGTTTTAGCTGCAAAATGAGGCTAAAGTGTGTGTTGCAGGAAAATGTTCTCTTGTGATGAACACAGTTGAGGAAAATGGCAATAAAATACAAATGATTTGCTATATTTGCACATAAGTCACTTAAAGTATATAGAAATAAAATGCTTATCCTTTGCAGAAGTAGCTTTGTAAATGTCTAATATCACCTTTTCCCTTGTGACTCGCCTTCTGGACTTTGAATATTTAAAATATATGTTTTTTTTTGTGTAAATAATATGCAAATAATGAGCTGTGTCTGCTATGTAGAACCTGCTGAGGTCTGGAACGTGCCCAGAAATCCAGGGTTTCCTACATGTAAAAGAACCCAGTCGTAAAGCCTGGAAGAAGGTCTACTTCTTCCTCCGTCGTTCTGGACTCTATTGCTCCTCGAAAGGCTCCTCTAAGGTCAGCAAACCTTTTAAGTTTTAATCACAGTTGGTGGATTTTTCAGCATCCATGTTGTTGAACAGAACTGATGAAAATACCAACTAGACCATAAAAGGTTTTCTTACACTTCTTTACACTTTGTTCTTTATATGTGGGGTTTACAAATCAGTTACTTTTTTGTCCCAGGAGCCTCGGCATCTGCAGTATGTGGCTGATCTGGAAGATTTGAATGTTTACACAGTGGTGAACAGTCGTAAACTGTATGGGGCTCCTGCAGACTTCACCTTCTGCATCAAGGTATCCACTTCTTCATGGCCTGACTGGACAGAATATTGCGTCAAATTGCTGTAGAACTGAGAGTTTGTGCATGTACAGCACATTGTGTGAGTGAATATTGTTCACCACCACAGTCTGACTTCTCCCAGTTTTGCACTAGTGTGGTTGACTGATGTAATTTAATTTGAGTTTTAGTAACATACAGTAACTTTGTTTTCACAGCCCTCCAGGAATCCTGTCCGTGCTCAGGACCTGAAGATCCTGTGTGCTGAGAACGAGCAGACAAGAACTTGTTGGACATCTGCTTTTAGACTGTTCAAGGTTTCACATCAGTTTTATAATACAGAATATATAACTTTTTGACAAAATGTTGCTTTGGCATGCTCTGTTTACAAATCGGTATAAATAAATAATAAATATAATGTAGACAAAATCCATTAACATCTATCTGTTTTTTTTATCAACAGATTCTTGTATATGTCATGTGTAAGTCTTCACAGTTGAATCATTAAATTATTTATTTTATGTGTGGTCAGTATGGGAAGCAGCTTCAGTGCAACTATCAGTTGTCCAAGTTGGCCCCACGAAGCCTGGAAGGAACCAATCTCACAGAAAGCAAAGTGAGCTTTACAGACGTGGAATGTATCTTCTCACATTTGTGCAGCTATGCATGTTGTAAAAAACTCTCTCACACTGTGTGTGTGTTTGTGTGCAGTCAAGGTCCGAGGCCAGCCTGGTGGCCATGGACTTCTCAGGAAAGGCTGGAGGACGGGTCATCCAGAACCCAACGGAGGCCCAGAATGCAGAGAGGGAGGAGGGACAAGCTTGGAGGGTGAGGATGGAGCAGTGAATGAGTGAATGAATGAATGGAGGTAGGAATGAACAGTGATAGAAGACACGAAAAATGACCGAGATGACAGAAACTCTATTTTTGACTGAGATTCTGATCATTCTGGTATTTAGAACTTTCTCTCAGTTTCCATGACAATTTATTCAACACAGTGAAATGTCTTCACATCAAGAAACTTCAACTGCCAGAAAGGCTGAAAACACACCATCAGTTTGTTGAAGCAATGCTTATTGATTTTCATCTAGCTGTAAACACAAAACATATTATCAGTTTACATGCGAGGAAAGTGTTCCCTGTTCACACACCCAGCATCAAAACAATGAGCTCTTTGTTATTTTAGGGGGGCATGCAGGATCTGGTTTAATTAATAAAGAAATGTGTAACAGTGTAGATTAAAAACACTTTTTTGGAGGTGAAAATGAAACTGAAATGTTAATCATTTTTAAAAAAGCTTGTGTATGCATCTATAGTAAGTCTGGTGGAACAAAGCTGAGCCCAGAAAGCACTCTATAAAATGTAATGGATGTCCACATAAGGAAGGCTGATTGTGTTTCTGGACCCATTTGACTTATAAATCTGCTGAGACCAGCTTAGTACATCATGTTCTTTTAGAGGCATATTTAAGGTAGGTGTTCTTTTATATAAGCTTTTTTTTTAATTGAACATCTACCCTTTCTCCTCATTTCTTGTTCCTCTTATCTAATACATATTTAACCAAACACTAAGCACCTTAATCAAATCAAATCGAATCAACATTTATGATCAATCCTAACTTTTATAGAATGGGTGATGAACCAAAAGCAAATACTAAAACAGTAAGAAGTGAGATAGTAGTAAAAAGGCAGTATTTTTAAAAGGAAAGTGGAAAGGGGATAGAGGTTAACTGAAATAAGTAAGATGTGTTTTAGTAAAGAAGTTGTCATTTGTTAAAAAAATATATAAAAAGATTCACCTTTTTAATCTAACCTAATAAACATATCTTCAAGCCTCTGAACACAAATAGAAGATAAATGGTTTGTATTTACTGTATATAATGTTTTTCTAGTCTTGATAACAATCAAAGTTGCTTTACACAATTTGTGCCATTCACTCATTGACACCCATTCACTCACACGTTCATACAGTGCATCTATGTGCAGCGCTTTTTCTATCACACATACACAGATGTAAAACATCTGACATTGTGACATGTTGTTGTGTTTTTTTTCCGTCGCTGACACAGAGGAGGGAGGCCCTCAGGTGCAGCCTTCCCAACCTGAGCTCTGGGGCGAGACCTTCTTGTAAGTGCACACGAGAGGAGACAGGGATGTTGCCTGTACTTCTGTGAACAGAAAAACAAAATGATTACAACTGTGTGCTTCCTGACTTGCTCGCGCTCCTCTTGTTTGTCTGTCTGTGTTTTGACCTGCAGCCATTCACAAGAGTCAGCCATGGTTTCATGGCGGCGTGTCCAGAAAAGAAGCACAGAGACTGATAGAGAAGCAGGGACTGGTAGATGGGTGAGTGGAGGAGTCAAATTTATCTTTATATTGCACATTGACTTAACACACGAATGTGTCTCATATAGAGGTCGACTAGTACAGGTTTTTTCGTAGCTGCTGATTTTCCTTAAAATATAAGATATAACAAATGATAGCCAATTTCCTGAACTGAAATTAATATTTATTAATCAACTCCTGTATCCTGTCCAATCTGTTTGCTCTGCACTGCACTTATAACACAAAGTAAAGGTTAAATACATGAATCTCATAAAAATGTAATGTCAAACAAACTTTTGTATTAGAAATCAGTTTTAGAGCTCTCAGGTGAGAACATAAATGTGTAAACATGCATAAATAAGTTATATTTAGCCAGTGATTAAATAATAATCATATGCATATGGTTTTACAATAACTGTACCCACTGTACCTTTTAGTCCTTGAAGTTGGATAACACGTGTGTGTTTCAGGATGTTCCTCATTCGTGAGAGTCAGCAGCATGCACAGTGCTTTGTTCTGTCACTGTGTTACCAGCTGAAGACCAAACACTACCTGGTGATCCCTGTGAGTTCCCTTCACTCACTCATTCTTTCCGGGATTAAACACATCCTGTTGATTTTGCACCCTAACTGTGAGTGTCCCCTTCTGTGCAGTGTGAGGACGGAGGCAGGAAGTACTTCACCATGGATGACGGTCTGACTCTCTTCATAGATCTCCTGCAGCTAGTGGAGTTCCACCAAATCAACAAGGGCATCCTGCCCGTCTGCCTCAAACACCCCTGCATCTGCGTAGCACTATAAACCCCCACTTCCTCCACACTTTACAGGCCTGTGTGACAAACCTTGTTCACCTGATCAGAATCAGTCATCCAGGCCTCTAATTCACTTTTATAGTGTGAACTTCAGTCTGCCAGTCTGCACTGATATTTAATGAAGCAGAGTAGATGAAGAGCAATTACATAACTGTATTTTCTAATCACCATAGTGCCATAGCAGTGCAAAGGTGTGTGTCTGAGTGATAATATTATCACGTCAGCTGTAAGATGTGGACTCACGGGAAGTGCAAGTCAGACATGAGCATATTGTCCACACTTTGACTCTTTAATATTATTTTAATTATTCTCCACAACATGTGTGGCTCCAGACGTCTTTTAGTTTTAATTAATGAGCTGCGGTCCCCGGGGATGCAGCTTAATTAGCATTACTGGACAGACTTTTAATGCTTTGGGGGTTTGGAGATGTAGCACTTTTAACAATGTGCTCTTCGATTCATATCCATTCAGTCTTTTTTGGCAGGTTCACTGTGATGATAGTCAGCAGGGGGAAACTTTTTTGAATTTTGATGAATTTTGCTGCTGCTTCACCAAAATTCATTGTCAGTTGTGTCCACTAGAGGGCACCCTGTGTCAAAGCTCAGGAGAGGAAGTAATAGGATTTTGTTTTCAATGGTAATATAAAAGTTTGACTTAGAAACCCGTTTTTGTATTAATTTTGAAGATAATAGTGATACTGAAAACAGAAAAAAAACAACCAGGATGCAATTATGTAGCAAATATATTGTCACTCCTCTCACTGTGTGATGAGATTAACTTTACCTTCTCACTGTGCCTTAAAATAATCTCATTATAACTAGAACAAACTTTACACTGTTCCACTCAGAACTTTTCTAATGCTATATTTGCACAACAATGGTGAAGGGGATCTAAGTTAATATGTGATATTAACATGCAATATCAGGGTATGTGAAACCTTTTTATAGGTCTTAAGTATACAAAGATGTTCACTGGCACTGCTGAAGAAGATTTCAAGAAAAATGAAAAAAGTGCTACTTTATTCTAGTTAAAATTTAATTTGGCAGTGCTTTACACTTGTACATACATTCCTGGAAAAAAAAGCTATTTCAATCTAATTACAGGCAATGCTAAATGAATACTTTTAGTCTGGGAATAAGAGGTCAGCTGAATAAATAAAAAACAATCACCTTGGCTTACATGAAGCATTTTTGAATTCTGAAAACTATTTGAAATTCATACAACAGAAAACAATCACGTCCCTGACCTTTTTGTTATTTGTGAGTGAGTTGTTTTAACTTGCAATTATCAGTATACTTTGAAGACTGCTTGCAGAAACGTCGGCACTTAAAACACAAACCCTGCATTGCCATTTTTCACTCAGTACAATAAGCCAGTTTCCTCTTAAAAAACTTGTTTTTGTTTTATTAAACAGGGTTTATTTTATGCCATGTAAATGTGTTGTTTTATATGTTAAAAAAAATAGTTTCAAATTAAAGTTTTCTAAGTTTAAAAGTGTTTTCTGTAGTTTTTAATATAGTAATGTTTACTAAAAAGAAGCAATACAAAATGATTAAGTATTAGCAGTGTAATGTATTTAAACTATCCAATCCAATGTTCTGCAGCAGTTGTCCTTTTTTTGAATTATTCTTAGTTGTGCATTGAGTTTAAAACTGTGTATTGAGCACCTTATTTGATTCTGGAGTCGATTTTAATGGTTTTACAAAGTCTAGATTTGACTTTGATCAGTTTCAGTAATGAAAAGAAATCATAAACCTGTTATGCTAAGGGTCAGTGGTGGAAAATGAATAATTTTACTAATTGTACTACACTAAAAAAGTAGGAAAATGTACATATGTTTTCAGCTGCATTTAGTGGTCACTTCTCAGAGATTAAAACTTCAGGATATAATTCAGGAAATAATTTCAGGATTTTTTTCTTCTTTGCTCTTTTGCCAATCAGTTCACGCCTGTCAGATTCATCTGGTGAAGCAGATGAGACGAATGCAGTCATCTTTTCAAACTTTACATCTCGCTACTTTTGTTTAAACAGTGCTTGGAGTGAACATTCTGGAGGAAATGGTCTAAATGTACAGTGCAGCAGAAAGACGATAAAATGGGCAGGTCAATTACAAATACCTCAATAATGGTTCTTAAGTACAATTGCCATTCTCTCAATGCAGGCAGCCCAAAAACTGGGAAAAAGAAGAGAAGCTTTTCGTTTAAATTAAATTTTTCATAAAACCTTTATCAGCTCCAAACTGCTAGACGCTTGAACAAAAGAATACAGAAAAAAGTCTGGCCTTGGTCCTGACAAACCCTCTGGTACAGCAACATGAAAGGCTGCCCGGGGGCGACTGTGGAGTCTTGGCAATGAGCACAGATCACAGATTTTCGGCTGCACGGCTGGGAGCTCTGCACTCAGCTGATTTCTCCACTTACCTACTCTCTACATTTGTGTGTGTGTGTGTGTTTAAATACCAGCGTGCTCGGGTAATCTTTCCTCTCCACTGCAGCTTTCTGTGAAGGGGTTGCCATGGCAACAAATTTTCCGTGTTGGCCTAGATGGGCAGGTAAATGAAGGGGTGAAAAAGACTGAGGAGACACGGGGTCAGGAAGGGACGTAGGATTGAGCTCTCAGTAGTGGATGAGCAGAGAGAATGTGATCCTCCTCTGTATAAAAGCTTGTGAAATTCAACGGCGATTCATAAGGAGGAAATTCAAATGGTTTTATATATCTTGCAGTTGTTAGAGGAGCCAAATGTAAGCAATTTAATGTATTAAGTCATACAATGTCTATGATGTGTCATCAGAGATAAAGGAAATACTTTAAATGGAGTTTGCCTGTTCCAAAAACATGCAGATTTGGGGATTAGGCCAACTGGACCATGGGTGTGAATGGTTGTTTGACTCTGTGGCCCTATGAATGATTAGTGACCTGTCCAGTGTGTTCCCTTTTGCCCTGTCAGCTGGGATTGGCACCAGCGCAGTGGAAGAGTGAGTAATTGAAATACAAGTTTCACTTTTAAGAAAGGTAGAAATAGTGAGCTCCGTCTTTAGGTTTATGTAGGATCGGTTCCTCAAACTACCTGCCAAAGTTGTTTCTGGGAGGAAGAAGGAGGGGGTCTACGCTCTGGCATATCTTACATATAACCCCTTTAAAGTGAGTTTTAAAGTTAGATTTTTTTTTTTACTATTAAAGTGATTTGAATGTCACTGTCACATTCTTGTAGTTGATTACTCACTGAAAAGTAGTAATGAGCTGTCAGATACGGGTCAAAACTCTGGGTTGGACATTGGAAAAAGAATAAAATAGAAACTGATACAATCCAAAGACTGCACGTTTAACATAAATTCCTAAATTTAACACAGTTTGTAAAAGGGTAGGCTGTTTATTTTGTCTGAATGGGAGCAGGGTATATTGTATACAGCTTTATCTTATTGAAATGGCTGCTTATGTCCGTAGATGTTGTATCAGACTGATATCAGTATCAGTAGAGACTGGCATCATGTTGGGCAAGAAGGCATATTAAGTCATCCCTACTGAAAAGACCCTGCGCACACTATCCATCTTGCATTGACAAAATTACTGCTGCAACGATTTGGTGCTCAACATTTGTAATGAATCCTGTCACCATGGTCCCATGCACCTGTCCCTGAAAACGTATCCATCACATAGCACCTATACAGCATAACACTGGTATTTAATAACAATAAGATAATTCTGCTTTCTTTCTTCCTGTCTAGGGGTCGCACACAGCGGATGATCCGTACAAATGATTTGGCAGAATTTTATGCCGGATGACCTTCCTGATACAGCCCACTGCGGTCAATTTAGAGTGTCCAATTAACAAGGAGTAATGGGTACAGTACCCCAGCCAATCAGATAATTCTGCTTACTGGCATTTAATACAACTATTGTGGAAAACAATAAATCAATTTAAATACATTTTAAAGGTCGACGAGGCAACATATTTGTGATTTTAATCATTATTTTCATAATAACCTTTCAGGGTAATGTACTGTAAGTCAAGTGATCTAAGAGAGAACCTGACTTCTGCACCTGTCTAAGCTCTGTATCAGTTATAAGCCCTTTTAAAGGAGAAGCATCATAAACACTGGTCTTGGTCGGTGGTTCCTCCTTCTTTATTTTTGCCCTGCATCCTCAGACAGGCTGTGCATGTCTCCGCTGTTGCCCAACATGAACCTGTGTCCCTCATTCTGACATATGGCGATGTCCAGGATCAGTGCCTTTTTGAAGTTTTCCACACCTGCCTTTCCCTTTCTGTCTATGGGTAATTGCTGCTCATCCTTGTGATGTATGTCATTCTACTGTACGTGTCTGCAACTGGAGCTGCCTCCTGATTCATTATTCAGCTCCCCTGGCCAGACGCAGAGAGGGAGCAGCTGCTCTCCCTGTCACCGGTCAACCAGGAATCCATGAATGTGTAATTATCCTGACGTCCCCGTCTGTCTTCCTCCATTTCTACACTTTTTCTGCTCTTTTGCTGTATGCATTGCCTCTGTCTTTCCACTGACTTTTTCTCTGCTTACTCTATCATTCACTCAGCTTTTCATCTGTCCACCTGTCACAGTCTCTGATCCTCTTCGTCTTTTGTGGACAGTGTTCTGTTGACACTCATCCTTTGTCTCATCCTTGTCTCCTTTATTGCTGTCCATTGCCATTTAAGGTATTAACGCCACGTGTTTACTTCATTAAAACCAGTGAAAACGTAGTTTTGTTCCCTTTCACCTGCCCCACATCCTTGTAACTACACCCCCCTCTTTCTGTCTTCAGAGAGTTAGTACTGTATTTTAACTACCTCACCACCACAGAGACAAGAATAGTTTTTAACCCTTTTCACAGAAGGAACTCAAGTACTTCTCGGAAGGTCACTTGTTCCCAACGTACTGTATATGAAATGAATCTACTGTCAAATTTTTGATTATTTTATTATTGCTTAAGAAATGAGCACAAATTTTGACATTTTCATTTTGACTATTGTGTGGGACCAAAGAGAAATTATGTAATTCAGTAAGGAATATACAGTAAATAAGTAATATGCTTTGTACATATTTGGATTAATCTTAAACTGTAATTATTTTCCCTTTTATTTTGTATCCTGTTAAACAGGGAATTTGGTTTTCTACAAATTCTTCCTCCTGAGATGAAATATGTCAGACTCCCAATGAGATTCCAGAGAGAGAGACCAAGGTAAGGGCGAGCATACATCACTCTCATATTTCCCCTTTACACACCTGTGGCATATTACGTGTATGTGGAGCAAAGTGAGGGCGTGTGCAGCTCAAAGGCAAAGAAGCCTTGCTAGTCGTGTCCTTTATTTATCACTATGTTTTATTTACCAGCAAGTGAATCCAGGTCACTCACAGAAACAAACAAGGCTCTGTTGACTGCCTGTCCACTTCTTCTCTGTCACAGTTTCCAAACCTGCACTGAAGCTCATTCATTTTCATCTTGTTTATTATTTATTACTTTCCTGGGCTATTTAGTAACAAACAGTAACCCTTTACAGGGAAACTCATTTTCTTGCATTTTTTTCCCCTGCTTCTTCTCTTCAATCCTGTTTTTGCTATGGCCAAACATGTCCTCACTCTCCTCCCTGGAAATCCTATTAGAAGGTGTCTGTTGTATGCATGATATATAGTCGCTGTGACAGAACACACACACACACACGGTGTCTTGTTACTTCAAGGCCTTAAACTGAGGACTGAACTACAGCAGGTGCAGGTGTACGATTTACTTTGACAAGATCCATTATTATAGACACATCCATGCTCACACAGACACGGTCTTGCAATTTTTGTGTGGACCCTCAGAGACATAATACATTCCATAGCCCCTTACCCTAACACAAGTAAATGCCTGCCCCTAACCCTAACCTAAACCTAATTCTAACCTAAAACCAAGTCAGCCCTCAAAGAGCCCATTAAAGTTATGAGGACCAGCCAACATCAAACCTCAAAAACGCATTTGGGTTGTGAGGGCCAGCTAAAATGTCCCCATAAGATCAAAATGTCCATACAAAGATGTGTACACACACACAGAGCAAGAGAGAGTCAGCAACACACTGCTTTTAATTATGTGGACACAGTCAAGATCAACAATAGAATAGTATTTCAGACACTGCAGATTCACGGGCATTTTCCATGCACAAACATCTCTTACAGAACTTACAGAAAATGGTCCCAAAAAGAGAAAATATCTGGTATCCTATATGCCTTTCTGAAGTCAGAGGTAAGAGGAGAATGGACAGAACAGTTTAAAATGATAGAAAGTCAACACTAACTCAAATCATCGACAACCTCATATTTTTATAGCAAGCAACGGCTTGAAGGTAATACTTTTTTTGGGATTTATTAGTGATTAGTGAAGTTACCTGCGGACAGTAATATAGTATGTTGACCACTTCATATGAACATTGCATTCTGTGGGAATGTGTTATCTGCCAGAAATGAATTAATGAGCTAATTGTAACATATGTGAAATTAAAACGTTTAAGCTCATCATGTTCTACAATTTCCTATTTTTATTGTAATTTATTGCCACAATGAAAGGGGTGTGCATGAAATACACACTGTTCAGGTGCAATGCACCCAAATACAACACAAGCACAACCATTATATTATAGGCTTTACAAAGTAAAATAATAATTTTACATGCATAACAAGCTTCCTGGCTCCAGCTCTGCTGAAAAATTCTTCCCCCGTTTATTTTATTTTGTAGAGCCTTTCGATAAAATGGTGGTGCTCATGTCATATTTGGATGTCCTCTGGCATATAAGAGCTAATTTCACATGCGTGACAAGCTTCCTGGCTAAATAAAATGGGGGATGCGAATCTCGGCAGCTGTAAATCCAGCTCTGCCGAAAAATGCACCCCCCGCCGTTTATTTTATTTCTTAGAGCCTTTAGGATAAAATGGTGGTGCTCAGTCATATTTGGGTGTCTTCTGGCATATAAGAGTTAATTTCACATGCGTCACAAGCTCCCTGGCTGAATTAAAACTGGGATGCAAATCTCGGCAGCTGTAAATCCGGCTCTGCCGAAAAATGCAACCTCGAAGACTGTTATTAGTTGCTAAGTAACTGAAACATATACCACTGTCTTGACTATGACAAAAACATTTATATTGTCCTTTATGTTCATGTAATCTGTCTCTGGATTCCTCTTCATCTCCCCTCAGGTGCACAATGAGAACACTTGCACTGTGAATACATGAACCAATGCGTGTAACGACTGCACCGAGATGAAAGGCGGTGGCAATGTGGTGCAGGCCCTTTAAGAAAGAGGCGGCCCGGGGAGGGCCCTGCATCCATAAAACATGAGTTTATTCATTGGCCATGATAAGACATGGTTAAGAGGAGCGCCTCTGCACTCCCGTGTGCGCTCTGATCCATCACAGGCGCAGCATCCCACGGTCCGTCCTTCCAGGCGGACAGTGCCTTTTACGCACATGCTGACACAGCTCCGCCGCAAGCAAGCCGAGGCATGGAGCCGCAGAGAAGCACGGGATAAAAGTGATGCGAGGCAGGAAAGGAAAGGGAAAAGAAGCAAGGAGACGCAGTGAGTGAGTGAGTGTGGAAAAAGGAAGAGGTTTTGAAGGGATAAAGAAGAAGAAGAAGAAGAAAACGAGAGAGAAGAAAAGTGAAGAGGACACTGGAGCAGAGCAGCCAGGCGGAGAATGGGCAATTCCTCCTTCCCAGGCATGTCCCCTCTCTCTCCGTCCATTCTGTAGTTGCAGGTATTTCTAACTTGAGTGCCTTTCTGTGACGCGCTGGAGGTGTTTGCCTCCACTCCACTCCACCCCCACCTCTCCACCTCTCCTCCCCCCCCGTCCTTGTATTTACCTGCATGAAGATCAAATCAATATCACTTTATTTAATTGAAGTGCCCCTGTGCATATTATGGTCTCCATATTTCTTATTAAATGGTAATCTTATGTGGCAGCTCTGCAGGTTGTGAATATATTATAAAACCTGGGAAACTGAATTAAGTTCATTTTCCTAAAAAAAAAATAAAATAAATAAATAAAATAAAAAAAAGGGTTCCATTTGAGTTAAAGCTCCTGCCTGAGTAACTATACCCTGCTGAGATAATCAACTTTAAGTTGTGCAGCCCATTTGAAGTACATTAAAAGTGTCTGTGATATGCATTTGTGTGCAGACACTGGCTGAGTGTCTGAGAGTGGATCGACTGTCTGCTGGTGTTTACTGCCTGTGTGGATGTTGGAGACTGTGGACAATGTTGTTCTGACTCTCTGTGGTTTGCATCAGGGACAGACTGAAAAGGGGCTATTGATGGATTTACAGAGGCCGAAGACATAGAAACAGTGGAACAGCCTATAGAGCATGAATGAATAGATTTGCGGCTCAGTATCGGAATCGGTCAGATATTGGTCGACATCAATGAATGTAAAATGGCTGGTCAGGACTCAGTGGTAAACATCAGTGCAAATGCGTCGTTAACAGCTTGGTAGTTCAAAAGATGTAAAAACTACTGTATCAGACTGATATTAGTATCTTTGGAAACTCAAGGTTGTGATATTGGTATCAAGCCATTACTAGTATAGAGACAGTGCTGATGGTTAGTCGTTTAAAAACACGCGTTCCACTTGGAGAGCCAACTGATTTCCATAGTAAACTAATTTACAAAACATTAAGCTGGGTTATTATTTTTATTTTTAGTTCTTTTTTTACATCTGCAGGTTCTGCCTCTCATATACATCAAAATTCAAGTCACAAGGGTTAGCATCTGTTTTTCCCAGAGGTAAAAATATATAATTTAATAAATAAATGATATCTCTTCCCTGTAGATATTGTTGTGAAGTCACAAAAGGCCTGTAAGCTCCAGCAGGTGTTTATATACAGGGCCCTGATTCAGCTCTTTAGAGAAAAAGAAGCCAAAGGCTCCATAGAGAGCAGTTGGCAACACTAGGAAAAAAAAAAATCAAAAGCCAATTATCCTAAGTGCCATCTGTATTCTTCAATCTGCAGACATGGACTGTTTTTTATGTGTAATATAACCTTGTCTCTGGGTTTGGAATGCAGCTTAGTGTTGTTGGCCACTGCCTTAACACAATATTGTGAAATAATCACACTCGTACTATTTTCAAGTTACACAAAGATAACAAATTCACAGCACATTTCAAATGCTTAATGTATAACTTAAGTTTAAGGCACGAGTTTCATGTAAACTTTCTAAATCGACCTCAGTTGACCTTGAATGAGATGCAGCAGTGTGTTGCATCAGACAGTGTAACTAGTGACGTCACTTTTTGACCCGTTTGACTGGTGACAGATGGGAGCAGAAAGTTTGCAATTTAGAAGGTCCAGTGTGTAACATTAAGGGGGTTTATTGGCAGAAATTAACTTAATAAAAAAGTGTTTGGTTTTTTATGTACTTAAGGTAACAGTCTTACTTTATGTTTGCAGCCTCCTTGTATGATCATGCATTTCCATTTTTCCATTTGTCTTCCATTTGTTAAATCTGCAGTCTCACTCTTAGATGACACTGAGTCTTACACACTGGTCTAATTAATACTAAGTCATTATTTATTGTTTGATTTGCAACTTGTTTTTGTTCCCTGCTGTAATTCATGTCATGAATTAATATTGTTTTATACTGAGGAAAAGTTTTATAAATTAAATTGAAAATTTGTAAATAATTACTTGACTAGTGATTATTATTGGGGCCAATGTTTGATGAGGGACAAATTAAATATCTACTTGTCATGCAAAATGAACAACAGTGCATTTACCTTTGCATTTACCTCCACTGTCCTTATTTAGATTTGGCATCTATTTCCTTTTTAACTCTGGGTTATTCTCTGGAGGATTCTGGGTTAGATGGATCCGGAGGTTCCTAGGATGCTAATGGTGTTTTTAAAGGATCATCTGGAGTTTATCTTTAATAAAACAGCTACTGCTATTTATTAATGACAATACACAAGAGGCTGAACTGCCTGCAGGCTGGCTGAGTGCAAAATGAAGGCCATCACTATCTATTGATTTAGATGATACCCTCCTTTTTTAATCCTTCAGCACACTCAACTCTACACAAATCTGTGTCTAGGCAAAAACGGAGGGAGACAGGATTGAAAGAAAATAAGAGCAAGCCTGAATCTCAGCATAGTTCAATAAGAGACTTGTCACACTCGTGTGTGTGTGTGTCTCATTATGAAATCAGTGAGAAGATTAAACCTGAAAACAGGTTTTGTAACGCAGTCGTCTTTGAACGCCTCAAACTTTTCTCTTTGTGCTGCGCGACTGTGTGAGTCATGTCACCTCGGTGACATGTCAGAGCCTCCCCAGCTCCCCTGGAGGATTTTAGCAGGGCTGACTGGATGGGTGGTGGTGGGTAGCACTTCAATCTTGTTGGAAGCAAAAGAGAGTGGGGAGGAAAAAAGAGAAGAGACAGAGCAGAGGTTCTGTCAGGAAGCTGAGGAGCAACAGCCAAACAGCAGATTTTCCCATGTCAGCCTGATCAAACTTCTTGACATGTAAAAGGAAAAGGGAGAGCGACAGGCAGAGGAAAAGTGAAAGAGATGAAGGGCAGGCTGAAGAGCACAGGGTGCCGAGTGCCGACATCAGAGGGCTGACTGATGCATTTGCCACAAAGTCACCAGGTGATGGTGAGCTGAATGCTACACTGAATCGTGAGATCCTGTTCCCTCATTTACAGATTCCATCATGTTTTCATCCTTGATGTTGCTGCCTTTAACTTCCTTTATGTGTCAATACAAGATTTTCTCAAAAATTGGTTGCAGGTTCTCAAACTGCAGAAACTAAAGTGCAGCATTTTACACCAGAGGCTTCGAGGAATTGGCAGCACATCTCCAGAGAGTGATGAATAACTGACAGTGGAGTTAGTTTTGTTAAAACATTCAATCTCTTGCACTTACCTAGAAATATGTCTGACACCCGTTCTTATCCTGTTTGACACTTTTAGGTCTGCATTTTGTCTTGAGCTGCAACAATTTTCCATCAACATAAAATTAACCAACCACTTTTAAAGGCAAAATAATTTTCTTTTGTCCAGAGTTGCAGATAATTCTTACTGTAATGGCAAATTTAGCCACAATAAGGAAACGTTTGCAGCGTCTGTCTGCTGTTGTGCAGATGAGACAACGCTTACATTTAATTTTTTGTTTTCCTATCGCAATTTTCATTCTTGAAAACAAGGAAGTTATTTTTTTCCAGGGATTTAGGATTCAGCTTATGAAGCTGTCTGCTGGAGGCGGCCATTCAAAAACACTGGCGCCTTCATTGGCAACAGGAACTTGTGTATCGCTTTCAGCTGATCAAATTTGATGCGTGCGTGAGTGTGTGCGTGTATGTGTGCACCATATGTATTTGTTACCTCTCTCGGACTCTTTCTGTCTTAAACACTGACCTTGTCAGGACCAGCAGGTCAGGTCCACCTGGTTAAGCGTAGGGTTGGTCATGAACTTGTTATAATTTAGGAAAAGGATCGCTGCACATGTTACCGTGTCATATTTGCACTCTGCTGTCAGCTTTATCACTAGACTTTGTTCAGTGTCATCATCGTTCATTGATACAGTAGCTTTTTTGTTATCTGAGAATCTACATCACTCACAGATAATGTCACCTATCACCTGGTCAGGACGAGGTCATGTTCAGGGCCTCAGTTACCATGTTGATGTGGATTAAAAGAGAGCCTCTATCATGACACTGAAAACTTTTACTAAATTTAGCTCACTTACCTACTAAATTCACTTTGGATTACAATCTCCTTGAAATCCATTTTTTAACATGTTGTGTCCCTGAAGAGATACTTTGGTTTAGTTTCGGCAGAAATAATTACTCCATTCAATGTGAGATAATATTGCTGATATCATTTCACAGTGGACGGGAACGGCAGCCACACAGCAACACATTCAAAGCCATTCACCTTGACTGGAGGGTGTGACGTGACGTGAATTTACAGTGTTAGTAAATTACATCTTTGTAAAAGTAATAATATTAGAAAATATTTACTTGTAACATGTTGTATTTCTTTGTTGCCACGTAAAGTAATGCATTACCTCAACACTGGTCGCCTTCTGAATCTTTGAAAAACCAAAAAAAAAAAACATGTTAATGAGTCAAAAATCAGCAAATCATCACATTTAAAATGCTTGAGCAAGGAAAAAGACAAATATTCATCAAATTATTTGAGAGGTGCATTTTTGTAGCTCAGCCAATCAATGAATCAAACCAGTGTCTCCCAACCCGGGTCCTCGGTGGAACACTGCTCTGCATGTGTTAGAGGTCGCCCTGCTCCAACACACCTGATTCAAATGAATGGGCTGTTATCAGGCTTTTGCAGATCTTGATGACAAGCAGACCGTTTGAATCAGGTGTGTTGGATCAGGGCGACATCTAAAACATCCAGGTTCCCCAAGGACCACGGTTGGGAAGCACTGAATTATACAGTCACTGCAGCTGTGAACCTCTATTTGAGGATCTACTCAATATACAGACAATAGCACACAAAGGCTCACCATTCTGTATTGTAGTATCTTACTGAATAGTAAACAGAAAGATATATTAAACTAAATTATACCAAGAATGTTTACAGTCTGTTCATAAGTGGGACTGCAGCATTTCACTATAATGTATTTTCCAACATTTAACACATATATATTCATATAGTTAACAACTGCTTCTTCTTCTTTTGTATAATCTGTCAGTAGATGTGTGTTTCTCCCTTCTCTGGCTGTCTTTGAATGTTTTGAATGTTTTGTAGCAGAGTTTCCCTGGATTGGCTTGGCTCACAGTGCATGTCTCCTGAAGTATAGATGCTCCCGGTGTTTGAAGAGGCTGCAGTGGCTCCCGTGACTGTGGCTGAGGTGCAGCAGAGAGCGGCATCTGGCTTCTTTGGCTGGCAGAGAGTCAGAGGGGAACTCTGCTCAGTCTTCGTCCCTGTCAAGTGTTTTCAAATACTGCTCGGGTGGGGTCATATTAAAACTCGTTTCTCCAATTGTAAAACAAACTATTCTGTCACGGTGGCATAAGAATTTTTATCCAGCAAGACATGCATAATTAATCCACTTTGGCTTCCCACTTTAAGATACAGCAGTAAAAAATTGATGAGTCAGTGTTGTTGGGGGTTTTTGAGTCACTTGGCTCCTCCTGCTTTGTTCAGCTGACCCTGGATCACTTTGACACTGTCTGCAGAAGTCGCTCATTGAAACTTGTGGACAGAAGAGAAAGTAGTTATATTTAGTCATATTTAGTGAGTGTACTCATACTGACTGAAGCTAGACTGCCTTCAACATAAAGATGCACCTCTGTCTTTGCCAGTTGGATCTGATTTTGCAGCTGTGTTGTTCTTTCACGACTTTCGTCTCTTCAGACCCCGTGTGATGTTTGAGAACATGGAACGAGCATAAGGGATCATTTTTAGCGACAGACTATTTGGCAGATTTATTGAGCTAACATCTGGCCTTCATATAATTGGCATAGGTTAATGTCTACTTTAAAGGTCAAGGTTATTTTATAAGGCTATACTGTAGTTTTTTTTTTTTTGTTTTTTTTTACTGGAAATCTATTCTGTTTTAACAGGTATGTACATAACCGAGCTGTAATCTAGACATTTGGAAGGAATCAATGTATATTTTAATTTGAATAAAGAATTGGGATTTTTTTATGGCTACAACCATCAACCTTTATTTTGAAGGATACAGAATAGCATTTCTGCTATCATAGTATATCAGTTGTTTAGGTTTACAGACTGTTTGGCATCAACAACCACCAAATCTTTGGAAACAACAAAACATTATTTGTTAAATATAGAGGACTTGAAGTGTTATCTTGTCATCTGCCAAAAATACATGATATTAGAGGGGCTGTCCAAAAAAATTGTTGTATTTTATCATGATAGATTAAATAAGTCTGAATATTAGAATTGGTTATTGACAAACCCACATTGGTGGCAGGTACTGACACTCATGGTTGGACAGATCTCTGTAATTAGGTTTCTTTATCCTCCTTGTATGAGGTCAAAATGATGCGTGATTTTACACAAAAAAAACAAAAACAAATTGGACAATAAAAAAAGCAGGAAAGGCAAAGATAAGAAACAGTGGAGCAGTCTTTTACGATGGTGTCATTGGTATTTTAGTATTCTAGCCTCCAGAAGCTGTGCACAAAGCAGAAGAAAAATGGACAAAATAAAGCAGAGAGGCGACACTGGCTACTTTTCTGTAATAACTTAACTTAATTACAAAACAGTGCATCTTTTTTTTCCCCTTCAGTATAAGGCCATTAGCATTTTTTGTCGTCCACTGACAGTTTCTGGACATAAAGTGTTAACAACCTCAGGTCAGATAATGGGTGCTCCATGTCTCATTGTGACTCCTCTGTCTGCACCAGTGAAAGGCTAAATACCAGACGACTAACCTTTTACTGTTTTCCCTCCAGCTTTTATTATTGTTTGGTGAAGTTTTACAGTTTACAATGGTCAACACAAACACACACACACACAAGCACAGGGGCACAAACAGAGTCATTAACATTGGCAAATATAGTGTTGATTCCTGCAGTGGTGAGGTGTTTGTGTCCTATAATGGAGGGCAATAAAGGGTGGAAGAGTAAGAAAGAGGGGCAATTTGTGGTTCAGTGTGTTAAAGGACACCTTGACATGCAGGAACCAGGAATCAAACCAAAGACCTACTATTAGTGGACGACCTGTTCTACCCTCTAATTCACAGCCACATACAGATTTAGCCTGTTACCATGACAAAGGTGATCGTGGCAGTCCTAACTGCTGAGCACTTTAGATCCATTATCGATAATTAATAATCCTGTAAAAGGCTGCACAAGTTATTTAGTCTTGCGTGTATAGTCTTTTTTTTCATCATAAATTTATTTTGATTTTGTTTCCAATCTTTGTTTTCCTTCAATAAAAATCAAAACAAACTACCTAAAAGTTAAAAGATTAAATCCTTAGGATGAAAAACATGTTATGCTTTGCATCCTGCTTAAACCAATAATCAAAATGACCTAATTTTTGCTTGATAAAGTGAAAATTGATTTGGTTATTTTGCTCCAGCTTCATAATAAAGAAAGGAAAGGATCTTTATTGTCATTATACAACTGAAATGCTCTCACGCCTGCCTTTTTTTCCTCTTTTCACTTTTGTGTAGGAGGAGGCTCTGTGATGACTTTTGAGCTTTGATTCCGACATCAACTCAATACCATTCCCCAGTTTGCCCTACAGCTTAGCCATACCCGCTGTTTTGCCCGTACATGAGTATGCAGAGCATGTACCATTCTTTGTTGAGGTAGAAGTGTAAGGTGAAGTGTGAGGGCTTCAAACAGAGGTTTTTCCAGGACACACTTCATACAGCGGGCTATGAGATTTTTCTCAGTTTTACCGATTTTAAGGAAACTTTCCATCATATATTCTTAGGGATTTCTAGTGCAGTGGAAGAGAAATTCAGAATCTTAATTTGACAACTTTCCCTGAATGACTGAATCACCGATTTTCATCTCCTGACTTTTATCAAGCTTTTCCTAACAGTCATATCATTTTGTCCTTGATAAGGATTTGCTGTTTCTGTAACATTCTGTGACATTGCCGGTAGGGAACCGAGCTGATCAGATGCCATCAACGTCACACATTATCTGTCACAGGTGAAACGAGTTTGTCTCTGACAAAACCAAGCTGAGAATCGGCGGGAAGAAGAAAGTCCCAGTCCACGTATTTCATCAGAGGTTTCTGTCATTGTGTGCACTGTCATGGTCTCGCTAAATCCATCATGTCGGCAGATTTATACGTGTAAGATTGGATTGTGCTACAGGCACATTGGAGTCGCACACTGTTTCACACATTACCTTTTGGTGTTCTGTATTTTGGACATGGTGCCAGAACTGCAGAGACTCCACTTCAGATATCAAGTCCTATTTGCTTATGTTACGGAATTAAATGAATCGACGGGGACTCGAGTTTGTAACTTGATTCGTACACCAATCGATTTCGGACATGAAAGTGAGTTTAGATTTGTGACCCAGAACCAATACATTTTTATAACAGCCTGGAGCTGAAAGAAATATATGATACTTTTTCTCAGACCTGGGAACAGTCCAAAATGTGCAGAACCCTGGCAGATGTCAGGGAGAATAATAATATCTGCAGACTGAGCAGAACTTAACCTCAAAGGTCTTGTAAAATGAAATAAAATACATGTTGCCAGTTTTACTACTGTGTTCATATTATATGCTCAAACATCGTTCGGCTTCTGATGATAAAGCTTTTTCCTATTTTAATTTTGATCTCCCTTCTGCGACTAAACCTGTGACCAGTTAGCACACATGGATTACTCCAGTGTGTAAGAATTAGTGATATCTTCTGGTGAGACTGTAGATTCTAACTAACAGAGGACTCCTTCAGTCGTCCTTTATTTTTATTTTTGAATGATTATACACTTATACCAATATAGTTATGGGTAGTTTATTCAATTTCTAGCAATAAACACACCTACACTGGACCTTAAAATCCACAGGCATACAATTTAAGCAGGTGTAGTCAGCCTTCTGTCAACTCCGGGCCGTGGCGTGATGCACATTCAGTGCTACTGCCTACTGCAAACAGCAGTCCATAGCCATGGGAATGCTGTTCATAGCTTTGTGTTTTCACTGGACACACAAAATATGATCACACAAATGCTGCTCTGGGTCTAACTTTTTGACCATCTCATAAAGAAGTTTCTTTTCCTTTGTTTGACTAACTCTGGTGTTCTGATGAAGGCTGTTGTGCTCCTGTAACTACAGCCAACAGCGATGACACTTCAGTTCTGCATCACTGCATCAAGGTTAGATGTTTCCCCCTGCGTTTTAGGCAAAGACTTAAGATTTTCAGCTGCGGCTGTCGTTTTGTAGCTGGAGATGTGCACACTCGGACGGTTAAGTGAATAAATGTCCCTTCCACTGAACGTCATCATGTTGGTTGTGAGGATCTGTCACGTCTGTTGGGCATGACATGAAATTACAGCTCTGCGATTGCCTACTGTGACACAGTGGGCACCACAACAGCAAATTGAAACTTTCAACATATTTTTTTTCATTTTAATTGTTTCTTTCGAATTCATGGCTGTGATAGTCCTTGTCCACTTTCTGCACGATGTGTGTTTTTTTTTTTTTTCTGAACATGCGTGAGCATGTGTCACATGTCTGCTCCCATCTCCTGCTGCTCGTTGTCATCTTCTTGGCTGACGTGACAGCTTTGACACGTGCCCTCTGAAAGCAAACACAGCAAACGTCTTGCTGATGAGTAAATTGCAGTGAGCAACATTTAACAAGCTACTCATTTGCTGATTATACAGAATGGTCCTCCTGAAATCCCTGATCAGACACCGAAATGAAAAGCCTCTGTTCACTGGAATAATGGGGTTTCGTGAAACGAGGAGAGAGCGGGCTGAGAGACGAGGAGGTGGAAATTATTTCATTATTGTTAAGGGGCTGCGTGATGTAGAAGAAAAGTTTCATCTCGAGAATTTCTTTCATGAAAGATTATTAAAGATGCGGTGTTTATAGGAAAAAATCAGACCCTTTCATTTTTATTGTGTTATATATTTAATTGAAAAAAAAAAAAATCTGATTTCTTTTATGTTCAGATATATTCAGACCCAAAACTCACAAATTTATTGATGACCTGTTGGCAGAAGTTACGGCTCCCAGTCTTATTGGTTGAGTCCCGTCAACTTCTGCACTCTGGGTTTGGGCTCATTGATCGCATTCATCCAGCCTAATCCTCAGACTCAGTCAGATTGAATGGAAAACGTCTGTCAGCTGCCATACTTTGCTTCCACCACTCATGTCGTATGAGGTATAAAGCTTGGTTTTATATTTTGAAAGCACGTCCATCATGAAGGTGAGCACAGCTTGAAACGATGTCAGTGGGTTGGTGACATCGGGTGCGAGGGCTCCATGTTATGTTGAAAAACAATTAACCAAGTAACACAAGGAAGAAGTTAAATAAAAATAGACTATTTCCAACACCACTGGAGACACAGAGACTTCCCACATCTATCACATGGTTCTTTTACTGCTTTAATGTAGTGCATTAGATGTGTCAGGTGTGGAAGCGAAGCCTAAATGTGTAAATAAAATGCCACAAATGTGGCTGCATGTAGGGCATGTGCCATCTGATGCTTTAGTCAAGACTTGAGGCTGGCCCTCTCGGTGATAGGCAGAGACTTGCCGTACAGAATAAAGTCTTGGTTTTCTGCTTCATATCTTTGCCGTGCTGAAAGGTCTTTGGTATATCGTATCGCCTCTTCAAAGACCTTTCCCAATTTCTTTTTTCTACATTTCTGTCCCAGCCGTACACCACCAACATAAATTCATTTTCTAATAAAATCCGTAGCTTCCTTCCACAGTGTGACTTTGTGGAGTCAGTGAGCTCACACCACATTAGCTCTGTCCTTCCACTTGTTTCTCTCTCTCTTTTTTTTATTTTTTATTTTTTTTTACTGTGACAGCACAACGTGGCAGCATGTGTGATGTCACAGTGTGCGAGTCTCAAGAGGCAGGCACTGTACTGAAGGTGCTCACAGTGTGAGCAGTCAGCGTCACGCTGCGTCACGCTGCTTGTTCCAGGCGACGGCTTTCATTGCACGTTAGACTGTAAGCACTTGTTCTCTCCAGGATTTATTAGATGTTCCAAATTGATTTTCAAGGTTGTTGTGGCTTCTGAGTTGTTCCTTCGGTGCTGTTCTCTGAGTTCACATGATGATCAGTGGATTGAACAGCTATAAAACTAACACCTGGTTTTTTGGACGAGTGTTTGATGTATTAGGTCAAATACAAATGAGGAAGCCTTAACTATCTCTCACTCTCTCTCTCTCTTTGTATAGTTACGTGTCACATTGTGCTTCAGGAGATTATGATATATACAGTATAATTATAAATTAATATTTTTATGTGGAGAATAATTAACTGACAAAGTGGGAAATTAGAGGATTAAAAATATTGATAGTTACAACTCTGGCTATGTGCAGTAAAAAAGAAAAAAAATGAAGAAGACAGAAATCTGTTAAATGCATTTTAATCCTTAATATTTGTATTCAGTTATTTCAGTTCGAATTATTGATCCCTGTCCTTTTATTGGAGTCCTGGGTGTATGAAGTGAAGTTTCAAGTGGTATATAATCCCTTTTTTTCTTATGTAGAACAGCTGACAGTGCACCGTGACTCTGGATAATGTGTGTTGTTTTATGTCTTCGACTTTCTCCGTATATGTTTGAAAGCGCAATAATAATAAAAAAAAAAACATTGAAAACAAGAAAAAGATTCTAATAGTTAAATAGTGTATGTGGAACATAAATATTCACTCTCAGATTAATGTTTGATTATTATGTTTTTTTTTTAATCTTAAGGGAGAAGAATGTAGTTTGCACACACAGGAGAGAAAAGATGCCTAAGAGTAAATGCAGTATAATCAAAAAATGTTTCTCCCTATCTTGCTCATCTGGCTATGTGTGTACATGTCTTGCTCACACGCAGATTGTAAAATCGTCATCTCTGTGCTGCTCGCACTCTCCTCAGCAGCCTTGGAGAATGATTTCACTGGGATGACAAGTGTGCCTCTCCCTCCATATTTCTGCCACCCAGCCCGCAAGCCTGAATCCAAATGCAGTCTATAATAATATTGTGGCTTTTTTTTTTTTCTTTTCTTTTTTTGCCTCTAACATTCGTCTGTCTCCATCTACCCAATCTGATTTTAACTGTGCTGAAAGTAGCGTTTTCATCCTATCACAACATCTGCAACGGTTACTTTCTTTCCCCCTCTCTTCTCTCCCCTTCCCTCCTCATTTTTCTTTGTCCACTAAGCAGAAAATGAGTCCAGGCACCATTGCGGGCTATTATCTGTTTGAGCTATGTGTCTTGATAATTGACTACTGGCTGTAAATGTGATGGTGATCTGTGTGACGCTAATACATTCATCCAATTTGATGCGCTCATAATCCGCCAGGCTCATGTTTCTACCCTGCAGCCATCAAAAGGAGGCAAGGTTTGATGTGTCGTAGCATCATGGTTACACACAGCAAGGCCTAGAGTATGTGGGTGGGGACGGAGAAACACGCTTGGTTTAAATTCAGGAATCGGCAGCATCTGAGTGAGCCATGAAGGAGAGGAGATCCTACATTATGGAAGCGGACACTGACCTTGGTTTTTGATGTGTAGTTCGGCTGGAAAAATTGAACGCATTTTCACATCACAAGCAATTTGATCTGTATGCTGCTGCTGATTGCTCTCACAGCAGTAAATCGCTGTGAACGTGAGTGACACGAGTAGGCAGTGTATTATAGCTACAGTATGTCCACAGCACAAGTAGTGATGAGATGTGTAGGACTAAAAAAAAACATGACAATGAATTAAAAATTTGTTAACTAAATGTTAAAGAAAAAAAAACACGTTTGGTCATGGTTGTCATTATTGCTATTGTTGTTGCTGCTGCTCACTTCAGATGGTTATTTTCAGTAAAGTTGGTGTCTTCCCTTTATTCTACCCCCACATCACCCCCAGTCCCACACTCCCAAACCCCATTCTCCTGTCTGGAGTCTGGACCAGACTCAGAACAGGTTACAAAACAATGTTTTCATGTTGCACTGGGATTCATGTAAAATGCAGAAATTTAAATTTAAATTGGACATTTTTGCCGTTCACATATGAAGAATGCAAAATGGAGATGGCTTTGGTCAGACGCATTCACAGCAGAAGGAAAATGTCACTTCCTGACTGGAAATGTTCCTGTTGTATTCTCATGTGGGCTCATTAGAGCATTTTCTTGAAATTACAATAGCACAGAAGGTTCTGGAATAATTACCAACATTTGCAGATGTAGCCTTTTTCAGATAATCTCCTAAAAACTGCCTGGATTGCAATGCATGTCTGAAAGGCACTGTACAGAGACGGGCATTTTTCACAATTTTAAGACGTTCGACAAACCACAGGATTGATCGAGAAAATGGCTCTCAGATGTAATCGATAATGAAAGATAATGGTGGCCTTCAGCTGTGGTGACAGTAATGTCTCTCTCGAGAAAGGAAACGTCCTGGTTGCTGTGAAATAATCCTCACTGTTGAGAGATTAATCACACAACATTAAAGCATTCCGCTGAAATCTTACATGGCAATTAATGCAGTTGTTAGTATTTCAAAATATCTTCATTTGTTCTTTGAGCAGCTCGATTGTCAAGGGATGGACTTTGACAATTTGACAACTGATCGAACCTTTAGAGACCAAGACACAACGTGGTTTAAAGTGTTTGGGTCTTTTACATTAACATCTGATTGTTTTGATTGTAGCGCAAACACAACAGTTTCTCTCTTCCAAGACTTTGCTTGTCACAGCCTTTCTTAGTTGAAGGAGAATGGCTCCTGTTCAGGAATCACTGCATTAGTGGGGTCCAACACTGATGTTGTGGTCAGTCTTCAGATCACCCTGAAGTTTGTTTGAGTGGGAAAAAAACGTTGGCACATTGTACAGACCAATATTCAGTTAAGTGGGAGCTGGATTTGTGGATCCTGGAGGGACTTTAATCTCTGAAATATCATTTTAATGCTGCAGGTTTGTTGCAGGTTTTGCTTTGTTTGAAAAAAAGGGATCTGACCTAAGGTATGTAAACAAGTGTTACCAAATACTTGGGTCCATATAGTTTAGCTAAAAAGTTAGTTCAGTCATTATCTATAAGTGGTCTATGGTTACTATCAAAACAAAAAAAAAGTATTCATGCTTTTTTTCTTTTGTGTTTACAAAGTCACTGAAGTAAATAACTGATTATGATTCATTATCGTTGCTGATAATTCTCTGCAATTTCTGGTTTATTGTTTCATGGGCATTTGCACTTTTCCTTAATTTGAAATGTAAAGTAGCCCCAGTCACTGGTTAAGTGGAAAATTGTTGTTGTCTGTGCTAAACCTTTGTAATATGATGAAACTGAAAGACAGCAGCCTGAATACATAATCAGGTAATGACACATTATGACAAAGCTTCAATGTGAGAAACATTACATTTATTTGATGGAACAGGCAGCTGAATTCTCTGTGAGAACATTTGGCTGCAGCCATTTTTTTTAATACATTGCCAAATATTTCCAGATGGGATAAGGGAGAGTCTGAGTCACAGGCAGCGTTTGCCCAGTGCATCATAAAAGCGTCATCAGAATTTAGAACACAAAACTTCAAAAAAAAAAGTGAAGCTGCCACAGAAATTAGCACGCAATGACACTGAGGTGTTATTACATCCTGGCTGCTCACATAAACAACAAATGTGCATGTCTAAGTAGCAGAGCTGGAGCAGCGGTCTAATCACTCACAGGAGTCGCTGGAACACAAACGAGCATGGACGCGGTGCTGCTGTAAAGACCTCAGTGCAGAAAGGAAGAGGGGGGAAGGCTTGATAGAGTTGTAGCAGTCATTATGGGCAAGTCGGCTCTCTGCATTTTTGGCTTATCTCCTGCAAGGTGGAGGCAAGGGGAGGGTAGCTCTGCCTGGGGCTCATGTGTAGAGCAGAGATACAGAGGGAAGTGGAGGGAGACATGGAGAGATAGAGCTGGCTCATTTGCAGCTCGTCCCTGTAGACTGTGGAAGGGATTATACTCTCCGAGAGAGAGAGAGAGAGAGAGAGAAAAGAAGGAGCTCAGACTTAGCTCACAGTGAGAACCCTGCCTCCAATCTTCTATACTGCACTGTGCACTCACACTTTCCCCATCTCCTCAACCGCACTCACTCCTTCTTTTTTCCTCCCTCCCTCCCTCCCTCCTCACACACACACACACACACACACCAGTGTCATGTAGAGTCTTGGGCCAGAGGGTGACACCTATCTGCACAGGACCATAAGCCAGGTATGATTCATTCATTCATTCATTCATTCATGCATTCATCTCCACTCACTCATTCATTCATGCATTCATCTCCACTCACTCTGCCACATTACAGAATGCACCCAGAGGTTTTACTGGCTTGCTGCTGTAGCGATCCAGCACTCACTCTGCAGAGGACTCTCTCAGTCTGCATGCACCAAGATTATCCAGCGTCTTTTCTTTGCATAGCCTGAAGAGAGCCAAAAAATGAAAGTAGAGGAGCAAGGGGGGGAAAAAGGAAGGTAGGGGGGAAAGGGGGGGGGGGGGGGGTTGTGTCGGTGGTGGAGGGTCGGGAGGGTGTAAGAGGAGGACAGAGGGTAGAGAAGCCAAACTGAGTGTGTTTTGCAGGTGGAGCGAGTAAAGTATGCGTCAAACTGTCAGGCAACCCGAGCTAACCTTCACGTGGAAGAAACTGCTTGTCTAACGTTCAGTGAGATAAGCACTAGTTCTCCATCACTGAAGCTGCTGTGATACACGCCATAGACTCCTCGGTGATTCTCTGCTCAAAGGATCCATTTGAGCAGCTGACTCTTTTGCGGTGCAATTTGATTCAGTGCAATGCGATTCATTAAAGCTGCTGTCAGTGATGTCAACTTTTGGCCAACTTTTGCTAACTTCCTCTTTGCTGCTGCATTCCACTTCCAACACCTTCCAATACCACCTAATGGATGCAGTCTGACAGAGATGAGCCTTGTGAGCAGCCCCAAGCATTTTTTTTTTATATATACAGTATTGTCTCCTGATTGCAAAAAGTATTACAGGATAGTTAAAACTCCTAGATTTACTTGAAAATGACACTGAGATGAACTTCCAATGAGAATTGGTCACTGACAGCAGTGAAGATGAGAGAGGAATCATTCTAAATCTAAAATTATTCCGTCACCCGTCACCGTACATGTTTGTTAGTGCAGCCCAAGTTCATCCCACTGCATAATGGTATATGATCATCATGCTCTTGATGCGAATCCATTACTACACGTTTAAACCTCCACCCCCATGTCTGTCTTAGTCCTGTCTCCTGAGGGCTATATGAATAATAATACATTATGAACATGCTCAGGGGATACTCTGCAGTTGGTTGAAGTGCAAATGGCAGTGCAAAGTGTTTTTTTTATTTATTCTTTTGACATTAATATGTCTTTGTCAGAGAGTTGGCATGCAGGGAAGAAATCAGTGTGGTCAGAGCTGACAGTGTCTTCTCTGCGGTGGTAACATGTGTTCAGCATCCTCTAAGGCTAAAGATAGAGTTTTTGTTTTTTTCTGAAGTGTGTTAAGATGTGCGTGCTTGTGTCGCCGAACCTTATGAGAGCCACTCCACTGACACAATCAATTTCGAGCTTTTTTGAAATGGATGAATCTGGGGCGTCAGTATTCACCTTGATGCTGGCTTGATTTCACTTGGTTCGTGTCAAGGCTGCAGGGGCATTTCTCTTTCTGGTAAAATCTGGGATTTAGTCATGCAGGCCTGGAGACGAGAGGAAGCAAAGACGGCAAAGCAGCTTCAAATTAACTTCATTTGTGTCACTGACAACGTTTTCCTTTTAAATGTCTTTGATGTAGTCCTCAGTAAAGAGTCTGAGCTGTAACAGCTTTAAGATCAGAAAGAATCCCTTCATTGTGATGGAGCCTGCATTGTTATTTCTTTATTTATTTATTTGTATTTTGTTTTTATTATGTAACTGCATTATAATTAAATCACTGCCCTAGTTACCATCAAAGGCTTGCCAAAATCTGCTGTGTAACTGTCTATTCAGAACAGCCATTTCTTATTAAGGTAGGAACCTGGTGTGACAGGAAAAAAATTGGTTCACTTTATTGTTGCATTTTTTTCTGCAAAATTATAATTTTAGAATGACTGCACTTACATGGAGCTCATATAGTCCCACAGTCGCAGTGAATGAATCATCACATCATTATTACATTTATTTGATTCAAACTCCACACAGAAAAGTCATAGTTGGTCATCTCAGAACCTTCTTGCTGTAAGCAGCAGCTAAAACATACAAGAAAAAAAAACATTATATTAATATTTTATATCAATATCATACTGATTTTTAATATTTAAAAACTGACCCCAAGGTACAAATGCATTTTTTGTTTAATGCGACCACACAGTGTATCTTTACAGTACAGGTGAGAATTCAAACTCAAACCTTAAAAACCTATTGAAGATAAAAAAATATACAGACCAGAAGTGCGTCGGACTGTTTGAAGCTATTACCAAATTGTCCAGAAGAGGTTGGTGTGAGTGCTGCTGCGATGTTATGTTGTTTCTTTGGTGACAATTGATGACACAAGCAAAGCGTCTTCTTGGACAAACAGTCACCAAATAACAAAAGGAAATATTTTTAAATGTGACTGCAATAGTCTTGGAAGATGGAGTGGACACAGGATCTGGCAAATATAAAAAGATTTTAGGAATCCACATTGGATCCTTCAAATGAAGATCAATATGAATCAGAAAATCTGTTTTTTGATCCCAGCCCTACAATAGACATACTTTTATGTTAATGAGTTTAACTTTAAGACATACAATCACGTACAGTAAGTGAAAGAAAAAAGATATTTCTCTGTCAAACTAATTCTTTTTTTTCTCTTTAAAAGAAATCCCTGTTGCTGCCACAGGCGTTTACTTCCACATGTGCAATAACTAAGAACTAATCTCGGCATGCGCACAGTAAATCGGTTTGTAACTTGACAACTGACTCATGTCATAACCGCCCCCAGTCTAACCCACATACATGCACAGAAGCTGAGCAGGTAAAGTAATGCAATCATCCATGAAGCTGATTTGATCAAGACACTATTATACAGCTGACATTGTGCGCTCCTTCAACACGGCATTTTCTTTGTCTTCTACAACACTCTGTTAGAACGATGGAGAGGAGGAAAAACAGCTACGGTGCTCTCAGTTGTGTGCCTCTACAACATGAACTTTCATGTAGTGTCAACTTCAAAACATTAAACTTCAGCCGTAATTTGATATAACTGACAAGTTTGTGTGTCCAACACCTTATGTATGTACTGTATCTGACTCTCCTGAGTGTTTCCATAAACTATAATAACACTCAGATGAATCACAGCTTAACCAGTGGGTTACTTTTTTATTTTTATTTCACACACTTAAATACAGCAAAACCAATATGATAATTGTGTAAAAACAACCAAATAAAAAAAAAACTAGAATAACAGACACTTAAAAATCATTAAGACATTTACAATAGTGCCTTAAACATAAAAAAAAACAATATCAAAAAGACAAAATACATGCTGATATTAAAATACGTGCCATTGATACCAGAGATCAATATTGTACACAACTGATTTTTCTGCCACCAGAGCATTCCGCATGCACACAAACATATGAGTAACATACAGTTACTTTCTCTTTTTAAAGATTGAATGTCTTCAGAAGCCAACATTGAGCTGAGAGCCGCAGACACCTTGGAGAGGTCGTTAAGTCCAGCAAGACAGACCGACACTTTGTTGTTTCAGTGTTTTCATTGGGGATTGTTGACAACAAGAATGGCACCAGCATTAAAACTGAAATATAGGGGTGACTGTAGGTTTATCTCACACTCACACTACCATCACCCATATGTGTCCCTTGGGCGTTCTACACCAAACTCCCAAAGACATATGTAAATTGGTGCCTATGCATAGTCACTTCAAAAGAGATTAAAGCCTTCATGCTGAACACAACAGGCGTTTGAAATATGCATGCAGCTGCAGTGTACACTGTGTGATCATATATAAAAATGGACAGACTGTAGTCTTCCAGTCTGAAAACTGAAGTCAGGGATGTAGAATGGAAGTAGAAATTAAGCACCAGGGGGCGTCTTCTCTGGTTGCAGAAATAACTCGGTTCGAATGTAAGTCTATATAAAAAAATAGCCTATTTCTCACCTAATTAGTAAAGTTGGTAAACATTTTTCCAAGGAGTTAATGGTCTTAATCACTAGTTTCACATCTTTTTCCATAGAAGGTAATGTCAGTTTTATGAAGTTTGTTCCCATTTAGAGGAATATAGATGATAAAGCACAGCATATATGAGTGGAGCCCATGTGATCCACAGGCCCGGTTCACATTGGATGTGTCATGTGTGTGTCACAGCTGTGCTGCATCTTGCTTTCGTCTGTGCGTGGCTGCATGTCTGCTGTGTTTCAATCGTGCTGCATCTCTCATACAGAATAGGCACATCTGCTTATTTTTAAAAAAAAAAACATATAACATTTTCATGTATTCAGGTTCAGACTAGACTCTAAAACTATAGTGGGAAGTGTCCGTTTTATCTAATATTGCTGGTAGAATTGTCAAGTTTTTACACTGGGCATGTATGGATCGAAGAAAAAACGGAAGCCAGGTTGAAAAAAGCAAGGTGCGAGGGATTTATTTACCAAACTACAGTGAAACCAAAAGAGTCGAGCCAACTAAAAGGAAGGAACAAAAGGCGAGGAGACTGACAGGCTGGCTGGGCGTGCATCTCCCGGGGTAACTAGAAAAAAGTGGAAAAAGTCATGAATTAGAAAATGCAAACAAAACAAAGCGCAAGGAGATTAGCAGAGCAGAATAGTAACTGGGGCGTGCGAGTACCAGGGTACATGTGTGACGCGCTGACACCTGCTGCAAGGAGAAACCGGTAGATAAGGACCCGGGTGGCAATCAAGGAGATGTGCAGCGGGTGTGTGGGGAGGAGCTACGCCCAGCAGCCTGGTCAAGTCTCCTGAAATTACAAAGCAAAGAAAAGGGTTGCACAGGAAAATGACCGTCAAAATAAAAGGACAGGAAGCAGGGGAAACCGGACCCTGACAAGAATGTCAATATCATTGTCAGCACATATATAGAACTCTATTTTAGCTGGAAACCGCGAGTGTCACGTGTGAAAGGTAGGCGTCTAACGTGTGCAGTGTTTGTTAACATGGGTGCCAAAATGAAAATGCAGCCGACCTTAGCAATGTCCAATAGGTGTGTTGTTGCAGGTGTCGCCTGTGAATTGCAAGTTGTAAATAATGTCACAGCACCTGTCAAATCAGAAATGTTTGCCCTCATAAAGCACTTTATTTTGCAGCTGGCAGACTTTGTTTGTTTTCATATATGGTCTATGTGAGCGACTGCGGGGGGTGACAGCCGAATGTGCAGATAAGTTCAGTAACAATAGTGAATTTGTTGGGGTTGTTTTATTGGCTATATGCCGTGATGAAAAGATGCAAGTGAGAAAGAGTGAGAGAGGGAGAGGGACAGAGATAGAAAGAGAGAGGAAGATGCGTGACACCTACAGAAGATGACCCATGGAGCTACTGTGGCATGACCTCCTGTTAACCAGATTGTGAATGTGTGTTTGCCCTCCCCCAGAGGGAGACTGACCTACAGCAGACAGGAGTATCAGCTCTGGCTCAGAGCCCATACAGCTGACAGCCTTACACACCCAGGGCTAAAAGGAAACACGGGGGGGCAGTGGAAGGTGGGGAAGAGTATGCAGGAGATCAGGGATAACAGGCAGAGATGGATGTAGACTGCAGTCTGCCTTCATTATTGATGCTGGAGGGAGGGGGGGGGGTGAAAAGGCATCAAGCTGAATGTTTATGTGGTTTTTGATATAGCAGAGTAAGAGGGGATTAGACTTTACACTTCATACTATATAAAATGGTCAAGATTTCCCCTTAATGTTCCTGCCATCAGAGACTTCTTGTGCTTGATCCACAGTGTCACTGTACATCTGCTGGGTCAAAGTGTCCTAGTTTGAAACGATTCCCTATTGACTTGCGTGTGGGTTGGACAGATGAAAGACTCTTTGAAATGCCAGGTAAAAAGAACATTCAGTCAAGTGTCAGAATGAGTTTTTGGATGTCTTGGTTATTTCTGAATTTATGTGTGAAATGGTGTTCAGTACTTATGGCAGAGGGATTTAATGATCAGCAAAGCAAGTGCACTTTGAAGTTCTGAACTCTGCCGGTGCAAACAGACCTTCAGCTGCATTGGTCTTCTTAATCACCTTGTTTAAATCTATTTACCATACCAGTCGACTTATGACCACTGATGTAACATGCTGCCAAATGGAATGCGCAAATAATGCGAGATCACACTGTGCGGGCGGAACAAAATGTATCTTTTTTAAACACATCATATAACTTCATTGTATCCACTTCATCATTCTCACTAATTTGTCATTGGTATTTACTCATAGAGATGCTGGTGCTCTGTCCCAGCATTTGTTTCATAAATGAATCATGCTCATCACATTTCAAAGACGCAGGGTTTGCTCTAGTTGGAAGTCAAATGTTTTTTGAGCATATATTAATACTAAAGAGTCCCCACAGTTGTGAAAAGTTATAGTCTGATGACATTTAAAAGTCCTTTTGGTTAAATTGAAACATTTTCATGCCTCGCTCTTATTGTCCCTTCTTTTTTAAGACAGTGACAGTCATCCAGCCTGTTCTCATTCCAAGTGTTTCATACACTGCCTTTTCGTCATGTCTCTTGGCATCACCTTACGGATGTGCAGGGGTAACCTTCTGCATCTGAAAAAGACTCACCGGGTCGGGTATTTAGATGCTCAGAGCAGCTGCCCTGAGTGTCCATTCACACTTCAATGTCACTGTGAGCATCAAGCCAGTACTAAGCAGGAAAAATACAGTATGTATTCTGTTATTTATAATTATTTATGATTTATCACTGGTCATGGAAATACTGATTATATTAATACAGCGGAAGTCTGTCTGAGTGTGAGCCAACAGGGAATAGCCATTAAGCCTAACCTAGATATTTAACAATTCTAACCTCAGTGCCTAAATGCATCGCCAGCGGGTTTGCACTGGAGTCAACCGAGAGCCCGGTGTGTCTCTTTCAGATGTGGAAAGGTATCTTGTGTGTTGTACTCAGGTGGTACCGCTGTTCCATGACACAGCTCAAAGCAGAGCCAGCAGCCGTCCAGCTGGCTGCCTCCCAGGACTCGGTGTGAAACACTGATTAGTGGCCACTAATAGATCTCGATCCCTGACTCATCCTGTCCCACTGTTCACTCAGTGATACTAATTACTCACTTTCAGGATGTGCCCCAGCCACAGACGAGCCAAAAATATCACTTTCTCATTACAAGCACTTCCACCCTGAGTTGGCATTGTCCAGTCATTGGCTGAGGTGTAGTAAAGGAAGAGCCTTAGTGTCGACTATGAAAAAAGAGGGAAATGTAGAAGTGTTGTGAATTTAATCTTACAGATCTCTGATGGAAGGTGGCTGCCCAATAACCTCAATCACACACCTAAGCCTGTCCGTCCCTCTTTCATCTCACATCCTGATGATGCGGCCTCTCATCCTGGTGTAATGGCACTGGGGACTGACCTCTTCCCCACTGTTGATAAATTGATGAGTATGTCAGAGATTGATACTTGGAGCTGATGTGAATTTTTCGAGTAAAGAAAATGAATCATGAATCATGCTTTGAGCATGCAGACGATTCAGTACAAGACAGCGGATCAGAGAGGACGTTAAAGAGGACGGAGTCCCAGCTGCCCCTGCTTCTCATCATGAAAACATTTCATTACCTCCTCTCAAGATTGTCCCAGATTATTATTCTCTTTGAAGATGTATCGCCAAATCCACAATCTGCTCCCAGGGATGTTTCAGAAATATGCAGTCTGAGTGTTTTTTTTTTCCCTCACTGATGTAACGAGTGGCCAGGATGGCAGAGATTTTCTGAAATGACTCCCAAAAAACAGGGATGTTGTATGTGCGAGGATAATTTTGATGCAGTGACAAATACCGGCGCTTACTGACCATGTAGCAGCATCAGCAGGGGATAAATGTCAGATAGATGCGCCACGTGGTAATATTTGTGCTATAAATGTAACTGGCGTTATTAAAGCCTTCATTACTAATTTCATCATTCGTCAGCATTCAAGCAGACATGCATGACATGCAAGTAGCTCTCTACTTTCTGCTCTCACGAAATCCCGGTCACAGAAAACACAACACATAGGGAATTGCATGGATGTGGAATTTGGTAAAGGCATGTTGACAATCAACTGGCAAGCTTTAAAGGACAACAACAGCTCAGAGGCTTTTACAGGCTGATGCAGAATCTTTCTGGAAGATAGTTGTGTTTGTTTGTCCGTTTGTGTGTGCAAAATACTTGTATTACTAACAATGGCTAGCGTCGTGCATTCGCATCCATCTTTTTTTTTTTTCCAGCCACTCAACCGGAACGCAAATGAGTATCTTATTAAACTGATTAGCAAATTGAACAGCAGACATTAGCTATGGCTTTAAATCTGGGGGTGGCCCCCACTTTGTTGTCCTCGTGACAACAATAACTACAGTTATATTCCATAAAGTGCAGCATCAGCTGTCTCCATCCACCTCAGGCTTCTCCCTTTGTGCACTGACTTTCTCTTTAATAACATCACCGACTCCTTCATAATTACTGTGGCCACTCACTTGGACATAAACATATTTTATGTTGTTTTGGGGGATTTGGTGAAACAAGTGATGATGTTGTTGTTCTTCCCGAGTGGACAATGCCCCCTACGCCTTTGTAAGATGGTTATTTACAGCCACAGAAGAGAAATAAACATACATTGTTACTGTCTATAAACTACTGAATCCTCTTAAACCCAAAGGTCTACAAAGCAATTTTTCGGAGCTGCAGTTATACGGTAAGACAGTAAACATGAAGATTAATGAATGAAAAATTCTATTAAGCACCAAAGCAGTAGAACTGGCCACATAAATTCAGCTCATTGAGAAAGATAATAGAAAGAATATGCTCAATTGTCAGTAGATATTTGATTTTCTCTGTGACAGTAATTATTAAACGTTAGTTTACTACTAAGAAATGATTGTGAGCTGAGATGGCGATGTCAGTTAGTCCACCACTTGGGTCCAGACTGAAATACTCAGTTAATCCTCTTCATGCCCTGCGGGACCTGAAGCCACAACGAGCTTCCCCCATCATTCTCTATTCTTAGTACATGATCAGCCTCCACACAACCCAGAGCTGCTGTCCAGGATGATTTTTAGACTCGTGCAGGTTTGGCAGTATGAATCTATAACACAACCAACACCAAAGACATTGATCCATAAACCCCCTCAAATACCACTTCTCCACTGGGAGATTGAACATTGGTCTTCATGTTGGAAAATGTTTCTTAATGTGTTAATTTGTTTTGTAAAAAGTGGTAAAAACATTAACTTCCTCTGTGGTTCATTCCTTTATATACAGTGTCGTCTTCTTTTTCTTCTCCTTATTTCAGGTTGTTCCTTTAGTGGTTGCTGCAGCAGATCATATACAGTAAAGACAATGATGCATAGATAATATAATCAAAAACTGCACTGACAAATAGTCATGCAGCCCCAGGTCAGCATCTTACTTGTTTAGTGCCAACAGACAAAATACTCTGCTTTTGTGTAGTTCATGTTTTAAATGCCTCCCTGTAAAAATTCAGATTTAACCCCCATTTCAGAGCATTGATTTATTACTACATGATATGTCATTATGAACCACAGAGAACAAGTTACAGAATTGCCAAAAATAAAATTATAATTGTAGGCCTTAGTTTCCCAAAAGTGTGTGATATTTAAAATGATTTTTAAAGCCATACATTTAATCAAATATTGCAGCAAACACTGTTAATTGATTGTACAAGTGAACCTTTTTTCCAAAAATTAGAGATCAATTGAAAAAAATGGGTCGGGATTCTTTCTGTGAGTGGAAGTGGATATTGACATCAAACCACAGTATTTAGATGCAGTTTATTTTTGCTTGGGGTGAATTTCAGTCTCCACTGAGTCATGCACCTCCCATAGGAAGGGGGAATTTTTAGCTGAAACAATGAAGCGTGCTTCACTCCATTCTGTCATCGCATTCACTCCATCACGATCCAAGCTGAGGCATGTATGTATACTGTATACTGCTCCAGGCTAAGGTTTAAGGCAGCAGGGATAAGATGAATATTTATGACACAATTAGTGCTCGATTGAAATTCATATGCTGTAGCTGTGTAAGACATAATGGTTGTGAAGCATAAAGAGGGGGGGAAATGGAGGCGTGGGTGGACAGAGGAACAGACGCTGGTGTCAACAAGAGCTCCGAGATAAAGTGGGCATGTTTTCCCAGTGGAGGAGAGGACAAGTCTCCATGGTCCCCTGTTGGTGTTCATCTTGTACATTTTTCCCTGTATCCATTGGACTCAGGCTGTTAATAACCTGTGTTGACTCCTCTTTTAACAAAACTGTAAGAATCATTTGACACTAGTCCTGCCCTGTAATGGCATAGAAAACCAAAACAAAGCAGTTTTAGCAGCAGCCAATCGGACTTTCAGACAAACAGTCACACCGTACAGCTGCAGCAATTGTTTAATTATTCATATACAGAACATTAACCGCCTGTTACCTTCACGAATGAATGTCAGATGTTAATGATTTATATTACAGACAGAGTTTTTGTTGCTGTTTTAACTGTTCAGTTAGAGATCCGTTGGAGTTACAGTTGTTTGACTTTTGCATCTTTTAAAGTAGGAACAATAGATTGTTTCCAAAAACAGATATAGTGGTCTGGTTTAAAACGTGAAGCCTATAGGAAGTTGGATGGAAGTAGCATTCTAGTTAGCCACCAGGGGGCAACTTCAGTGGTTGTAAAAAGAGTAACATTTGAATGGATGTCTCTGGGAAAATGATCCTACTTCTCACCTTGTGGTGGGCAATATGATGATATTAGATCATGAAGGACTAGAATGTGTTGACATTCTCTCAGAGGGATAATAGTATCATCTATTATAGGGCACGTTGCTGTTCTGTTCTCTTGCACAGACACATTAAGTTTTTCTTCCTCAGCAAATTCTCACTATTTACTAGTCTGCTTCATGCCTATCCTATAGAAATTGCAATAACCAATCATAGTGAACCACATGCATTACGTGCACTAGGTGGCTTGGATTTCTCATTCACCGCCCCGTTTGATTCAGAGTGTCGTTGGAAGCCATGGCTGAAAATGAATACTGAGTGTCAGTTTCAAGTCTTACATACTTGTTAAATCTCCATTCTTTTAGCGCTACAATGGGAAATTGTTCAGATGCACTGTTCAGTGACTTGCAAAGTATAATTAAAATTTAATAGTTAAAAATCTACGTACAAAAACTGTGATTGTGATTTTACTGTAAAAAAAAAACAAACCGACGGTATTTTTGCCATATCGCCCAAACCTATTCTCTCCTGATTGTATCTGATTGTATCAGTAAACATTTTGCGGAGGAGTTAATGGTCTAAACTGCTGACATGATGTGATGCTGACATTTTGGGGAAAATAAATGATAGAAGCATCATCCAACAGCTGCCTCTTGACGTCTGTGAATTGTATTGACATGGTGTTGGTCAGATCATGAATCTCAAGGCTTCAAAATGTATATGGTTAGAGCCTACGCTTTGCCGCAATGAATTTTTGCCGTATTTCGATTTGGCCAAGAACAGAGAACAGGCTCTGAGCTCCAAATTTGTTCAGCACACAGATGCAGTAGTACTTAGTACCATCTGGTACCAAATGATCTGCTCCTTTGACTTTTGTGGATGCTGGGGGAAAAGTCATCTCCCGGAGATGCGTGTAATACATATATCTTCATACTAGGCCTCTCTTGCTCTCTACTTTGTTTATCTGTGCTTATCACAGAGATCAGTCAGAGTCAGTGTTGCCTGAGCCTTGAAAGAGTCATGTTGGAGGTTGGACGTCCTTCAGGCCTGTTTACTCTGCAGCTGCAGGATGGAGACAGGCGAGTTGTTGTGCTCTTGAGCAGGACAAAACAGTACTGGGTGTGTTGTTGTTGGTGCCGAGTTGCTTACTTGTCTGAGCTCCTGGGAGATATTTTAGAAAGTCACTCTAGTGTTGTGAGACATCTCATAACTATTGTATGAGTTTGCTTGCCATGAATGAATTATGGAGGAGAGATGATTGAAATGGAGTTCAAATACAGTAGTGGAGGCTTCTCTTGATCCTTGCAGTCCATGCTTTGGTACTCACTGCAGAATCACCACTGCTTTCACTAATAACTGCTCAAGGATTGTTAATTTAGTCTGTGAGAGGCTATTGTGCTTGTTATTTAAAGGAAAGGTTCATTTTGTTCTTTATATGGACGATGGTAGGGTGCTCTGGGTGTGGTAATCGCCATCTAGCCTTCTCTTTTTTTTAAGTGTAACATCTGCTCACTACCTCACTGCGATCCTGAGTCCAGAGACTCCCTGTCGGCAACAGTTAGCTGGCATTTTGTATTCAGCAAAGGCAGATCTTGTTCCAAATATAGCCCTCTTGGTGTTCTGCATTCTGATCTTGTTTGGGTTATATTTTAATTTTCAAGTACCCCAGAGAGGTGGATATTATAATTTGTGGGATGGAAGAGGCCCATTTTTTCTTCACTCATTCCTGCTGCTGTTCCTCCCTTCATAATTAACAGTCTCTGATGTAGAGAGAATCTGTGACTGAGAGCGATAAAGAGAGAGATTGAAGTGAACACGGCATCCCTCTACCAGCTAAAATATTGACATTATGAAGAAATAACTGAATACTTTTGGGCTACAGCTAATTATTGTCATTATTGATTTATCTGTCGATTATTTCCTCAATTAATCAATTGTTTTGTCGATAAAATGTCCAAAAATGGTTCAAAATGTGTTTTGAAAACCTCAATTCACAGTTTCATTGAGCTTCATTCAGTTCATTTAGTTTCACAATACTGTAGTTGTCAATTATCAGTCGGTTTATTTGCAAACTACACTGCAGTTTAATTGTTTCTGTTTTTTGTACTCATGCTTTCATTTGAGTCCAGTTGTTTATGCAGTATTTTGATGCTGTCATGTGGTTTTACTCTATCACTTTCCATTCAAGACTTTCCACGGTCTGTTTGAATTGAGCAGCATTTAGTGCAGTTATGGCTCTTGGGTAAAAGCTGTTTTTCAGTCTGTTTGTCCGAGTCTTAATTGACTTGAACCCTCTGACCGACGGCAGCCTTTTCACCAGAGAAACAAAACTGAGATTGAACTGGAGCTTCACTTATAAAAAAATCAAAACAGAATTGCACAAGTATAAATATTAGAATAATTCATAATATGGTAAATACAAAGACGGCAGAGGAACATAGGAGTCATCATTAAACTTAACGCAAAATATCCAGGCTTGAAAGAGGGTAGAATGGTAGTATCAGTGGAGGAGTGAAACACAATCTGAGGAGGAAACATCACATTAGACAGCAACACTACAGCTGAAAAGAGAAGCCTCAGTGCAACGAGCAGCACGGATGTCTTTATTCAGTCTTTCTAATGTTTAAACTGTGGATTTATACTACTGAATCATTTCACTTTTGTCGAATCATTTAAATGCTACACATCTCAGACCTTTATTTTTTATTTTTATTTTTTTTTTCTGAAATAGTTAAATTTTGTTTGACAGTAAGACAAAACGGAATAGCAATCAAATGTATGTCTCAAATACATGTTGACATACAAGGACGGGCTGAAATGTTCATCGGCTAACCATGATGCAGTGTGGTTTATTTGTCAACATAGTCTCCCCCGCAGTCTACACACTTCTTCCATAGGTGTTGCGGCACATGGATGACCATGTATCGAAGCTCTCATCCTTATAGTCAAAAAAGGTCTTCAATAGCAGATATTCCCACTGCCTTTTTGTCTCTGGCTCGAGGTGGTGGACCCAACACTCGTCCGGGGTTTGGAAACTTTCAAGAAAACCAGCTGGAGCTGCTTCAAAACATGTCAAGTTTCCTGCAACATGACCGACCCGGTCTGCTTTTTGGGTGAAAAGCTGTCGAACCCACCAAGCATCACGTCAAGCTCATTGTGCCCGGTGTTCTTTAATCCTTTACGGGACATGCTTACAGCATAGAACGGTCTACTGTCTGTCATCCATCACCATGTGGTGAACATGACTAATGTTTTTTGGGTAGTGGCTGTGGCAGGATGTCTGGACCTTGGGTCATCTTCAAGGCTGTCCCTACCCCTCTTGAATTCACCTGCCCACAACTGTGCAGTCGATAACGTTATCATCCCCTAATGTAATAACCATATCAGCATGAATGTCCTTGGCTGACCCACTTTTTCTGCAGATGTTTGTAACAGCCCGGTGCATCATTTTGTCCATGTTCATAAAATGTCTAGTACTAATAATCAAAGTCCTCAATTGGCTATTAAATGTGAATGTATCTGGAAGGAAACAATGCAGATAATGTCACGGAAATTGAATTTATTTCATGCCAAGTCTCCTTGGCTCTGGCATTATTCATTCTTAGTCGGACAGTACATTTTTCATCCCACCCTCGTATTAATAAAGCCTGTGTCTCACTGAATATAGACAGGCCTGCATGTACTGTCGAGCATCATACATGTATAGACTTCACTGAGCCATAACGTCCAGATCAAACACTCTGGCGGAAAATAATTTGAATGGAGCACAGACGAGCATAAACGATTAGACTTCAGCCCGATGAAACCATAAAACTAACTAATGGCTTCTGTCAGAACTGCGGGCAACAGTGGCCAAGGTTGTCCTACCAAAACACACACTCACACACTGACTGTACAACTTTGTAATGAGAGATGTTTGGACGTGGCCTTGAGCAGCCCTTTGGACAAGGTCCCATCTGAGCTGAAATATAGTGTCAGTGGCACAATGACAATCACTCACCTGGTTTTTAGTCTGCCCTCAACTATAATTTAACTCAGAATAATGAATCAAGTGCAGCATCAGACCGTGTGTGTGTGTGTGAAAAGGACAAACATATTTTATTTTGTGTAATTAGTTACACCCAGAACCAGTGATTAAACTGTGGGCTTTGATATATCACTGTATGTTCACATTAAAATGAAGGTCTGGGAATGATCAGGTCAACATAAGTTAGTCAGCGTTTATGTTTAGTAACGAGTGAATGAGTGTTGTCTCTCACTTCATTTTAGGCTTATTACTGACCCGTGTTGTCATTGCAGCATTAAAGAGCCCACATGAGAAAGTGAAATACAAAGTATGATATCTCCCCAGCGGCACCAGCATCAGTTAATCAATAATGGATTCAACAATTTGAGTAAAGTCAGACGATTAAAGCGTAATTCGTCAGCCAGACTGGTAGATCTGTTAGCTGCAGCAGAGGCATAATAACTGAGGTGGTGCCTGGAGCAAGCTGGGCGGGAGGTGGCAGCCCATTAACTACCACCAGGAGTTAAAAAGAAACAATAGCGCATGGGGCTGTAGCTGCTTTTACACATGGCTTAGTAATGTCATTATTTAAGTAACAGGTGGCGGTGTGGGCTGTTTGTCTTTAGGACAACATGCTTCTACATGAATACACGCAGAGAAAGGCCGGAATATATTAGACAGAAATAGATATGACAGTAAAAACAACACGGACATGGAAAAAGTTGTTGTGCTAAACAGTGACATTATTTTAATAGGAGAGCACAACAGGAAAGGAAAGGTCAACAGAGTAAAACTATGAGTATAATGAACCAGTAGAAAACAATATATTTATACTTGACCTGCAGTTGTAAAATTGATATACACTTTATCAGACCCTAAAATGTTGTGCAAGGATTTCTGAAAAAGAAAGAATATTAGCTCACTTGTTTATAGTTACAGTGAAATGGAGCTTATACTGAACAGCTGGATTGATTTCCAATTAATGAATTAATTTAAATTGCTAAGGCAGCATAAAGTCAAAGTTTTCAATGTTTCTACATGCATGTGTTTATCATATAATATCATGAGAATAATGGTCCCTTTAAATGATAAAAGAAGTCACATAATAATGATGCCATTCATACTACAGGGTGATCAGTTATTGGTTTGTCCATTTATGATATAGATTGTGTCTCGTATGATCCTAAACAATTCACTCACTCATGAGCATCACCAGTGCATCGAAGGGCCACATAGAGACAAACATCCACCCACTTTTACGTTCACACCTACAGGCAATTTAGAGTGTCCTGAAACTGGAGACGCACAGGGAGAACATGCAAACTCCATGCTGGAAGGCCCTTGTTCCAACTGGGTCACAAACCCAGATCGTCTTGCCGCAAAGGCAAGAGTGGTAACCACTACACCGCCCGTGTAGTCCAACATAGAGAGGAGACGAGGGAGAAATGTGAGATAAATACTATTTTACTTTCGTCTTTTTGATGTATAGCCACACAGATACAATAACAGATGCCAATACAGTTGCATTACACAAGCTGACAATAAAACGGGACGTTGCAATTGACTACACAAAACAGTGACAGCAGAGAGAGAGAGAGAGAGAGAAGTTCTTTCTCCTGAAGGTACTTTGAACAATAAATTTTGCTCATGATTTCTTCAAGGTATCATTTGATGGTGAATATGTGAATTAGATTGCTAGACATTTCCCGTAAGGCAAATAGCCAAAATAGCCAAAAATCCTCCAAGCACACGGACAGGAGCGAAAGCAATATCCCTTACCTCTCAAAGAAAAAACTGTAGGAGAATAAGACATCATTTGAGCAGCCCGGTAGATTATAAATGTATGTTTTTGCTTTAGGACCTTGGATAAATCACAGTAAAGCACAGGATATAAATGTTTACATCATAACTATACCACCGTTGTTTTAAAAAAGACAAGTGCAGTACATTTCAGCCAGGTATTGCATTGGTGCTTCTTCTAGTAAAATATAGCCTCCCTTTGTCCCACATACACACCACCTAACGTCGCGGGGGTTCGCTCAAGGCTTCACATAAATTAAAGTGACAAGCCCTCGTCGAGATGTTCCCCCCGTCTCTCCCAGACCCCCTCTACTTTATAACACTTTTTTTTTTTACCTACCATGGATACACACTGGCACGCCGCTGCGCTCCTATCAGAAGATCTACATCTGTGACCAAATCAAACACTTTCTTCTTTCAGCAGGAGATGCTTTACAATTACAAATACTGCTGTTGCCAGGCTCGATCCCTAGAGCAGTAGCATTTCAGGTTCACAAGATGCAATTTAAAAAAAAAGGTGATATGAGATTTTACACCTGTGACTAATGATTATTTTTCATAATTGATTACTCTGCCAATTATTATTTTATATATATATATTTTTTGAGGCTTTAAAATATCAGGAATAAATAAAAAGGCCCGTCACAGTGACATTATCATCTTGTTTTTGTCTGAAAAACAGCCCAAAATACACATTTTTATAGCAACATAAAACACAGAAAATAGACGTTTTCATTCAAGATTATATATTATGTTTGTTGCAATGATAGAGCAATTCTCCTGGCTTTGACAGATGTATGAGTTTTTATTACTTTGGCTGTGATATAATCAATGTCTCTTTGTGGTTTTTCATTTCACCTCAACATTACGTTCTACATTTTATTCTTTCGGTAATTAAAAAGATGTTTTAATGCAAAACACAAACAACCAAAAGCTTGTTAATTTTTTTTCATGTGCAGCTCATGTGCACCTTCACCCAGTCACCAGTGCTTTATGTGTCAGTGGTCACAAGAGGGCACTAAACCATTCCCCATACGTGGAGACATCTTTTTAATTTATGCCACTTCTCCTTCACTGTCTGTGATGCTCATATGAGACACTTCTTCTGTCATACTGTACATACAACAGGCAGGGATTTTTTTATGGCCTCAGGTTGTTGGAATAGACAGATGTTGCAGTAGTTTTAGTAAAGCTCACATATTGCCAGAGGTGTGTTTGTGTTTTGCTGTGTGCTTGTATGTGTGTGGTTAAGGAGAGGAGACAGACAAACAGAGGAAACTGTGTGTTTTCTACTGTGCCGGTTGCTGAGGGATGGAATAAGGGATGCATGTATGATGCTGCTGCAGGATTGTTGTTATTTGTCACATTAACACGGTCTCTGCTGCTCACTTGACATGTCACAAGCTCTAACCTGTGAACTGTCTACACAGTACAGTGTGTGCTGGGATTGTAGCACTAAGCTTCTTCACTTACTCCAATTTGGCAGTGGTTTAAAGCATCACAAGACCTCTGAATAACCATGCTCTTTATATTGTTCACATTCATTTACTGTCCTTACCGCAGCATGTGACATGTGCGAAAATGAACCGACAGAATCTTGAAATCTAGAGTTGTTTAAAAAATGTTCTCCAATTGTCTTGAGGGTTCCAAACTGTTGTTGTGGGTCAGTAAGCGTCAAAACATGCTGCTTTGGACTAAAACATTTGTGCTGTCACAAAATCAAATCCTGGAGATGAACAATGGGTTCAAGTTTTTGTCAAATCAAATCTATACTGTGAGTCGTGTCTTGCCTCAGCAGCGTTGCAGTTTGACAGTTGAATTTTAAACATCTTTTCAACTGGATTAAGACTCAGCAGTAATGAAGCTATGGAAGAATACTGAGGATGTTACCTCTGCTTATTAAAGTCTTTGAATTTCACTAAATAATGAGTTATTCTCTAAATTCTTCACGATTTTACTTACTCAAATAACACTAAATATTGTGATTTCTGTAGCTCATGGTATTGATTTGAACTGCGTACAAGGTTTTCATATCACTCTGCTTTGTTGCATTTGTTGCATTTGTTTTTCCTTAGATTTAGATATTTTCTACCTTGTCAGCGATAACTGTTTGCTCTCATTGAAAGCGTTAAAATGTGATTGTTAATGGTGGGAATGGACGTAGTTTATGAAACCCCTCCAAAACAATATCAGCTCAAGATCCATTTTAATCAGGAGAGACAAGTGAACAAGAACATTATTATTTATCATTACACATAAGTACAAATGACAAGTAAAGCCTTTATAAAGTCTGAGATATTGAGATTGAAACCTGGTGGTGATGATGGTTGATGAGTTAGAGGGTGAAGAAGGATTTGGCCGTGAAGGTGGAGGGAACGGGTTACAGCAGCATGAATGAAATAAAAAGCAAGCAGCATATTTTAGCATATTTTTTTAAAAGATGACATTTAAATGCTTGGTCAACAGAAGCGGTGTGTTGTTCTGCTACCGCATTGACAAGATCAGCTGATGAATAGCTGATCTTGCAGTTGTCAGGAAATGACTGCAATAATTGAATGTGTATGCATGTGTGGTGAGAGGAGATAAAGACAGGATGAAACGTAAATACCACCACTGAAGGATGAGTTTTGGGAGATAAGCAAAAGACGAAGAAGCAAAGGAAATCGAAGACGAAGGCCGTAATGTACACCAACGCCAACTGCCATAAAACACCAAGACAAACAACTGCAGCAAACAAGAGTCGTCTTCTGAACTCAACTTACACTAGAGTTTTATTTAGAAGCTGTTCTTGAACTTATGTTCAAATTCTATGTGCTTCCGTGTGCAAACGTCAGTTACTTAATTCTTACATGAGCGAAGTAGTTTTACCTTACAAAAGACAACATCATTTTTGTGGTTAAATTTTGTCATGTTAACCTGTTGAAAAATAGGTTAATTTAAACATTGTTGTCCAAAGTGTGGGAAAAAGTTTTTGGTGCCATATAAAAGCACATCATTAATTAAAAATGCAAACAACAGTAGAAAAAAGAAAAACAGGAAAACTGGAGAGCTCAAAGTTGAAGTTACTTGCAATTAAATTCAGTTGAAAAATTTCATAATTGAACTATTATTTGGTGTAATTATTTAATTTAACAATTACTACTTGCACTAAAGGATTCCTTCTAGACATTTATGTGGATAACCGGAGTCTAAAATGAAGAGAGCGGCTCAAATTGTTTGGCTATTAACACACATAATTATCTGTAATTAATATGATCTTTGTCATGTTGACTGTATATAAAATTGGATGTAATCTTCAGCTTGAAAAATGAACTCACCTTGTGAAGCCTTGAGAGCCATGATTTTACTGGTACCCATAGACTTCCATTCAGAAGGCGTTGTTGTACAGTAGCGTGGCCTCCTGGTGACTAATTGGTACTTACTGTATGTCCTGCTTTCTAGGCTTCACTTTTCATCTACGTCCATTTTTTTATATACAGTACTGTACACGGTTTGTCAGTATGACAGATGACTCAAAAAGCATTAAAAGCCATCTCATGCTCTAGCTGTTTCTCTCTTTCTTTCCCTTTAAATGCTGGCTGCAGGTCGAGAGAAGAGAAAGGGTCCCATGATCTCTGCTAGTGATGCTGAGTTCCCACGGGACTACCACACCCTGGCTGCCGGTGGTGCCCGTGGGGCCCGGCGGTTCCCCGACAACTCCAATGGTGGGTTCACGTCCTCCTCGCTGGACCGCCGCCACAACTCTGTAGCCGCCAAGAGCCTGGAGGCCCTGAACAGCATTCACAAGGCGGACATTGAACGGCAGCGGGATGCGCTTGTGGACCTCCAGAAAAACAAGTTCTCCAATAACAGCCCTGGCAGCACGTCACAGGGCACTGCTGCTGCCACTGCTGCTGCTGCTGCTGCTGCTGCTGCTGGCCGACAGGTATCTCACAATAACCTAATGTCTGTAAATGAGATCTCAAGGACTGATGCAATGGTTTGCATTTGTAACATGACAAATGATGCAAAATACTTCAACAGTGATCTCTAAAATCATTATTTCCAAGAAAATAGACCAAGGTTGGACTATTCTGCTTTCTCCTGCACCACACAGAATCTCAGTCATACCAGAGATTACTGTTTACGTCAGTAGACATGGAGCAGTTATTGCAGTTATCAGCTACAATTTAATTGCGGATTCTTTCATAATATGTCAGGATCTACTGTGCATACAGCAAACACTCATGAGCATACCAAAAAGAAATACCACTCACAGTGAGGGTACACAACTCAGTCGACATTACTGTGTGTGAATACATAAAAACAGTTTGTAATTCCAGACCAATACATTACATAGGAAATAACGATGCAGATTTATATTACTACTACTACTACTAATAAAGATCAAACAATCATTCTTTAAATATTCATAAAATATTAAAAGTTAATAAAATGTAGAATGATAAAATATAATCACTCAGATTATACACTGTAAAATTCATAGCATTCAACAAAAAAAACATGAACAGATTCACGACTCCTTAAAAGGAAACCAGCTCTTTGAGATTCAGTTTTTGTAAACTGTTCCATACTGTTCCTTTTTCCTAATTCAATGCTGACCTTTGGGACATTTAATGAAAATAAGCATGCAAGTGTAATTCAAACTTTCTGCTGTTTTTAGGAATAATGTAGCGAGGTAACAAACCCAGGATTGCGTTATAGATAATGATGTATATACTGTAGATGGATGGGTGTGTACGTATGTATGTAAGACGTCTGGCTGAAGCTAATATGAAACTCCAAGCTTCAAAAACTCAAAAAGAACTGAACGAAGAGTTCAGCCACAGATAAATCAATCATGTCATGCTGCCACTCAACAACACAGACCTCCACTCTCAACAGAGAGACCAAAGTTTGGAAAGAGAGAGGAAGAGATTATGAAGATATGAAGAGGTTATATCAACCCAACAGAGATTCTGTATCTTTGCAGCAAGAAGACCCGGGTTCGCAACCTGGTCAGATGAAGGGCCTTTCTGCATGAAGTTTGCATGTTCTCCCCGTGTGTGCATGGGTTCTCCTGCTTCCTCCCACAATCCAAAAACATGCAGATTTGGGAATTAGGCCAATTGGACACTTATAATTTCCCGTAGGTGTGAATGTGAGAGTGAATGATTGTCTGTCTCTATGTGGCCCTGTGATGGACTGGCGCCCTGTCCAGGGTGTACCCCGCCTCTCGCCCTATGTCAGCTGGACTTAGGCACCAGCGGCCCCCGCGACCCTCAGTGGAGGATAAAGTGGTAGAAAATGAGTGAGTGAGTATGTTGTATTTGATTGTGGCCTAAAATCACTCAGAATCAGAAAATATAGCAAAACATGTTGTTTTCTTACTGAAACTCTTGACTAAAGAAATCTTGTAAACATACAGTACATTCTCAAATTATCTGTAATTGTATGTGTTTTAATGCAAATGTGACTCACTGTGTAATAACAAACCCAGAGGAGAGTGCAGCCTTGGGGGAGGAATGAGCTCTCTGAGTGCTTTCCATTTTCACATGTGAACATTTTCTTCCATGGGAGATAATAAGAGCACATTGGTGGGATAGGAAACCCACTCAAGAGCATTATGTGGCAAGATGCCTCAGGGGCTTCAGACACTCACAGTGGAGGCTGTTTTTCAATGACTGACTCGCTGGGTCAGTAATGGACACTTTTTAGCGGTTATTATCTGAGAGAGTGAGCAATAGAATATTGACAAAAGTATTTAAGTGATGAGATGGTGAGAAAATGTAAAACGTGCAAAAAATAATGTCAACTTTTCTTCCTTTCTATTCCTCCTGGCTTCATATTCTCCCATTTCATGTCCTCAGTGCAGCTTTTTGCTGTGTTTTTGAATACAGTTTTCTCATTAGGCTCCTTTTCCATTGTGAGATGATCTCATGTCTGTGCATAAATGAACAGCTACAGTCTAGATATTTAAGCCTGACTTAGCATAAAGACAGGAGGCAGGGGAGCACTTGCTGGAGGGGCTCTGACCAAATCCCCTAAAGCCTGCTAATTAGCACAATGAATCTTGTTTGTTTACTTGCACATAAACACTTACTTACAGTCTAACCACTCAGGACCTCTGAGTAAGCACAGACTTTGGATTGGTTCTCTGTGATAGACTGGGACTGCAAGTTAAGAATTTCCTCATGTTGGAGCCCCAAATTTTCATTTAATTATCATAAAAGGAAAAAAACAAAAGCAGCCGTAATATTTTCTTCATAGACGCTCATAGTGAAGCCAATGTGGAAGTGGCTCAAACTGTACTCTCTCCATGATCACTAGGGGCAGATCCACTGGTTCTAAGAACAAGTCATAAGAAAGAAAATGTCCCTACTTCACATTTCATTTACAAGCAAGTAAATATTTTCCTTAAATCTATATTAAAACTATTTTTTCTCTTTCCTTATATGCAGCCTTTTCCACCAAAAAAGAACTAAACTACTAGGTAAATACAAAGATCTACTTTCTTCCACTAGTGAGCAGCTTTGTCATATGAATATGAAAAATGAATACACGTCAAATAACACGTCAAATAACAAGATATCAGGAAAAAATAACATTTTCCTGATATCTTGTGAGGCAGAATGTTGCATATTGCACATTCAAGCCTGCTCTCTCGGTCCTTCTTCATCCCTCCCTCCAAACCTCAGTCACTGCCCATCGTGTCTTGTTTGTCCAACTCCTCCTTCCTTCCCACCCACTCTTTGCTCTCCATGTGCTGTGTCTATTTACCTAAACCACTCTATCTGTCTCCTAATGAAAAAGGTGGAGTGAGAAGTGGAGGATGAGAGAGTGAGGGAGAAACAGGTGGAGTCTGCTATCGTCATGGCAACCCACCGTTTCCCATATAAGGCAACCGGGTGATATCATATGGTTGGCAATGCATTGGGCTATGGAGAGAGGCACTGTACTGACTGAGAGGCAACAGCAGTGGGAGAGAGAGAACGAGCGACAGGAGAGACAGTGAAGGAAGGAAGGTTTTTTTTACCATTTATCAGGAGCGAGGAAGAGTGACAGAGAGGGAGGGAGAGACAGGGCAGGAGGAGGAGGGGACAGGAAGGGATGCTTACTGCCTCATAGGCGCTACTACGGGTACCAGTGAGGGGGGACTCTGGCGGATCCTTGGGGCGCGGGAAAGACAGAGCTGCGGTGAAAAGCAGGGGAAAAAAAATGGAAAGGGGGGAGGAGGAAGAGGGAGGCGTGTGGAGCAGGAGGATGCACCAGGCGGCCAACATGCTCGTTAAGTAGCAACGGTAACTCTCTCTAAGCCCGTTAATTCACCCTCAGCTGAGACGTTTGGGCATTCCTCTGTGTTTCTGCCATGGCTGTGTGACGTTTGTGCTGCTGCATGGATGTGAAGGAGTGATGTCAAGAAGAGGAGTGTGTGTGTGTGTGTGTGTGTGTGTGTGTGTGTATGTGTGTGTCGTAATGTATGAGCATGTGTGTGTACAGTACAAGTGATGTAATACGGACTGATGAGCACACAACTCATCTCCTTTTCTGTGAGTGCGTGTGTGACTGTGTGCGTGTTTGTGTCCATGTTTTGGTCACCTCTAAGGGACCTTTTTTAGTATAAACTCTGACCTTGTCAGGACCATTTGTCCTCATGGGGACCAAAGCCTGGTCCTGATGACCTCATTTCTGAGGTCCTGCTTAATGTTAAAGGTAAGATGTGAATCCTGGCGAGGTTTGGGTTGGGCATTAACTGGTTATATTTAAGGTTAGGGATTATGTTTTATTTAGGCTGTACAAGTAAATGGAAGTCAATGCAGAATTCTAACCAGGACATGTGTTTGTGTGCATGCAGGTGTTGGCCAGGTGTGTCTGTGCTGCCGCAGTGATGAATGTGTGTGTGTGTGTTCATGTATGCATGTGCATGTGTTTTGCAGCAGTGCAACATTTATGGTCTCCAAGCACCAGTACTAGTGTGCACTTCTGCTGCTGTATGTTTTGGCTGGATAGGAAGCAAAGTGGACGATGATTTGGGTGGGGTTAAAAAATAAAAGAGGGTGGGTACAACGATGGCTACTTAGCATGCTGGTCAGGCATGGATGTCTCTCTGCACATCCACAGTTTTCTTTTCCCTCATTCCACTCTTCCTCCCTTCATCTCTCTAAGCTCTGTCTGTCTTGGTGCATATGTGCACCTTGGGATTTCAGCTCAAGTGATTGAGAAATATTGCAGGCGGTAATCACTGAGTCACGGTGCATGGGGGGCCTGTTTGTGTTAGATGAGACAGGTTTTATGTTCCAAAAAAAGCTCCACTTGTTGGTGCATTAAATTATTTGTGGAGTGACTTGGTGGTAATTTTTTGCTGTTCCAATTCAAAGTGAAAAAGTGTGGGAGCAGGTGATTATACAGTGCACAGCTCTGTGTGAAAGGTAAGATATACGTATTATGGATTATAACACAGTGGGTGCTTTACTCCACAGTTATCAGCTGTTTGTTTCTGTCACAATAATGCGGACAGGCGCCTGTGAGTAGGGTGATAATATTAGCACCTACTTTATTTCCTGGTTATCTGGAATTGTGAAGCTACAGTGTGGACGTACTTTGGAGTTTGAGTTTCAAAAGTAATATTCTTTTACAAGAATAAGGAAAAAAGTGAGTAAAAGGTAAACTCGTGAGATATTAATGTTGATTAGTAACCCATGATTGCAGCAAGGCAACTTAAATCATGATGTTCGCAACAAATAACCAATAAATGAACAATAACCTTTTGACCGATTAATACTTCCAATTCATAACAACAGAAAAATATTTAGACCATTTAATTTGGTGACTGCCCATCATTCTAGATAATGTTTTACTCCATTCACAGACACCCGTGCATTAAAATAAATTCTAGTATTTCAGAAAGCCATTATACTTAAATCTGTGTTAGTCCTGTATAGACAGAATGGAAGTAAATAAAACATGCAGTCTAGATTAAGTAGTGTTTGGACAACAATTTGAAATAAACAAAAGATACTGCAAAGTGCCTAGTCTCTGCTTTAATTTGAGCGAGTCTATGTCAATACTGCATCAACCGTGTGTGACATAGTCCATGTAACACATATCGGACATAATTGCAAAGCAGCTTAATGTTTACTTGAGCAGCAGCGTTTCATGCACAAAACAGCTCCGATGATGCTCAGAGCTCATCGAGAGTGAGAAAGAGGTGATCATGCAAGAGAGGACAATAACAGTGAGGCTAAGCTACAGAATGCTAAACGATCTGGTCAGTTGAGGGTACGTGTCCTGCTGGTGACTGGAAAACTATTTGCTTAATGAATAAAAACCGCTTATGGCCACACAGCAAGTCAAAGACACTGTGCAGGATTCTTGGAAGGAGATTTCTCCTTGTCAGTGATGGAGAGATGTCTTAAATAACAGATCCTGGAACCTTGAAAAGCAAAAGGTCAGGTTGCAGTTTTAAAAAGAATCGGCTTATAGTCGTATAGCGGAACAATCATTATGGACTGATCACAACAAAAATTTACCTCACTCAAAATAATCTAAGGAATAAGGAAAATAAAAGGTTTAGTTCAAGACTGAGTGACACAAACTCGTCTATTGAACGTGGTGGTGGTTATGTTGGGGCTTGGGTGCATGTGGCTCACAGTAGAAGCAGCACGGTGACATTTAATGATGATTTCACTGCTGTGGGAAACAACCAGGGGCATGCAGTGGTTCACAGCAGCATTCTGTGCACAGTTTCACTCTAATGCATTAAAAACAATTGGAAGACATGTCATCATTCAGCAGGACAACGATTCCAAGCATACAGCCACATCTCAGTCTGAGGTAGAGTTACTCAGTAAAGAGCAGGCTTAAAGCATAGAGGCTACACAACAGTGATGATGAGCTGATGGAGGCAGCAGAGGAGCTCTGCTGATGAATGTCACTGACTCTAAACTAAGAAAAAAAAAAATATATATACAGTATATATATATATTCTTTCATGTATTCTGTCCAATTATTTTTGATCCCCTAAACTGTAGACAGAGCTACAGTACTTTTCCCCTTTCCATACTGACATAAACCTGCTCAAATTACAGCCAGGACATTCATTCCAATGTAAGTTTTTTCCTCTCTTTTACAAATGTGATGTGAAGCTTAAAGAATTTGAAATTAGTGCTGTCCAAAAACGTGCAGACTTGACTGTATCTGTGCTGTCATCCTGCATTAAAGAAATAATTGTGTTTTGGTTCAAGACAAGGAAACAATGAGGATGAGCAGTGATTTGCTTTAACAACACTTGTAACTGTCATTTTGTTTGACATTTATTCTGTTCACCAACCAGTTCAACTCATTTAATTGAAACACTCCTGTAAATATACAGTTTTGTCTGACAATTTTAACAATCACAATTAGATTTTTTTTTTTTGTTTTCTGCTGGTTGTGATGACTGCATGCAAGTAAAATTAGGAGAAAACAGAGATGAAAAAAGAGATGTAAATGCTTAGCGGAATGGAACGGGGGAACTGCACTTTATATTTTCAGGCTGGGTAATATGGCCAAAAAAGTTTATCATAATAAAAGATTTGTTGTGATTTTAAAAAATACTTATGGACAGAAACTGGTAAGCACCCGTTCTGAACCCTGAAGCAGTTCATATATTTGTGGCCAAACAAAGCAATTATAATGTTTTATTTCTCACTGAATATTTAGACAATACAGTAGTCTAAAACATTTGGAACGTAGTTTTATTGAAGAAAACTATATTTGGATAATTACTGTTCTTCTGCCTGAGCAGAATTTATATGTTTAATTAGAAAGAAGCATGCTTGTTTGTTTGCTTGCTGTGCAGCTAAGGCTTAGTGGCATCGCATTGGCAATGACTGTGGTGTTTTGGTCACTGGACTTGGACATGGACCTATAGGAGCAAAAGACAGCTCTGAAAATGTAGGTCACAGCGTCCCATGGGCCTCCCGAGGTCTTTCTGAAGTCAGTTGCTTCTGTCCTCCTTCCTCTATTCTACTTTTAACAAAAAGTGAAATGATTTTCAAAAGCTATGATATCAGGAGCACGCAGAGAGAAATATTAGGGATTTAGACAGCTCCCAGAACATCGGCTCAAACATGAATTAAGTTCCACCTACACCTTTCTTTTATTGTTAAAGACTGAATAAATTGAAAAAACACAGACGACATTAATAACACACCTGAGCTCTCGGCTTTAAAGTTATGTTAAAATAACCAAAATATGCAAGTCAAATTTTTAATGAATGCTGTTGCTGCTGCTGTGTCAGCTGCTGCAGTGCCACTAACCTCATCTTTTTGCTAAAATTGTTGCAAATTGCTGTTGTAACATTCTTACACTTCTGGGTTCAAGTCACGGCATGACACATGGCGGCCGCTGGAAGTGAAAAGGCAGCACACTAATCTTAAGAATACGTTTTTAAGTTGGAAACAGCTGCGATAAGTTTATTCTTTTAACAGCCACAGAGTCAGTAGTTGCCTTCCCGTGATTGATTCTTATGATCAAAGTAGTTAGAGTCCTGAAATAGCTTTCTTCTTTCACTAAATTTTGCCTGTTTGCTGTATTTAAAGTAACAGCCAGGATTTGGCTGACCTGCATTGTCAGATTCAGACATCCATCCTGTTAAATCCTTCTCCATCCCACTGTCTTAGGGTCTTGTTTGTAAATGAAGGTCTGGCTGAGGGAGACGTGAAGATGTGTGTGGTTTCAGTAGTAAAACAGGAGCTGAACGTGAACCTTTGTGGGGAAGCTTTCAGTCACCATTCGAGCCGCTGTACCACACCAACACATCACTTTTTATAAGCTTTGGGTAGTGAATAAAAGAATGGGATACAAGCATCTGAAATCAGTTTCCTCTTCAGGGTGGCTGAGCTCAGCTTCACAGGTGTGGAGGTAAAAAAGCTTCATAGGGAGCTCAGACTAACGTCGTGGTTTATTTATGTGGAAAGGAGCCACATGAGGTGGTTCAAGTATTGGATTAGGATACCTTCAGCACAGCCTGGCCACAGACAACTGGTAGGTGGTGAAATTATGTCTCTTCTGGACAGGGAACACTTTTGGTTTTGGACAATCAGACCACCTTGTTTAAACTAATTCTACTGTAACTGGACCCTTTCCAACAGAGGTGCCCAAATTCTTCCTTATAATCAGCCAAAGTTGAATTCTATTGAAGGGCCAACAACAAATGCGCCCCCGTCCCTCATATAAAACATTGCTCAGAAAGTGAACTGCAGCTAACCCTTTTGAGTCATTGGGACAAAAATTCCCAGTGGCTGGCAAAGATTGGCACAGAGGGGAAAAATCAGGCAGGCCAAAAAAAAGGAGCCTGGGCCAAATGTGCCCCGCGGACCCAAATTGGGGTGCCCAATGGACGGATAGACAGTTATGGTTCCTGCTGCGGTTAATAATACGGATGGTCTTTTCACTGCAGTCAGTATTTTGATGGAAATGCCACCTGTCATGACTGTTTATCATCAAATCACTACTCTCATCCCGTTGGACTACAATTAAAAGAAAAACGGTCATATTTGCAGGTATTTATTTATCACTGATACAGTTTATGTTCAGAATACTGTATCTTGCCAAAGCTTACTTCAGAAAACCATATTTTTTTTCGGAATGCACTTAAGTACAATATTGTCATAAAAAGTTATTTGGTTAAGATACAATTCTGATGGTGATATTCTACAGTGCTGTAGAATTCCATTGGCCTTTTTTTTTTTTTGCCTAATCAGTATCAGTTACTTTATAATGTATTCTATAATGTACTATCTCCTGTTCATGGGCAGTATGCTGTGTGTCACAGGGTTAGATTCGATTTTTACATTCTCTAAATGTGTTACTCTGATGTTTGCTTATTGTAACGTAGTAAAGACAGTCACTGAACATTATACTAATTACTGATATATTTCGGTGGTTGCAATAGCTCAGTACTCCAAAAAATAAATCATGTACATGTATGAATATATGTTTAGAATATAATATGAAAATATCTTGTGTTTTTATTTGTTGGAGAAAACTAAAGGTAACAACTGTTACACAGTATAAAATTACAAGATCACTTTTCTTGGAGTGCAATCTTTATTCTGTCTGTCTTATGTTTGTCCTTTCTTGTTGGTGTCAGGGCTGAAAATGACTACAGACTTTGTGTTCAGCTCTGTTTTCCGACTTAACATACTGAATATGGCGCTCATCAGTCCAAGTTAATGAGTTGCCATTTGTTTGGGGAGTATTGATGCTTGAGCTCGACACCTTCAACCTTTCATTCAGACTAAACTGAAAGACTCTTGAGTGGGTTGCACATCAAAGAAGACCAAGTATGAAACTGAAAGTGCAGCATAATTTACATGGGAAAAAGTGCGTGGAAAAACAAATGTGGGCATCAGTCAGCTGCTGTATATTTGAACAGCTTCACACGTCTTCTTCTCCACATGTGTGGCTTCAGGGAGATGCATCTATGTAGACAGGAGCATCCCTGAGGTCCAGCACTGGAATTTGGTGATAAATTCTGGCTCCTTGTTGGTTTTCCACTTCATAAAACGTTGGATAGGGGTTGAGCTCAGGGGCAAGCTACAGCATATCATGGACGGATGGATTTAGAATTAGTTATATTTGTACACAGAGAGTATGTGGAGAAAAGGTATCCTTTAGAATCGGGAGAACATAAACCTGAAAGTTTGTTTCTGTCCAGATGAATTAAGGACGGCAGCTTCCTAATCCAGTGCCTGTGCATTACTTTAATCTTGCTACTGGGTCCATGCCAGACAAGTCTGCAACTCAACAGAGCGAGCACGGGGCTGAATTTAGGAGCTGCCTCTTCTACATCATTAGTGTGTTTGAAGTCATTGTAAACATTTGATTAATTGCTGAGAAGCAATTACAAGCAATTAAAGTTCTATTATGATGTCAGCAAAGGACAGAGTAAGATAATCTGGCCATCATCACAATAATTAACTCATCATTCTCTCACCGAGCCTAATATACCAACAACAGACGGTTTATTTGTTTGTTCTCTTAAGCATTATGGCAACTTCCAGCCATTTTAAACAAAGTGTTGGAGACATTTTCAGGCATATATTGCACTGTCTTCATAAAACTAATATGTACTGTTATGCTTCTTGAACTTTATTAGTCACACTCTGTCGTATCTCTCTCATATCTCCACATGGGAACTTGGTGACACAGCACTTTCTCTCAGTTCTTCTGGTTTTATGTTCTTTTGCTTGATGTTTTGCAACTTAACACATAAGAAAATGTCTCACACTTGACACCCCCCTTCCCTTTTTACCCTCCCCGTCCCCTTTCTGTCTCCTTTGCTCTTTGTTTTTTCCTGTTCCCCAAACCCCCTTAGCAACAGCCCAACTACTGGAGTTTCAAGGTTAGTGCCAATATTGTGTTTGTGTTTCAGAGTAAGTCTGTGCCTCTGTGTGGATTTGTCTCGAACAGGATAACTTCTGTCATGTCTTTGCATGCCCATTCGCCTCTTAACCACTGCATTTGCTGTCGGTGACATGTTGGCGCCCACTTTTGTTTCACTGTTGCTTGTGCATTTCTTTTGTCGCAACTTATCACAGTGCCCGAGGAGAAACTGAGCCTGATTGATCTCTGACTGGCAGGAGACAGTCTGAGTTTAAATTATACATGGTGCTTGATTTGGTTTGCATCTCTCCGACTTGTTTAACTTTATAATATCTATAATTTGGTGTTATTTATTTCAGGGTTTTTTCGTGAACATGTATATCAGTTTAGTCACATTTTAGACATTTTGTGTCTAAGTCACATGACATTGCGTTTTAAAACGACAGCTGCTTCCATCTTTGTGTGCAGTTGCCATGGCTACAGGTGTCATGTCTCTCCAGAAAATCCAATCAGTATTTCCAATCTGTCTGATAAGCGTTGCTTTCTATAATCTGATAGAATACACTCATCCTGCTAACCTAGCATTGATGCTGGTCATTTCTGAGTGCGTAGTCGTTCACAGCAACATTTTAAGCACACATTTATCATGTTTGTTCTGAGGAATTTGTCTAATAAATGTTGTGATCCTTTGATGTTTCCTTTAGCTCAAGGTTAATATTTGTGGTTTACCACAACTAATGGATCAATTGTTGTGGAATTTGCTGCACAGAGTGATGTTGTCCACAGGATTAATTCATGATAGCTTTTCATCTGGAATCGTCTTTGACTCCTGTTGACGTTCATGTTTGTCATAGGTGTTAAGTCAAACTGAATGTACTTCATTGAAGTTGATCTTTTCCAGCAGTTAACATCCAGGTAATTATTTGATTATGTGAATAAGAGGTGACAGTGACCTTTCTATTGTAGTCCTAACAGAAATAGCTGGCAGGTAGTGGATTATTCAGAATAATGATGGTGTTTATTTCCATTGAACTGCATCAGAGGCAGCAATCCAAAATCCTGGACACTTAAAAACCCCAATAATTTGCATTACAAGATGTCGTAAGAGGTCAGAGTCTGTCCGGTCTTGTAACACTGGCTTGTTTGAGACAATCTGTGATATTTATCCAAAATGTCAGTGCTCCCCTAGTGAAAGGCTATGATGCATTATTAGTTCCAGCTCAGATTTGAATACATTATATTCACTGAACAGTCCCCTTTTTTTCAGCGATGTTGCCTGTGGGAGATTGCCCTGTTCTGCATATGCTAACCTAAGCACTTACCGCAGTTTACAGCATCTTAACCATAAAATTATTTGGTATTCCGATTGACTCCTTGCGTGCTTATTGCTGATACAGCAGTTCTCAACTGCTCAAGCATTTCCTCAAATGGAACAGTAGGGAAGCTGCTGCCTTAGGATTGAATGGGACTATAATGTTTGCTGTAATCTGCAGCTGAAAATAGTCTGTAAAAACTATTTTCTTCTGTTTGGATTAAGATCCACTAACATTAGTAGTGTGGATTTCTTGATATTTTTTTATCATCTACTGTTATGTAAAATTATAGTTTAAAAAGAATAAGTAATGCAATTAAAAAGCCATGTAAAATAAGACAGAGGTGTGATATATTATATATTTGCATAAGGTACATTATAAGGAACGTTACCTCATTTTGCCACACTGATCTAACATTGTAGCATACTATAGATTACATGCTTCCTATTTTCTCTAGATTATTCTTTGTTTGTTATTCACAAATTGCAAATTAGCAAACAAGATAAGGAAGATGCAAACCCACTTATTAAGGAATAAAAAGAAAAAAAAATAGTGTAATCCTTTAACACAGACTCTAACGAATGTAGCTAATCGAGTTTAACGCTGATTCTCTGTGTACTAATGATATTTTTATTAAATTAAAATTTGAATTCTGAGCTGCCTCGTTCATTTTATCTTGTACATAATCTTTGCTCATTTTAGATATCATCATGTACAGCAGCAGCAACTGCAGCTCACTGATGTCTCTCATCTGTTTGGCTGGTGACAAACACATACGCTGTTTTTTTTTTTTTTTAGTCTCCCCTTATTTGTTGCCAGTCTGCAGCTCGTACATGATTGGTTATTGCCTCCTCTTCGTCTCGGGGAGTCTCACCTCTTCTTCTGATGCAACAGAAACCCCTGCAGCAGCACACCGACTGCTCATTTCTGAGAGGATGGGTGTGTGTTTAATAGTCGCCCCACTGTTCTCCTTTCATGTTGCACGGGTTTGTCAGCTCACTTAATGCAAACAAAAAATCCCACATCATAGCACATATCATCATCACTAGCACATAAATACAGCATGTTACGGTGGCTGCAAGTGCACACAGATATTTCCATGCACAACTGGACTTTCACTAGTCATGGAATACACACATTTGCACCTGCTGCTGTCACTGACACTGTGGAACAGAGGGCTGCATATTTCCTTCCCTTTCAATGCACCCAGATTCACTTAAAACAATATCAGTGCTCCATTTTAACTCTCGGGTGCTCCTGTCTTCCTGTCAGGAGTGGCCAAAGTAATCACAGTCTTTGTCTTCTCTCTTTGCCTCAGTGCTGAATTTAGAGGATCGTACCACACTGTGGGTTTAGACGGGGAAAGGAAAGACTGCAGGCAGCGTCAATAGGATCACAGTCGTTCAACAGCCATCTTCATTCTGAAGGGAATTATAATGGAGCCTATTGATTGTGGAATTTTTCCTTCTGCTTGTTAAAGTAACCATAGCGACAAAGCAGAGGAAATGGTTAATTAGAGAAATATGATTCCTCCATCCTGAGAGTGTTCTACCACATGATATATGCTATAGAGTGTGCTGTATTGTTATATACATGTTATATGTACTGTACTAAAGCCAGAACAAGGATACACAATTTTAGTAAATGAAAATGTGTTTAAATGTGATTCACTACCATGACAACATAAACCCACAGAAAGCTCCTCATCAGCTTTTCAAGGCTTAATAATCGTATATTTATAAACTTCTTTTTAAGCTTACTGCCCTGATTCACTCTCACCACAGCATCATTTTCAGCAGCAGCTGTCAGATACAAGACAGATATTTCCTTCAGGAGGGGGGAGGAGGCAGTAAAAGTCAGCCTTAGAATCATCAGGTGGACACAAACATGATGGCAAATGAAAAACTCTGTTGCTCTATAGGTGCTGAAAGAAAATATTTACCACATCAAATTAAAGTTGGGTGAATCAGTCATGTATTTTAATACATTATGGCTTTTCAATAATGGACAGGCTCATCTGCATCCATTAACAAGAATTAGCGGAATGTGTCTCTCTCTTTCTCTCTCATTTCTCTAGTATTTTTGTCACTTTAGGGAAATTGTGAGCTTTGCAGGCTCTTGTCTGTTTATCACGTCTTGTATAGAAAACGTGACCAGGGCATTTTCTGTACATGCTGTCTGGCCGGTGATATGATGCTCTGCAGAAAATTGCTGCTCCCCAATCTGACTCAGAGAAAAGCTGGGGTGTTTGTCACCACTAAAAGGTTTAGCAGGCCTGCTGCGGCTGCAGTGACACCCCAACCTCCCACCCCACCACTGGCACTGTGGCCACTATCACTTATCGACACTTCACTGCCATCTGTCAAGACTGTGATGTTTGCTTAGCAGGGTGCACATTAATAAGGCTGAACTCTGGTGAAAAGCAATAACTGAACTGGATTTTATGTGAGAGACAATTATCCTTCCCTGTAGGCCATATATTCAAAGTTATATATAGATTAGATGGGAACAAGTGATGAATTTTTCTCTATGGACTTGGCTGGCTCTGTGCTGCACGAGCATCTTTATTGTTTATTTTATCAATGCAGTTAAAATCAGGAGGCCAGACAAGATCACACACATCCAGTCTGCTAACATCAAGGTCAAAGTCGGACTCCAGTCACTGCACAAAGTGTTTGAAACTGCTGATCGGAATGCCTTCCAACTCTGGCTCGCTAGTTCAGTGGGGGATATCAAGGCAGGCAGGGGAACAAGAGGTTTTCTCTGCTCACTTAAAGACTAGTGCCCTTGAGCAAGGCAATTAACCCCCAGCTGCTCATGGGGAGCAGTTCTGTGGGAAATGGAGCAAGATGGCAGCTCAATCAGTCCTCTCGCCTCTTTCACCTGCCCCCCCCCCCCAAGGCTGTGGCTGTAAAGAGGTGTGTCCCATCCGATTCAATAATATGTGCACTGTAAATGCCCAATTCAGATGATGTGACAGTGGCTTTTTTTAATGCAGTTCATGTTGGAAGAGCGCAAGGTATCAGAGGCTCAGCCCCTGTTGTACAGTAAGTGTCATTGGAAAGGAATGCTGTGGTCTGCAGTGATAATGCCCATGTAATCTGGGGGTTTTGGGGGTGTGGCAGCTGTGTGTGTGTGTTGTGTGTGGGGGGGGGGGGGGGGGCACAGCTGCCTCATCAGTCAAGACAAGACACCGTGTCATAGCTGGTGGGAAATTTTGGTCTCAGTGTTCAGTCTTTGTGGGAAAGGTGGATTAAGGAAAAAAAAAAATCTATCGCTTACATGAAATAAACTGTATATTGTATTAGCATCTCATGTAATTGATGAAGATATTTTAAACAGGATGCTGGAGGTGGAGGTAAGTGTTCTCTGATGTGATCAGTTATTTGTATAATCATATTCTATAGGAATAATTTGACTGGTTTGGAAGTAGATTGTGGTAATATAGTTATAAATGAACTTGGCTCTGTTTGTGAACAATTGATAATCATACATTTTTGAACCTTTACACAATTATGTTTTCCTTTATTTCTTTTTGAGTACTGTAGACATGCATTGAATAGGTATAGCCAGAATAAGGTGTTAAAATATGGAAAATCTGAGGCATTGTACAGCAAATCCTGAAATATTTCGTAGTCAGTTCACTGACTATAGTATACTTCTTTATTTTGGTGACTTTGCTGGTGAATGGAGAAAAATAAAAAACAATAGTTGATTAGCACTGAAATGAGCAGAATAAGCAAAGTTAATGCAAAAGAATGCCATAGCTACCACCTCTACTCCAAATTTTACAATAATTGGAGCAGATTTTTGAGTAATGCTGTAATAGGGCTGCTCTTTCATAATTGATTATCCATTGATTATTTATTCAATTAATCGCATACTTGTTTGGTCTGTAAACTGTCAGAACATCTTAAAAAAGTTTGTCTTTACCAAACCTGGAAATGATGATGTTCTTGAATGTATTGTTTTGTCCACAGACCAACATTTTTCAAAAATCAAAAATCAGAGAGTGTGTTCTAATCATTAAAGAAAAACTCAAACCCATTAATCAATTATCAAAATAGTTGTTGTAGATGATTAATTTAGTAATTGCTTTATAATTGAATAATCATTCCAGCCCTACTTTATAAGGAGGTTCCCCTATTACACATGTATATTTAATGAATAATAACTTATTAAACTGTAATTTAAGAAACAATTCTGTTGTTTCATAAGCACAATAACTGTATGTATAAATGAAGTATAAAACATAAATAAAAAAAATACATTACAGTTGGTTATAAACTATCTCTGCACACTGCTAATAAATGCAAAATAGAGGCACCTCATGAAACTGAGTACCTTTAAATTGGTGCCATTATTTTTTAATTAAATGACTAAACCTACAAGTAATTTCACTGGAACTGTATTTATGCTGTCATTTTATTACCTTCACTCTTCATTTCAGACTTACCAATCCTGCACGTAATGTGTCCACGCTCCAGTAGTTACCACTCAGTCATGCAACTCAAAGGTGTCAGGAGCTGCAGGGTACAACATCAATCTGTAACACTACTAAAGCTGTTACAGTGAAGCAATAATGTCATTACAAACATTCTTGCTGTTTCCAATTTTAAAAAAAATGATTGGGCATCTTTGTTGGCTCGAGGATGTTGCTGTTGAGGTCTGTTAATTAACCTGTATTCAGTGCTCACTGTGTTTGTAGGGAAAGAAAAAAAAGGTGCTACTGCTTCTGAATGCAACTCACTCTATGTTAATAGTTGAAAAGAATAATATAATTAGTTGATTTAAAACTCATTATCTGGCCTTGGCAGTGTTAATTTCACTCAATTGCGACAAATTATACACAGGAAAGAAAACATGCATTGATTCCTAGAATCATCATCTGTGGGGCAAAATGAATAACGAATGCTTATTCAAGAGTAACTTTGATACTGGAGGTTTCATCACCGTGAAATGATGATACTGAAATTATGACACTGTGTTGTCGTGAATTTGTGAGACAGGACGCTACATGTGCTTTTGTGCAGTGCGGACACATCTAACGAGGCAGCTTCGGTCTCTGGTGTAGAATAAATGATAGAGAAGACAAAAAAAGACTTTGGCAGCACAATACAAAGCTGACATACTGACCTGAGAACATTTTCTACATGAAACGACTCATTACTGACGCTTCCATTCATGAACAGCAGGTGGAACATTTACATTCATTGTCTTCGCCCAGTTATTGGAAAAAAGCATGCAGCTTTTTTAATTTTGCATGAAATTCATGAAGTCCCCGGGAAATTCTAAACATGTTTCTGATGGTAGTCAGTCAGAAATTATGGTTTCAGAAGAGACTGATGTTTTATGCAGCAGCTGGTTGAACTGGAGAGACCTTTGTGCCTTCTATTATATGGTATGACGAGTGCATGACTGTGCACTTTGCTAGACTTAACACCCTGGAGATATTGGAGTCAAGCAGAGATGTGATGCATAACAGTCAGTAGAGTGGTGTTGTCTCACTTTGGGAAGTAATATGAGCTTCTTAATATTTACATTATTCTACAGCGCTGTTGCATGTTAAATCGGTGTAATACTGCTGATGATATACTGAATTGCAACTATATCATCAGTTTTTATTTGCAATTTTACAAAAGCCCTGGGCATAAAGAAAAAAAAATATGTTTCTGAAATGTAAAGCTACTAGGGCTTGTTTTCATAACTGATTAATCTCTTGATTATTTTCTTGGCGAATCAATTAGCAATCAGAGAGCTTAATTTAATTATTAAAAAAAAAACACTCAAGCTGATTAACTGATTTTTGAGTAATAATATAATTGATTAATAATTGATTCATTGTTGCAGCCCTAATTCCTATATATTTTCTTATATCCATAAGATATTTGGGAACCAAGTTGTCTTTGGTGTTTGTGGCTTAAAGACAGTTGGTTATCATGGGCACTGTTGATTTATCATCTAATTGTAGAATCTTTATGAATCACTCTTGCTGTTAGTTCTCAACCTGTTTTGCTTTTAAAAGCAAATAAAAAGAATACACTTCCCTGATGAAAACTAACAGATACTAGCAGATTCTAGCCTCGCTTTATAAGTGGCTGCTACTCTATGATGAAGTCTCTTCAGTGATCGTGCCTAATGAAGTCATCCCTACGTCTCACTGCATTAGTTATATTGATATTAACTTCAGCATCCCTGCTCTGATCTATCTCAGTATTCAGAACTTACATAGAGTTTTTTGGGTGTTTGATGTCACAGGTATATTTCAGGTATTGTCTTTCATCCATTTTTCAAAACACAAAATGAATAAAAGAATGCAGAGATGAGGCATTTGGAGCATTACTTTTCAAAGTTACCAGAGTTTTTATCGCCCATATTTTTACTTGGCATCATCAAACCTGTCACCGGCACATTTTCTCATTTTCCAGCTTTCTCAAGGCCATGTCATTGTATGAGTCAATTTAATTTACGCTTCAGTTGGCAGGAAATGCATGACATATCCCCAGTGTGTTGCATGAAATTTCTAAATTCAGTCACTGTGTATGAGTGACTGTGGTGATTCTTGTCAGCCGGTTCCTGCCATGACTTCTCACCGCAGCTGAAGTCACTTAGATATGACAGCTGCATCATCCGTGTTAAAAATGATTTGTAAGAGAGCATGAGAGGAAGGAGGTGGGGCGAGTGTCCACGGAGACTCCGTGGGAAAGTTTATTGACCATCACTGAGGAGAGAGGTGGAAGAAACAGCAGCGTTAATGTCACCGTTAACCTGAGGGAAAACTCCACTGCAGCCACTGGAGATCACTGCAAAAAACTAAGAGAATACCATACATTTCTTCACACGTCTTTGAGTTTATGCCATCTTTTCTTCTTTTCTCCATTCCCTTCTTCCCTCCCCTTGTTTCATTTTTCTGACCATATTAGCTCTGACACTCCTTTTTGCTCCCTAACCACTATCTGCTCCTTTTGTCTTCACAGTTCACTACACATTATAAATCCTGGGTGCTACAGTTTTTTTTCTCCTCAGTAGCTTTAGTCTTCTGTGGTTGAAGGCAGAAGGTGTGCAGTGTCATGTTGGTGAGCCAAGCTGTAAAATTTGCAGAAAATATCTAATTGCAGATTTTTTTTCCTGACAGATATTTCCACTGCAATTAGAGTTTCACTTTTGTCAATGAGTGGGAACTGAAATTATTAGATTTTGATGGTAATGTGGTAAACAGAGTTTGTGCTCCCTGAGTGATTTCTGTAATTTCTTATGGACATTAAAAACATTATTTTAAGTCAATGTTCAGCTCAATATTCCCTGTGTTGTAATTTTGAAATGTGATGGAGCATTACCACAAGGCACAATCAAAAATATTAATGCTACTGTACTCTAATATGAGGACAAGAACTTAAATATATCAATTGTCAACATTTTTTTTGTATGTTTTATTAAATTAAACAATATTTTTGCAGACATATTGTTTGCAATTAATAATTCAGCCCTACTTTGACGCCATACATCTAACGCAGTGGCACACATACTGTTATATATTACACCCACATGTGGCTGCTGTTTTGAAGGGCTCTAAGAATGCTGTTGATCTGGAAGGAGCACAGCCCCAAGGCAAACTTTTTGTGCATGCGTGTGTGTGGCTATGCGGTGCATTTTATCTTTATATAATTGCATGTCTTTTGACATGTTACTCCTTTCCCTACATGTTTGTGTACACGCACACTCGCACGATTGAGCGTCATGCCTGCGTGCTCTTGGCTTGTTGGAGCCTCAAGGATGCAAGCAGCTCCCACACAGCGCTCTGCGAGGAGTCTGCCGAAGCCACAGATGTGCGAGGCAATGGTAGCTGGCTTCACATACAGTGTAGTGCTGTGGGAGCTCATTACTGTATTCTTTGGGCCGGAAAATGTCTGCCAGTAAAGATTCATTAAGAGTCAACCTGCTGCAGAAGCTCCTCATGCTATAACAAGAGGTCCTTCACAATTTTAGCTCCCCAGTGGTTCACATTGCACGGGTGAAATATCACTGGTCATCTGCATTAGACATTTGTAATGGAGTTTGCCTTTGTTGTGGTCACTGTTATTAATATTTCACCCAGACACTGTCGCTGCTGCTGTTGCTGCTTTTTAATTTCGAAATTTCTACACTCATCTATCCCCTTGTGGGAAATAAATCAGAGCACTGTAAAATAGTTCGGATGGCTTTTGTCCACCATTATCACTGTTTGGTGTTTGCAGTGTGTCTGTGGTCTGAATCAGTTTGTTTAACCTGGCTAGTTGGGCTGCTCTAATTTTATCTTCAGGATTCAGCCTCTTTTTGTTGAGCCTCTGTTAGTGGAGGAGGTGTAAGAGCTGCTTTGTCTGAGGTAAACTATGTTGTCTGTGCATGTGTGCTCAAAGCTTTCTCTTTGTGTCACGTTTTCTCTAATTACATGGATTTTCAAGGACTCCCCCCCCCCTGTTTGCTTGCTATATTTTCATCACAACAGATTGAACAGAACAATATACAGCCCTCCAACATCTGTACTCTTTTGTTCTTTATCTGTACATTCTCATCTGTTTTTCTTTTTCTTTCCTCTTCTAACTTCTTATCTTGCGTCCCACAGACTCGAACACCACGTGTGACGCGACTCAGCCCGACAAAGCCGGCTCTAGCTGACCAGGCCAACAGGGTATCCTTCGCATCAGCCGAAAATCTGGAAACCATGTCAGAGCCTGATATCCCCATCGGCTTCAATCGAATGAATCGGCTTCGCCAGAGCCTGCCGCTGGCCCGCTCGTCCAGCCAGGCCAAGCTGCGGGCACCAGGTCAGACATTGTCCATAAGCCAAATAATCTGCAGTACTTTACTACAGCAGTGATTCCCAAAGTGATGGGGGTGATTCTATCATTTTGCAATTACTATAATATCTTAATGACTCATATTTATTGATTTTTATGGACATTGTTTTGGATGATTTATTAAACACTTTGGTATAGGCCTGGTTCAAAGTTCAGTGAAATGGAGTGGCATTGACTTCCTCATGTTTTGAAAAACATAACTGTAATTGTCACGGTAGATACTTATGTTTGGTCTCAGATGATTTGCTGTGTATGAAAATTGATAAATGCATATGGCCTCTGCAAAAGGAAAAGTACATGATTAGAAACTACATCATAATATTGTTTGATTCAAGGATTCAGCCTCCATGGCTGCCATCTCGGTGGCTGAAAAAAAAAAAGGAAACATTTCAACAGCACTAAATTTTCATAAATGATTGTGACTAGCTCAACCTGTCTGAGGACAGATGGATTTCTGTCTGAGTGGGCGAAGATGGGGTCACACCGATCTATGACCACGAATTATAAACATCAGCTCACTGATTGTTGCGTTTCCAGAGTAACATGAGGTTCCCAGGGGTAAAAATCCATCGATTCTCCCACTTCTGGTGTCTTATGACATTATTCAGGGCGACCATAAGGTTGATGTGTGTGGTTTAATGTGTCTCAACAACTGAATTAGTCATCCATGGCCCCGTCTGGATGAAATGTGATGTCCAGCGTCATAATTAAGCCAGAATTTTAATTAGTCCAATACTGCAAAACTAATGATGTTCCTCAGCCTCAGCTGTGATGGTTAGCATGCTGATGTTGGCACCACTGTTCCCCCAGTGACGACCCTTTGATCTGCCAGCGTGGCTGCTGATTGTTGTCTATTTACCCACAGTTATGAGAAGCATCATAGTGAGTCTAATGTAGTTATTGCGTTTGGTGAAAAATTAGCAAACAAGCTGCAGCGCTGGTGTTGTCTTCCAGGAAATCACTTTTTTTTTGTGTTGACTGAGGGCTTTGAGTGTCAGGATGGAAAACCTGTTATGTGCAGCCCCTTCTAGGTGTCCTGTCAAAGTCAGACTTCAGCTGCCAACCTAATGGATGTTTAGAGCTATGTAATACTTCTAAAGGATCTCACCAAGCCTCCTGCCCGCTTTGATTAATGGCTTTGACAGCAAACAAAGTCATCTGCTTCTTTAAATGGCAGGAGGTTGATGTGGGAGCTAGAAACCAACGACTGCAGCAAGTGTGTTACAGTTCTATGCAGTTTACCACTAAATGTGTCATATAGAAGCCCAACATAGCCATTTTATGAAGGGGAAACAATATGTATGACATACCCATCCATCACAGCACTTATTTGACCTTTTTGGACTTATTACACACAACACACTGGTGAGATTTTTGTTTTGCTCATAGTGCTACTGCAGCTTCTGCCCCAGCTGAAAATCTGTGAAGTTACCTTTTTCTTTCCAGCCCCTCAACTACAGGGCAATGCCATGTTCACGCATCTGGGGTGACAGTACCTCAGTGGCAGAGTGAGTCATTTTTCAACTGGAAGGTTGTGGGTTCATTTCCCTGCTCTGCTATAGTGCACATGCTGTACAATATCCTTGGTCAAGACACTTAATCCCATGTTGCTTCTGACAGCTGTCCCGGCAGCCTGTGAACATGTGTGATGGAAAAACACACTGCACATAGATTTTCCCACATGGCATGTGCGATATGAACGTGTGACTGAATGGGCGTGAATGGGCGAGTGGCAAAACTGTAGTGTAAAGCAGCTTTGAGTGGGCGTCAATACTAGAAAAGCTCTATATAAATACAGGCCATTTATCATAGGAGGGTTTTTTTTGGTGCTGCGAAGCTGCATTGTGGCACACAAATGAGTGTTTCATTTGCTTTGTCCACAATAAATGAAGGCATGCTGAATAACAGAAATGCCTTTCTGTATATAGGAAAAAGGATTATAAATGGTTGTGAAATTGCTGTGGAGGCAGGAATTGGTTGCAAAAAGACTTTTCAAACTTAAAATGGGTGCTGAGTTTGTTGCCTCTCCCCTTTCACCCATGGTGGATCTCCCTCATTGCTCCTCCTCATCCATGAATGCAGGGATCTTGTTCCTTCAGCTTGGAGAGGAGACCCGCCGAGTCCACCTGACCCACGAGCTGACCAGCCTGGACACTCTGAGGGCCCTCATCGTGCACATGTTCCCTCAGAGGCTGACCATGGCCATGCTTAGGTATGCCACGCTAACATGAAGCTGATGTTTATCACACCAGCCTGGATGTTTATTGATCTGTTTGGCATCGTTTATTGAAGTCCTGTCCGTCAATCATGAGGTGAGATGTGTAAATGACACAGAGCTGCTTCAACCTCAGCCATGGATGTGAAAATAATTGGCTTTGTCAACAGACAGATAAATAAATCTGGAAAGAATAAAACCAAAGGGAAAAAAAAAATCGATGAAACTAGAAGAGGTGTGAAAAAAACCATAATAAATATACAAGCTCTCATCTTATGAATCAAAGTTGTAAAAGTGAAAGTCTCTCTCCTTTACATTTATACGAGGAAACATGAGCTATAATACAGCGATAATTCTTAGCTTTTAACGCTTCAAGGAGATAAAAAGCTATATTTATTGGGAGCAACCTTTAAGATTCACTATCTGATTTAATTTGTTCATTTACAAAATTTATGATTTCCCGAAATGCTCTTTTATTTTATTTTTTTTAGGCAGGCTTGGTCAACTATCAATCTATAGTCAACACTAATAGGTTCCTAGTACATTTACCTTTTATTTATGTTTTAAGAATGAAACAGGTGAACTATTTCATTTTCAGTTTGTTCATAGGACCAAACTATTTCCAATATTTTCAATGTATTGGACCAAAATGAAATCAGCAGACATTTTCATCATTGTATTTATATTAACTTGTTTATAATCTGAAACAGGTTGGTCCTACATGCTGGTTATATTGTTATCATCAGTAGGACTCTCTTAAGTTTGAAATCACTGTATATTACTTTTCTAATGAGTTCAATATCAAACTGCATCCAGTAGATTCCCTCCTCACAACCAGTTAAAGATTTTCCAATTTGCAGGTTTAGCCTGTAAATGAATGTACATGAATGCTTGTTACCAGATAATAGCTGCTGGAATTGTCATTGCACAGGCTATTTATGAGATTATCTTGGTTTGCTTTGATGGTTATTTACGTTCAGGTCTCCGAGCACGGCTCTGCTGATCAAAGATCAGACCCGCAACATCTTCTATGAGCTGGAGGACCCACGGGACGTTCAAGACCGCTGCGTAATCAAGATCTACTGCAAAGAGCCCATATACGGCACCTACCCTGGACACCACAGCTCACACATGGCAAACGGAGACCTGCGGGTAGGTGTGTGGGGGGGGTTGTGTGTGTTTGTGTGTATTTTGTCAAGCACTAGTGAGTTCATACATTTTCTCCAACAATACCGAGGCATCCAATCACATTTGAGAATAAGTGAGAGACAGGATGTGATGTGAAGACGTGTCAGTCACAGTCACCTTCTCCTTCATTACCATTTTATTCTGTATTCCTCACAGATCAGGGGCAATGGGATAAACCCTTGTCTCTTTCTGCTAGTGCCAGATAACAGTCAACTCCATCATCATATTTTCTGAATCCTCTCGAAAACTCTTCTTTAATTATCCCCAGTGCCAGTATCCATCCCCCACATAACGCTGCTGTTATCTCCGTTTATTTAAAAGGTTTAGTTTATTTTACATAACATGTCCACAAGTTTTGTTTCATACTCTCTACGAAAGTGAAAGTGAAGTCCTGGGATCACTCCAGCACTGCGGTTGCAGTACCAGTGCTAGCTCAGTATTTCACATCACAGGTGCTGACTGGGCAGGATGCCTACAGACTGTAAAATAACATAAACACTGTTGGGAGATGATGGACGGTGGGGCCAGTCATCTGAGGACTGGCTCACGGTCGCAGACCTGGATTGTTTTAGTTGAAGAGGCAGCCATATTTTAAAATGAACTGTAAATACAGTGTGTAGTGAGTATGCACACACACGCACACACACACACATATATATATAACTAAGGAAAACAACTCTGACAGTCCTGTGACCAATGGATGCTTGACCACCTGAGGGACAATAACACCACTTTCCAAAAGTTATATTATTATATCTGTTTTTGAGAGGCAATTATTTAATAATTCAATTCAATTCAATTCAATTCAATTCAATTTGTATACGGCCAAATCACTGCAATAAAAGTTACAAATTGATGATCAAACATCTCAAATCCAAAGCTGACTTCTGCATCAGCAGACCAACAATATGGTACTCAAAATATTCAATAGGCTTATATGAAAATGAAAAATGTAAATAGCAACAAATCTACCGGCCATTTCTGCTTGCAAATGATTCAAACCAGACCTTTTCAACTCCCCAGGGTGTCCACAACAACAATGTGATAATATTCTAAAATAAAAGCTCTTTTATTGCATGCTACTTATCTAAAAGTGGGTCAACAGCGGTGGGTGTTCAGCAAGTTACAGTGTGGAAGAAGTTACTGTTACTTCTAAGCAGTTAATTGTTATTATATGAAAACCATTTTACCAACTTATATTCAGCCCCAGCCTGTATTTAAATCCAGCACTAAATCAGTAAAACTGTGTGAAAAGTGTGAAATGAAAGAATCAGTGTCCTTTGATGTGAAGGAAGTCCTTACAGTGACATGAAAAGACAAAGCAGCAGGATGTTTGAGGAGGAGGGAAAAAAGCCAAACAGAGACACAGCATGAACTGTTTGTCAGCCACTGTGTGAGGTCAATTACATCTGCCTAATACTGATTTATTTATTCACGTGCTGTGTTGCTCTTAAGTGTGCTTGTCCACTATGACCAAATGCAAACAATGCTGTTTAATATTTCAGTAATTATAATGGTGTTATTAATCTGAAAAAGCAATTGGTTGCATGACTAGTTACTACCAAAACAAACATTGTGTTTCAGTAGCTAAAGAGAGAATGAAACACATGCAGCAACATCACAGTTATCACGCCAATTTTTGTGTCTTATTATTGTGTAGCATTAGAGGCCTAGTTCTATTTCACACTAATAAACATCAGGTAATCTTTGTGTAAGCTTCTTTAAACACCAGACCATATAATATGGTCACCTAGCAGATAAATAACAATATTATATTCAGTTTGCAGCAAGTTCAGTTCGCGAAACAAGGGCCTTTCTTCCCACAATCCAAAATGTGCAGATTTGGTGATAAGGTGATTTGGTGAATGGGTGATATAGCCCTGCGCGGCCCTCATGTGGAGGATAGAGTGGTAGAAGATGAGTGAGTGACTGTTCAGTAAAGTTCTACATGACCCTAATCTGATCTGAACTGTCAGGGAAAGAAAAAACACCCAACAGAAACAGCACTAAGGGAGAGACAGAGACACAGGAACAGTGACTGCTGAAGAAAAACTATCCGTAATAATGTGGTGACCTAATAATAACAGCAGCAATGAGATGAGAGTCTCTTTAGAGAAGGTAGGAATGATTAAAAGCTTTATATGTGTGATAATGTAGAGTATTGCCTGTAGTATTTGAACACATTTCTACATTTTATGTATACCGCATATAAAAGAATGGGAGTCCTTGTCCAGGATTAACAATGTTGACTATTATCATTCTGTTGATGACCTTGTCAATTAATCTCAGGTACTTTCTTTGGCTCTGCTAGGTGGCTGTCGGTGTTTATTTTCCCCTCTTTAATCCTCCAGTTGCTTGTTTCTCTTCGTCTCACTCTCAGCACCTGTAAGCATCCCTCCCATTGTGGGGCTGTGCTCTTACTGATGAGTCACGCTGGGAATTATCTAAATTCATCAGTCAACTGTCTGCAAAAATTAAAAGGCTGTATGTGTTTGCTTGCAGCTGGGGCAAAAACAAATAATGCTGACAGATGATGTCATTCAAATTTGCATTGTTAAGACTTTGAATTTTGCTGCTGTCTAATTGTTATTATGGAAATTGTTATTATGGAAATTTAAGGGTTAGAGAAGGCTGTCTCTTAATGAATGAAATGATAAATGTCATATATTATATTGTGGCAAAGCAGAGGCACTTCAGTTGATACTGCACAAAACTAATCTGTGTAATCTCAAATTAATTCAACTCTATTGAACGCAGGACCTTTCTTTCTTTTGCCGTTTTTGGTTGCCGTCAGTCAAACGCCCTGAGGCCTTCTGCTTGTATGAGCTATTGTTTCTCTGCCTGCCAGTGTTTATTCTCCACTGCTGCCCATCGACGTTTTTGGAGGTCAACTGCTCTTTGGCTCCCATGGATTCAGTCACCATGTTGAGCTCGTGCTGGGCTTTGGAATCTTCCTAGCATTTTACAGCCGAGTTTGCAGAGTTTTATGTGTGTCAGGTACACTGGCTGCTTCTCACACTGCCAAGGTGAATAAATAGAACTTCTGAAAGTGTGTGTCTGTGTGTGTGTTTGTGTGTTGAGCTTATTGAGTCTGAGCTCATTCCCTGATTGCAGACCACAAAAGCATGACCAGGATTACTGAAGTTCATCCAGGCCTGTGACAAGAACCGACTATGGTAAAGGATGAGATTGATTGGCAGATATTCTGCAGCAAGAGTTGGTCCGGCTTTGAAAGGTGCCTTGGGATGAATCTCTGGGCAGCATACCCACGATAGACGTCTCATGACTTTAGGGGGTCTTGAGAGGTAGAATGAATTGTCGGTGTGTCTTCAGCACTATATATATAAAAAGGATGGTGTCAATATGAGGCTGTTGCTAAGATACGAGATGGAAGACGATGGCACTCGAGTCATTAGTCTGCTCTGAGGCCGTCTACAGGGTGTACTTGTTAGAGGCCTAAGGGTTATTATGTAGAAATATTGGTTTTTCAATTTGCATCTTCTTCAGGAGGTAGCACTGTGTGTCATAAGCAATTACAGCCCTGTCGTTTTGGTGTTTCCACACTGTATCTATTACTCTTGGCCTCCAAAATAAAGGTTTTAGTTTCTACACACTTTATTGTTCTGTTCCGTGTTGATTTGCCTTTCTTTTGTGTCTAATATTTTCATGCTTTTTCTGTCAATAAGCTGTCAAGTGCAACTTAAGGGGACAAAATAGAGTCTTTCTTGTCCATCTTGAAACTCATATGAATTCCTGTGACATGGTGTTGTAAATCTATACTGGCTCTTTGTGACAGAAATATTATTTTGAATATTGGGCATCATTACTGTTCTTTACTGTAAATGGCAAAATTACTTAAAGGGTAAGATGCACATTTCACACTGTGATTACAGGTTTTTAATGTTTCTTTTTACAGTGTTTTAGGTTGTAAGGACAAGTGCAATACTCATTTTCTTATTATGTTGTTTATATTCTCTGAATTACATATCCATTGTTAGCTGTCTCTGGCATGTTGTGCATTGTTGTGCAGCTATAGCATTTTTTGCTCCTTTTTCCTGGCGGAACAATAAAATACTGCACATTTGATTTGATTTATGTGTGTTCTATTTATTTACAGAGAGAAATGGTGTACGCACCTCAGGACTCTCCACCCAACCGCCGTCTCAGCAACCCGCCAATGTCCTCCCAGCATTCCTCTTCCTCCGCTTCACCTCCCCAAGGATCACCCTCCCGTGCCCGCCTGCTCTACAGCAGTGGCAGGCCTTCGTCCTACGGTGGGCCGGCGCACAACACCCACTCCCTGCCACACCCACACTCACAGTCCCACCACTCCTCTCCTCACCAACAACCGCAGCTCCACCAGCCCCACCACACCCAGGCGGCCTTCTGTGCCTCCTCCAGTGCCATCCTGGAGCGCAGGGATGTGAAGCCCGATGATGAAGTGGGTGGGTCTAGGAGTATGGTGCTGCTGAGGGGAGACGATCGTGGCGGTGGGGGGATTTACGCAGACCCTTACTCTCTGGGCCCAGAGTCAAGTCGGCTGAGTCTCGCAGGAGGTCCTCACTCCCCTCTCCCAGCCAGAGCCGACCCGTATGGCTCCTTATACCGTCGTGGAGGAGGAGGTGGAGGAGGTGGAGGAGCTGGATCAGTGCGCTCCCTTACTTCCTATTCAGCCGCTGCTTTACAAGGGGAGCTGATGGAAAGTGGCACTCTCTACAGGCCAGGAGGACCACTATATAATGATGCTTATGCTGCATCTGTGTTGGCCATGGGGTTGCGGGTGCCACCACCTTCCTCCCCACAGAAGATACCCGACATGAGGGATTCTTATGCAGGAACCTTACCCGGTCGTGGCTCCCCCAGCAGGCAGAATTTGCGAAGGGACTCTGTAGCTTCCTCTGTGTTTGGAGACAGTCCTAAGGCCCGGGGCACAGGTCCTGGGATGGGTTTCACCTCGGAGCAGCTCTGCTTGATGGCCGGTCCTGGAGGGGAGGGCTCGCCTCTGCTGGGGAATGAGACAGAGACCAGGTGAGAGAGTGAATTCTCAAATTTTTTAGTATTTATTTTTGTTAGGATTATACAGTACCTATGAATGTGACTTTTTAATAGATTTTAGGTCTCAGGATATATATGCATCTACAGTATATAAGGTGAATGAACTTCAGTTGTTAGCAACTTTGAAACAAATTGTATAGCAGATCCACAAAAAATGATGGCAAAGAAAAAGAAATGTAAGACCAGGAACCAAACAAAAGCATGATGTACAAAAATGAGGAAAAGGTAAACAAAGATATAACTCAATTATGAAAAACACATTTCCAGGAAATAATTTTAAAGGTACCAAACTTCATTAATCAAATTATTATTTTTTAAATTGTGTATCTTGCTGTGCATGACTCCAATTCTGATTCTGTTATGTTATTTATCACCAATCTGCTATAACACGGCAATATCTTTCCCAGGATAAATATAGTAAATCAATCCTACTAATCTACCTGACCTCTCATTTGAATTCCATCCATCCATCCATCCATCCATCCATCCATCCATCCATCCATCCATCCATCCATCCATCCATCCATCCATCCACCCACCCAGGGAGCGTATGGAGGCAATGGAGAAGCAGATAGCCAGCCTGACAGGACTGCTGCAGAGGGTCTTGAGCAGAGCGCCTGAGGCAGAAAGCCCGTAAGGCAAATACTCAACTGCAATATTTATGTCGCATTTACTCCTTCAAATCTCTTAAAATATGGAAAACATCCTGCACAATAGTTGTTGCCACTAAATGTAAAAATAAAGATTTTTCAACCCAAGTCAAATCAATATTTACACTCAAAACAGCACCAGTTCTCCTCAGTTCACCTGCACAGTTTCCTTGGTGTTAAAGCCTTTGCACATTCCTGCAGAGAAAGTGAAAAAGAAAACAGAAATGATTCATGTCTGAAATGCAAATTAACTTTTGTTTTCAGTGTTTGCATACACACACACACACACAGCAGTATGCGTATGAGCATGAGCATCGCGTGTATTTCTAACATTTTCCACCTCACAGCAACAGTGTCACAGTTACTAAATTGCAAGTGTATTCTAACTGCATTATGTATAATGACACTTGCCTCTTCCAGGGAGAAGATTGAGTCAGCCAGTGACTGCTCAGGAACTGACAGTAAGTGTTTTCTACCACAAAAAAATGTGTAATATATATATATATACATATATATATTGTATATACTGTATGTATGTATGTATACTGGCTGTCACTGTTCACCACTGCTGCTTGTCTTATAGCCATGTAAACTGGCTCTTCCTCCTTCTCACAGAGCTTCCGCTGCTTCCTTTTTTCTGCATAATTTTTTAAAAATGCCTCATATCTATGTGATCGTAATGGCTGACTCTGAGGCCATAAGCTTCTTCACAGTGTATGTGCTGGCTTTTGCTGCTGCTGCTGCTGCTGTGTAACTGGTGCCCATGCTTTTTTTGTGTTTATTTGTTTTAGCTGGACAAACTAAAAAAAAGAAAGGTAGCCACTGAAGTGTTGTTGGAGTGTGTGTTCCCGTGTGCGTGTGTGTTGATTTGCCTCCCTCATATCTGGCGTTCCTTCACTTTTCTCTTATCTTCTGTTTCTTTTCGGTAACAAGTCATTTGAGTTGCATCAAATCAGAGAATTTTTCTTTTGTTTTGACACAATTGTTTATTGAAGTCAAACATGTTCAAACTGTTTTTAAAATCCATTGGCATAAATGCGGACGAAACTGCATGTTTTATAAAATAATTATTTGATTTCAGTGTAAATAACCAGGAGGAAGGGAGTTAAATTAAGGTTCCCTTCTTATCTGAATGTCGGATCCCATGTTGACTCATAGATCAGCCTTTAACAACTTCATTTTCACTCTTCTTTGAAGTAGATCTTTTAATCAAACATTAAATTCCAGTTAAGATTTACAGACACTTCACTTTTATATTTGTTACTCCAGTTAAGATGATTATAGTTAGATTGACTTTTATCTGAGGGCCATATTTGCATGCATTTGAAATCAGGGCAGCCCTCTGATGACTGCACAGCTTCGGAGACGCTGTCAGACACTCTCCTATATCTATCTTAAATTACGGCCGAAAACTCCACAGTGCCTTCAGCTCGGCTGGACACACACCGCAGCTATAGCTGGAAGTTAATTGTCTGTGGTGGTGAGGCACTGATGTGTTTGGATTATAACTTTCTCTTTTTTTATCAACCTATATCTTTTACTGGCCGTATATATTTTACACACACACTTAACATTCTACTCTTCTTTTATGACCAAGTGTGCCTATAGTGAATTATTGAAAAATTAAGCAGGGTGATTGTCACAGAGGTGATATGTGAATGAAAACAGATAAATACATTTAAAAATATATATATTAATTAAGGACTAGTGTGTACATATTTGTGACATCTAATGGTGAGACTGGTGACTGCAGCAAACAGTGCACTCGTCCACTCACCCCTGCAGTACAAACATGGTGCTGCAGTCGAAAAATGAAAGCCTTGGTAAAACAATGACCTTGTCTAAATTAGAAAATAAATGTCTAAACCAAATGATTTTTATTTTAAATTGCATGTACTGAATACATAACATAAATACATACATAATGTGTGGTAGTATTTTCATTTTCATGTAAAACACTAAACTTTTATGTCAAGAATTTAAAGAAATAGTCGTTGCAAACCTTGAGTTCACTGAGGGTGAGATCTAATGTTCAGGAAATGTGTTAACACTTGATTTGATAACAAAATTGAAATGCAACTCCCCAACTCTGTTATCGATTGTCTTCTCTTGCCTTTGTGTTATTTTCCATGACTCCACATCCCAACTGCTGTCAGAGCATATGTCTAACCCTAAAGTCTTTATTGCCTTTTTTTTTTGGATAATATACACTTGTATTTAGTGGAAATACTGTTTTTCCCCTTCTGACTGTTTTTGCTCATGAAGCCCTCTCATGCTGTTTATCATCAAGTCTATGTAAGATGTTAACTCCACCACACATAGAACTTGTCCTGAAGTACGTCTTCTTCCAAATTCTGGAACGACCAGTGCTCTGTTTTCAGGCACCAAATATGATTTTTTTTAATTGGATGGAAGTTTGAGGTGGTGAGAGTGAACCCATTTGGACATTTCTCTCATATAGCCCAGTATTTAATACCTTCAATCCAGTAGTTCTTTGGGACAACTTCTATTACTTCCACTGTTTTCTAATGGAATGGAGTTCCCTACATTAAAACAGTAACACTTGTACATGTGCAGCTTTGACACCTTCTGCTCCCTTGGCCCTAATGCCACCTCCACCCTCGGGGGTCAACCAGCCTGTGACAGTATCCCGTCTCCAGATGCAACTCCATCTGCAAGGCCTACAACAGAATACCAATGCCCTGCGCAAACAGCTGTCGCAGCTGCGCAACATGCAGGTGTGTGTCACTAGTGCATGAAAATGGATAGTAGGATAATTTTACAATTTGTAGTTTTGCATGCGTAGTTTATATACTTTTATTTATGTAGTTAAAGGGGAGGTGGAGTATTGGCAACAACCAATCTATAGCCTACAATATAAACTACAAAGTAAACTGCTGCCTTAAGACATTTAATGAACAGTTAAAAATTGCTGTCCCTTTAAAAGAGACCAAAACAGTGAAATGGCTCATTATGCATTCCAAAACGTCTTTATTTAACTCTTTAACTGTCACACATATTTTCTTTCTATTTCATTCTATTTGAAGTAAATTGGACCCTTTTCTTCAATTTGAAGTAAATGCAATTTGCACTCTAAGCTACAGTATCTGATGTTTGAAAGGTGCTATATAGAGGCTGGATATGAAACATTTCTCTTACTATCACCATTACAGTTGAATTGCCACCTCTGTAAAACACTTATAAAAACAAGTGGTGTAAATGGAAAACTTGGGTCATTTTAACAATTTATTTAATCTGATTAAAATGAACCGCATGATTCTGTGTCGCAGTTGGAGAACCAGGACTCAGTCCTGTCCCTGCTGAGGCAGACAGAATCGGAACTCAGCCTCATGATGCTTGACGCCACACGCACCCAGGAGGACCCGCTCCAGAGGCAGCGCCTCCTAGTGGAGGAGGAGAGACTCAAGTACCTCAACCAGGAGGAGCTGCTCATCCAGCAGCTGCAGTGAGTTCAGGGCACAATTGATTTGTTTGTATAGCAATGAGATAGTAATTTATCTTGTTTGACCTGTTGCAGTGGAGAACACAGCGGGACCTCACACACATTGTGAGGGCTGGGTATCAAACCCCAATACTACTGTTTGTTTTTACATTTAAAGTTTAATAAACTTTTCAAAATTCACTTAACAAATAACAAACCTAAATACATAGCCTGGACATGTAGATACAGACTTCACTGTAGACACAGTGAAACTTCCTTGGATGTCCTTGTGACTCGTATTGTTCTTTATGTTTCTTGTTTTCTTGACCATCTTTTGTCTAGATCTAATCTATCATGATTTAAATAAAAGGTTTTGATAATTTTATGCAAAAAAAAAAAAAGATCTTTTACAGCTGACAAATAGTGTATCCGATCCTCCACAGTGACCTGGAGAAGTCAGTGGAGGAGCTGCAGAGGAATTCGTCCGTCAACCACGGCCTGGTGACGGAGCAGGACGTGGAGCAGAAGAGCAAAGAACTGAGGATGCTGGGAGAGACGCTGACTGAGCTCAAAAGTGAGTGTGCTTTTCTGACCTTCTGTACTGTCTGTGGTGGTGAAGGAACAGTGATTGCTGGGCCTTTCTGTTTCTCCATTTAGTTCCCAGAAACAGTATTTTTGGTTATTTCATTTCTGTCAGTGTGCTTCAGCCAGTGCAGAGTTGATTGCTAAGTAGCTTTCCTTCTTTCAGGACTTTTTTTCTGCTTTTACCAGTGAAAGTGAAAAAACTGTAGTTTTAGATTTTTGAACAGCAGAGATCCAAGGAAAATATGCTTTTTGGACTGCACCCTTACTAACAATGTGGCAAGGGAAGTGATATTATGGTAATACCATCTTATTAGTGATTATCACTAAGTGAGCGTGTTTTCACTGAATGTGTGTGGAACATGTGAGAGAACGAATTTCAACTTTGTTTTATTATCAATTTCAGTCACAAACATAGATAAGTATAGTATAGCCTATAGTAATTCCCATCAGCAAGGTATTAGCTCAATGTTGTTAGTGTAATATTATATCCTTATTACTACACTATTACCATTGTAATTACCATGCTGAAAACGGTTTTAGAAAAATGATGGGATTATTATAATTGATTGATTGGTTGTACTGCTGAAACTCTGAGTTTAATGTATGTCGCTGCCAAAGCACAAATGGATAATCCTGAATAATCTCTGACTTTTATGAATATTCGAGCATTTCTTGTGTTGCTGCTCTGACGTTTGGACTTCACTCTGCCTTACCTGCCCCACTCTCCACCTCCATCCCTCCACATGCTGACATGACATCATCCATATTTAGTTTCTCTTCTCTTTCTCGTTCCCTCTTGCAGACCAGTTCCCCAGCCTGCAGAGTAAGATGCGAGTGGTGCTGAGAGTCGAGGTGGAAGCTGTTAAATTCCTGAAGGAGGAGCCTCATCGCCTGGACGCCCTGCTGAAGCGCTGCAACACCATGACCGATGCACTCAGCATGCTGCGCAGGTACACCCACCAAGCTCTCCTCTGTTTTGTCACCACAAACCAGCTAACTAGCCATTTTCTTGTCTTAAAGACAACAGTGATTTTCTCTCTGGCTGCTTTAATATTTATCATAACCAAATTACACACCATTGGCCTGGAGTTTGTATTAAATGAACTAGTTTATTCTATGGCCTATGTCATAACAAGTTTCACTAGTAATAATAGTATAATAATTTACTCTGAGTAAGGCTCTTTTCTACTTTTATAATTTAGTGTTTTGATTATTTGCACATTAAAATCAGATTATTACTATAAATCACATTACATCATTTATTACTGTCATAAATTTTAACTGTGACCTTGAGTGGATTTTTTTGGAGGGAGGGCTGAGCATGTGCCCGACTGTCAAAGAATTAGCATCACTGGCATTTCCATTCATAATCCTCCACATGCTTTGCCTCCTTTCTCAGGAATTCTCTGGCATATGAAAATTAAAACTGGTCTGAGCTTTATTTTTTTTGTCTGAAAAGATTTCTCCATGGTGTCAAAATCCTAAGGATCAAATTCCAAATGAACATTAAAGTGATTTAAAGGAGAAATGCAGCTCTCCTCCACGTATCCATTCATCTTTTTTATTTGACTGATGAAAAAAAAATGAGTGTAGCATCAGACAGTGAGTAATTACCTGTCAGTCCTGGAGGAAAAGTTACTCTGTGAATACTGAGAGATCCATCAGTGGCAGTATTGCTGATGCAGTTAATAATAGGGCGATGCTGTGATGGTCAGATCATCAGACAGCTCGCCATAGAGATGATTACGTCATCTAATGTTTCCTGTGATGTTTACGTTCCTTCTCATTCAGTGTGAATTAAATGATATTAGTAATAAACTTCATGTGTATAGTACTTTTTTAAAGGAAGGTTACACTTAGTTGCAGTTATCGTACTTTTAAACATAAGACCTTTGAAATACCACAGCTATATGATATCATGAAAAAGAAAATAACAAAAATAAAAATACAAAAAATACCCTTAAAACAAGCAACCAATAAGACCATTTAAAAAAAAAAAAAAAGAAAAAAAAAAGTCTATTTTCAGAATGGATTCATAAACGTTACTGATCCAGTAAGCCTGAGCTCTTCACACAGGAAGCTGAAATAATGGCTTAAAAATGCAAAATTCATGTTCTGCATGAATGGATGGAGACAGTCAGTATGATAAAAGGATTTAATTACTCAACCACTAATGTTAAATTGGCATTCACAGAAGCCATTAGGCCTGAATATGCAATCTGCACAGATTGGACAGTAACTAGTGATTTAATAAGGAAAGTCATGATCGTAGCCTACTCTTTGTTGCCAAAGGCATTTTGACATCATCTTCACATACATCTGCACATTTATTTAATGCATTGACAGTGTAGGTTACTGAATTTATAGTCACAGACAGGTACTTAAGACTCCTGGGAGTTTTATGGGTGGATGCAAAATAAGTAAACACAGAATGGCTCATCAGTCGGATGAACCTGTTTTTAAAGCACGAGAAAAGATTTCAAGTTACGTTCATTTGGCAAAACGTTTGGTGAATTTTGTTGGTGATGATTATATTCTGCATCTGCATGAACAGAAACTATGTGAACTTTTTTATGCTGTGAGCTTCATTTGCAAACAGGCTCTGTTACACAATACTATCAGACCCGACTGAGGGAGCATTATTTTCTGTCTTGCTTCACTAGCGCATTGTTGCTGTTGCCTCTCTCCGTTGTTTGACATATAATAAATATTTGTTTGTGTTTAAAAGTTACACATTTCAGTTTTAATTTAATTATAATTTGATCAGACCTTATTTGTTTCTCATAGTTTCTACTTTGCTTTTCTAACACAGTGTAAGACCTTGATGGTGTCCTGTGTGTATTGTAGTGTTTTGTATCCCTCCTATATGTACAGACAAGTCACAGAGGGCATGTGGAAAGGCCCTGAAGATCTTTCCAGCCAAACTCAAAGGAAAGCAGAGGACACGGCTCGCAGCTCGAAGCTGGATATCCTGAACAGTCCTCCCCTCAGCCTCACTGACCTGAGCACCAGCGCTGGCCTGGCCAACTGGATGCCCGTGTCCAGTGGCAATGCAGATGCCTCAGGCCCCGAGCAGGACATCCAAACTTCACTGACCTTCAGAAACCGAGTTCTTGATGAGCTGCCAAGTCGGCGTCCTGGTGATAAGTCTGTGTCAGCTGAAGTCAGACTGGTAATCAGCTGCTTCTTATGTGTCATGCAGTTACGTATAGTCTAACACTAAATGCACATTATTCAGCACTGTAAATATGTTGGTATTGGCCAGATGGTAATTTCCCATTTACATGTGAAATTGCATTTAATGCTGATTAAATTTTGCACTGCGGTCTGCTTATAATGCCATCTGTCTGTGACACTGGAAAACACACAGTGAGTTATGGTGTGTATGCTTTGCCTTGGAGGAGCTTGAAACCTCCACCTTATCATTTTTCTCTATCTGTGTACGTGTCAGGCGGCAGAGCGTGACTGGGAGGAGAAGCGGGCCAGCCTGACCCAGTTCAGTGCCCAGGACATCAATCGCTTGCTGGAAGAGACCCAAGCTGAGCTCATGAAAGCAATCCCAGACCTCGACTTTGCTGCCAAGCACATCAACAAGCCTGCAGTGCCCCCCAAGCCCCAGATCACCATCCCAATAGCTTCCACCACAGTCACCGCTCCTGCAAGCAGCACCACCAATATCACCGGGACCACGGCCACCACAACCACAACCCCCACACCCAGCGGGGACCAGCAGCCTGGCAAAGTGCAGCTGGCCGCGCAGAAGCTCAACAGCATGGAGGGGGGCGGCTCACAACGAGGGTCAGGTGAGTCTGTGCAGTGAATCTGTTCCTTTAATTTACAATGTCATTGTAAGAGCAAGGCTTATAGTTTGATCCTGCTAAGTTTGGAAGTGTTGTCCTCTGTCTACAGTCGACCTCAGTGTGACCAGGTACCGCACAGAGAAACCTTCCAAGTCCCCACCACCACCTCCACCACGACGAAGCTTCCCATCGGCACACGGTCTCACCACCAACCGCACTGGAGAAGTCGTCGTCACCACCAAGAATTCGAAGGTTAGATACTAATCACCGAACCCCATGTTGAGATCAAGTCTCTGAGGATATTTCCTCATTTCTCTGGCTTTGTGTTTGGCCCCATTGTCCTTCTGTAGAATGACCAATCACATGTCCCCTGTGGTGTCACATGATCAATAAGAAACTCAAATATCTCTGGGTTTATTACTGATGTTTAGGATTAATAAATAATTTGTGCTTGGGGAAGGGAAGGGTGAATAAAGGCATCTTCTATTTGTCACAGTCTGCAGTCTCACCAGTAGATGTCCCTAATTCTTACACGTTGGATCTCTACAGTAAAAGATAACAGTGAGAAGAGCTGAACAGTAATTTTACATTGGGTTCAGCAGCGTTTTGCAAGTGAATCTCATCATTGAAAAGCTGCCGCTGAATGAAAGCTGAAATTGGATTAAGTTGGTTTAAACCATGTGTAATGACAGATTCAGAATGGGGAAAAAAAAGTTGTGTTGCATGACCAGAAACGTTGGACTCTGACCAACATATTAAGAAACCAGACTCGTATTCAACAATGTGAGATTCTTATTGACTAAGAGCAAATTGGGTTTGGTTTTCAGGCAGCAACAAGCTGCCACTGCTCTTACACCAGCAAACTCATTGTCTCTCTGTTGAGAGTGAATTTCAACAGATCAGATTCAAATATTCAAGGTCTTGCTTTAATAAGTTGCTGAAAAGATTCTTCAGATAACTTGGCCCATTTTGACTGAGCGGTGTCAAGAAGTTCCTTTGAGACTTTTTGGCAGTTCTTTCACACATTGGTTCAGTTTGACATTTATTTTCAATGTGCTTAATAACTGCCATTTCGCTGTAGGTCTTCTGTCACTGAATAGTCTTTCCCTCTCCTATTTCATGTTTCTCCTCCTTTCTAATCTTTTTTTATTTACTAAAAAGTTGGTTTTTCTTCTTTACGTACAGCTTTTCTTTCAGTACCAATTCATTGTGTGACCTTCACTCTGAGTTGACCCACAGTGGGAGTAGCTATGAGTATTGAGTTGTTTCTCTGAGATTTGTCCAAAGATAAGAAAATCTCGTGGTCGTTCTCTGCATGCTTTATGGCGTCACAATCGCATTATGTAGATAAACAACAGGAGCTGCTTCTGAAGGTCTGTGTAAGTTCTCTCTGGAGACAGCAATGTTTTCTCCCACACAAACAGTAGTAAACTCAGCAAATAACTTGTTGGTCCCCTATAAAAGTGACTGCATATTATTCACCTTTTTAATGACGCCGTATGGCTGCATTAATCTCAGCACCCATGAGGAGTGTGGGCGTATTAAATTGCTACACGACAAACATACAAAACACAGTGAGAATAAACTGTCGGTATCAACCAGTAATTATTTGTTTATTCAATTATCTTAGACAGTGATAACCTGATTTAAGACTGCTTCCTCATCCTTGCAATCCATGTGTAAACTACAAAACCATGAGAAAAATCATACTATAGGGGAAGTGTAGAGTAATAGTGTTTAGAAAGGAGTTTAGAACAGTATTTCCTGTTCTCAGCTGCTGATGTGAGGAAACACACTGTTCTGTGGGCAGTGCTGCTAAATGAAGGAGGTGTTCAGTCTGTCTCAGTGTCACAGTTCAGCCAAGAGTGTGACAAATAGCTCAGTAGGTTCAACCATTACATGAAATCAGAGTCTGTTTGGTTTAAAAGGAATCATTTTCTTCCCGCATCTCTTCTTACTGCTTTGTAGGTTTCTGCTTTGTTACTTTATTATTATTATTATTATTATTACTCAATGTCTGTAAAATCTTTGTATAAAAAGAAATAATCAAATGAAACATTTTAGTGATTAAGCATCATCAATTAAGCATTGCATCATTCTTCTCCAGAATTAAGCAAAGCCCCGATTTAGTTCAGATTGAACTAAATCAGGGCTCCTGATATTGTTATTACAACTGTTATTAAGGTAAAGATTGTATTAAACAGTTTATTAACATATTTGATTAGCATTTCCCCACCTTTGCTGTGGGCTGTATTGGCACTGCTAAATTTTCTGTAGAGTCTTTGAAAACACTGAAGTGCCTGTGAAATGTATATTTAAACTACCAAGAGGTCACTCAGAAAGTCTTTTTTTTAATTATTATTATTATGGCTTTTTAAGATGGAGGAAGATGGTGAAATACCCAAGACCCTTGTGAAGTTGAGGCGGACTCCCTGTGACGCACCGCGTCCTGCCTCAACACCACCTGTGATTGCAGCGTCTGCAATTCAGGATGAGGATGAGGAGGAGAAGATTATTGCGGAGCTGGAGGTGATACTATTTCATTTCATTTCATTCATTTAGCAGTAATGCAGATGTGTAGAACAGTTGTGGGGGGGGGGGGGGGGGTTGTGTTGTTTACACATTTTGTGTCGGTGTGATAACATGTCTGTGCCTCGTTCTTTCATACAACAACCGTGAACCAAAGATATTTCAGAGAATGCCTGTAAAAGAACGTAGTAAACCATACAGCATCCAACCAAAGGCCACTCCCTCCTCTCCCCACATCCTTGGGCCCTTGAGCAGAAAGGTAAATTTAAAACTAACATCAGCCTTCTGCCACACCTGTCAACTCTTCTTCGACTTAAACTCACTGCCATCCTTTTGACTCTTGTGTGTTATCTGCTTTACTCGTCCAAATCCTTTATAACTACTAACAGTTTGTGACAATTAAGGCTACAACAAGGAGGAATAACAAAGTGCGACACAAAAAAATGACATACAACTCTAAATACTAAGCAAACTTATTCACAGAGAGCACATTAACTTGACTTCAAAGTTCTCTGTATTCCACTTACACAGTTTCATTTATAACAGACAGTTAATTAATCAGAACAACTTCCGATATACTGTATGTCCTGCATTATTGCACCAGGGCCCAATTTACAAGCTTTTACACTGGGCTATGTTACCTGTATGATGACATGCATAGGGTTATGGTACTGAAACATGTTCACAGTGTCTGTATTCTCACCTACTACTGTATCATTTTACATCCTTTACCTGCTGTGCATGTGTTTGACTGATGGGCTTGAATCAGCAGAAAGATGTGGAATTATGACGCCTCTAATTATCACCCGTTTTGTAAGTTTGCCTTTACATGTGTCACTATATTGACCGATCAGGAAATGTTTTTTCCACAGTATTAACACTGTGGAATTCCATTGTTCCACCAAACAATACACTAGAGACTTCAAATCACCTGAAAAGCTGAAACAAAAAAGTCATTGGAAGTGCCACAGTGTGGTTGCCCTTATCGATGCTGTAGCTACTGAAAGACACTGTAGCTCTTTCTGACCTTTTTAACCACTTCTGCTGACCCCCCTTTCATCTGCTGCCTTTTCTCTTTGCCTCTAAATATTTGCACAGTGACCTCTGTGTGTGAAGCTTTCGCTCGTTTCACCTTTGCCATCGTCTGACGCGACAAGCACCACTTTCGCTGTGTAAACTTGTAACTGATGATGTGTTGTGCAGTGAGTCAGCGCGGACTGGCGATGATGGCGATGGTGTATTTAGCTTTTCCCTCGCAGACTGTGAGCAGTGAGTGCACTCCTTGACAATTCTGGAGACACATCTCGCTGAGTAAAGACGACATGTTTTTGTTGGAATTATCGCGCTGTGGCACTAAGCTGTTAGATGTCAAAGTGAAGGACAGGATTTTAGGCTCTGAGCTGCAGACAATAAACGTACAAATATATCTCTTTAGCACTCGCAGGTGTTTTAAAATCGGATCCTGCTTTTATTCAGTTGGGGCGGTGGTGTCAAACTCAAATGACATGGGAGCCAATGAGCATTCAGTCTGATCAATGGGGGGCTGGAAAAAAGTGGCGGTGGGCAATATGAGCTTAAAATGACATTAAAACATAATATTTCATCATGACATCACAGTGAAGATATTTAGGATGATATTTTGCAGAATTTTAAGGCAAAAGTAAATCTAAAAACAAGTCAACACTATATATATATATATATATATATATATATATATAATGTTATATGTAATACATTTAATAATGTGATAATTACAGCTGAATGTCTTATTATCACCAGTTTGACATCTCTGACTTAAGGTATTTAGGTCAGTGATCATGTTAACAAAATAATATTAATAATTATTATAACATTATTTTCCAATGGCAGAGAATTTGCATTTAAGTCTTCATGCTGCTGGTGGATACGACAGACTGTGTCCATGTTTCTGCTAAGTTTGTAATTAATTATATAATGTTATATATGAGACATTATGGTCAACAGCTAAGACTGACTCGTGATCGCTTCACTTTGCCAAATCCATGTCTTCAGCAGAAAATTGTTTCTTTTCATTTTTGTGTCACGGGAAGTGAAAAATGTGTCGTCCATCTTTATTTACAGCCACAGATCAGATCAGACAGGAAAACGAGACAGAACCAAAAAGTCGACAGGCGTCTGATATGGATTTATGTTTAGGAGAAGAAGATGCTCTCAGAACGCCCACAGAACGGAACAAAAAGCCACGTTCCTGCAGATGTCAGCTTTCCAGTGATTGTTGGTTTGCAACAAATGTTTGACTGCCGGTTAGACAAAACATGACACTGTTTTATCAATCTCTAACATTTTTAAATCATGTGATGAATTTATAGTAAAAATAAGATTTTAATATATCATATTAATCATTTTACATTTGTTGCAATGGTCAGTTATCGATCACATTTCTATTTTGAAAAAAAGTGATCTAATATATTAAGATAAATTATGTTTACTGTAATACGACTCCAATTTAATCCCTGACGTCTCCTGGCTCCCACAGAATAGTAGTAACTCTCCAGGGCCAACGAAGGGTCCCACCGTCGCAGCCAGGCTCAAACACCTTCAGCAAGGCAGCCTGGAGAGGCCCAAAACCCGCAAGCAGAAAGAGGATTTCCCCAAAGTCCAGGGCCAACAGCAGGTATTCCACTTCTAAAACCTCCGCCTCTGACGCTCCACCTGCCTCTCCTCTCTGCTGTCACTTCAAAGGAAGTTTTCCTTCTTCAACTTCTGCGAGATAAAGATAAACTGTATAGGCCCCACCAGCAGACAATATGAGATTACACAAAAACCAGAGGGGGGAACTGTCTGCAGAAACCTTGATTTTTACCAGTTCTTGATGTGTGTTTTGACATTTGAGTTATTGGACTAGATCAAGGTTTTTTGGTTTTAAGGATGTGTCGTTGTTTTTATTTCCCTATGAGGAAGGTTTTTGGTGCTTGTGACAGATTAAAGTAGCTTTATTATAATGGTCACATCGACTTAGATACATCATTACCTCCATATTGTAACTCTAGTATCTCTAACAATGCCACGGAGTGATTTCATCTCAAGTTCAAAGTGACGATAACAGAATTTGCGAACCTGTATTGTTTTTCCCAGTCTTCTCTCTCATTATCTCTTACTCTGCTCTTCCAGTAACGACCACACGCTGCTCCTTTTTGTCACCTATCCTTTAAACGTCAAGGTTAGTGGGCAGCGCTGCAGCAGAAATGGCTGGAAATTAGCGCGTTGTTGTGGCCGAAACGAAATAGCTTGGAAAATATGCAAAGCGATGAGAGTGAAGCACGAGGTGCAAAGTTACCTCAAAAAAAGGAGCTTTTCAAGTTTACTGTGTGCACTTAACAAAATCACAGAAGACTGAGTGATGCAGTAGCAAGCACAAGGAAAACACGAGGCTTTACATTACATGGTTATAGTATGGTCATCTATCATTTTATGATGGGAGGTAACATTCCAGCTGCTGAAGTTTGGTTTATAAGGTGATAAAATTACACTATCATGTTGTTTTTATGTCATATTCATGTAAAGGCTTGGTAATGAAAATCAGTATACTACTGTAAATTCACATGAAAATGTTTGTAGATCAATATTGAAACTTTCCATATTGGACCCTTGCGATTCATCCTCATCCTCCCCACACTTATTTTTCCATTTTTTTGACCAAGTGATAACTTGGCGATTACTATAGAAATAAGATGCAATTCCCATAAAGTTACTTCCCTATTACTAATACCATATAGTTACTGCACTGCATTGCAAAGCTGTAAAGCTTAATGCACATAGAAAAACCAAATTGTATTAATCTAAATTATCCACAACACTAAATAAACTCGGGGAAAGCCTTTGCCTCATTATGCACCAGTGTAGTGTAATGTACCGCCCGATCAGATCTGAGTCTTTCATTTACATGCTCATTGCTCAAGATGAAGAGGCTGCTATTAATTCAGTGAGTAGGAGGCGAAACTTGGCTGATGGACACATAAAAGGTTTAAATGTGAGGCTCCAGTCATCTTATCAGCTCGTGCGGGCTCCCATTGACCTGCTGAGTGGCGCTGCCTCGGCACAGTTGCTGAAAAAAAAAAAACATCATGTGAAAGAGAAAATTGATAACATAACCAGGAACAGCTACACGGCTCAATCCAGGTTTTCTTTCTCAATAACGAAGTACATTTGTCTTTCTAAACGCCCCCTAAAAGCAGCTCGTCCTCCTGAACCTTCACACGTGCCAGAGAAGACAGTGCCTTTGATTGTTATCCATAACAGGAGTCGGTGTCCTTCCCTCCTCAAGGACAGGACAGCGATTAGTATTCTGGAGCGGATGTGTCTTACTCTGGTCTGAGTATCATATCAGCTTTTTTTTTTTTGCACCTCATTTCATTTATTGCCATTTTAATAATTCATCATTTTCGGAAATGAAAAGCAAATGGTCAGATATATGTGTTTTTTTTTTCTTTTTGGTATTGAGGAGTGATATAATGAGTGGCTCAAGATAATGTGACCGAAAACGGTGCTATGTTGACACAAAAACACCTTTTTCTTCCATGTCCTTACGACGATACAGCAAAGTGTGAATTATCTGCCATCTCAGTCCCAATTTCTAATTTGAGTCCGGTTCAATTTCACTTTATTTTGTAACTATTATTCCTATTGTGGGCGAATGAGTTACTTTGTCTTTTAAATAATCGATATGTCACGCGTGTGTCAGGACGCCTGCTGTTTTTCTTTCCGACTTTGGTGGAAAAGTTGTTGCTTGATACTAAATCGATAAACTTTATAGTAACTGTGAAACCTGTGAGTATAAAGTCTCTGCTGGTTCTTTTGTGCATACGTAGATGACACTGGCATGTTTGCAGGTCAGTTATCTAACATCTCTAGCTTTGTCACGTTGTTGCACCAGAACCTGATGTCCCCCTGATGTCTGGATTATCAGCAGACCGAGGCCCAGTTTTAGGATTCCCATCAAACACAGAAAACCTTGTAGCTTTTGAGACTCACGGCTGAAAGAATTCAGAGAATCTTATTGAAATACATTTCTCTGTTTGTAAATTTTGATTTTTGTCTTTTTTTTCCTTTTCCCCTCCCTTTCACTGCTTCTTGTTTCCATTTATTTATTTATTGTGGGGGTTTTTTGTTCTTTTTTTTTTTTAAATCTTCTTTTTCTGCTTTCTCTGCTTTTCGGGGTAGCGCTGAGCTTTTGCCACTGACTGCTGCTGCTTTTGTACGCCAGCGGGTCATGGTGTGGCCCACATACCCGTCATCAGTTTCCCCTCCGCTGCTTTTTTCCTCACATCATTTTAATCTTTGCACTGGCCTTCTGTCCTTTCTGTCTCTGCTGCTCTGCTTCCTTCATCCTCTGTCTGCTTCGCAGGTCTCTCAGGTCTCAGCTGGACTTATTACGTGAGGAGCGAGTGCTCGGATCATTTGGACTTCTAGTTCAGACCTTGAAGGCGTGAGATTTTTGTCACTGATCCACTAGAGAGCCTAAAGTCACATCCATAGACTGCATATAGAAAATGAATGAAGTTTTCTTGCTGGTTGCCGGGCTTCTTCAATAGCACATGATGTCAATTTTATAAATTGTGCTCCCATTTAATAAATGATATACAATGGGAACGAAAATAAATGATAAAGCACAGTACATATGAGTGGACACCAGTGTGACTGGCAGCTGATTGTCCAGTAGTTGCAGGTGAATTTCTCGTTTCAGAAACTGACATAGCACCTTTGAAATCATTAATCCATAGAATTCACGAGGGGAGTTTGATTTGCAACCAGAAGACTTTGTCCATTTGTATACAGTCTATGGTCACAGTTCACCAATAATTAGTTAACGTGGCAAAAATGCCTGTAGATTTATACATGTGGAGGTCCCTGCGTTGGCTGTGGACTTTTATTTAACCTCTAACTCTTTTGCAAATCCATCATCCATCATAGCTAACAAATCAGTATAATGTCTGTGTCCCAGTTGCTCTCTATAAACTTTAGAGAAGTTTCTGTTGTGTTGTGAAAAAGTCAGTATGGAAACATGTTACACAACAATAAACATAGATAAATAAAAGATGCTCTGTTGATTTGATATTATGGTTTCACAAAGTTGGGGTAATATTAGGAAGCTGGTTATAAAAATGGCCAAAATACTTGTTCTTCTTAGATCTTCCCTGCCTGATAAAATCTCACGTCAATCTTAAAGGCTTTGTTGAAAATTTGATGAAGTCTTTGGACGTGATTTACTTATTATTCTGTATATACATTGTTGTAGTATGAAGTACACAATTGGGACACACATATATCTGTTTCCACTGACATGTATGTTTTATTTATGAATATGAATTCATCCAAACTGCTTTGTTGTAAAAGCTCAAGTTAAACCCTGGATGTGCCATGTTCGGTGAGTTTACAAAACACAAAGGGAAGGTTGAGATGAATTCAGGGGTGAAATATTAAAACGGTGGCATGGAACATATCTAAAATGACAAGGGGGGAAATTCCTGTCACAGGCTCTGCGCCGTTTGACAGTTTCGCTCAAGGGAAATACTAAATTTGACACATTGAGTGTACGTGCTTGTGTGTTTGTATCACTGGCAGATATAAAATTACAGGAGATGTTTCAGTATATGGATCATATATTTATGGAATGTATTAGTAGTCTCAGAAAAAAAGCAGTAAATGCTAGCACAAAAATAGAAAAGCGCAGTTAAAGTATAACCCAAATTGCTTCACAGATATATTGTATGTATATTATATGATCATGCAGTTATTTTGAAGAGATTGCTTTATTAACATGTACAAAAGAAAAAAAAATGTCATCTATGTTTTATATAATCAAGCTTTTTTTGTATTTTTATACTTGAAGAAGATTCATAGGCACGGTAACACATTTATTCTGTAAATTGTTCTTATTTTTCTGTGTTATAGATTTATTTATTTATTTTTTTGCTTTTTAACCATGACCACATTCTGTTGTAGAGATCACAGAGACCAGCCAGCAGAGGCAGAGTGGGAGGTCACACCCACGGTTGTGATGGACTGAGGAGTAAATATGACCGTCACATTTATAATTAAAAAGTATAAAAAAAAAAAAAAAAAAAAAAAAAAAAAAAAAAAAAAAAAAAGCACATAACTTCCTTCCTCTAAAAAGATCACCTCACTAACAGGTCGCCCATTCTGTTGCTGTTTTCCTCTATTATAACCTATAGTATACGTGCACAACACAGATTATAAAGTTTAACTATATTGATGGTTTCTTGATTAATGTGTGATTCTTCAAACCATTTGTGGATGTTAAAATCATGTATATACAGTAAACACAGATATTATATAACAGAATTGAATTTTATGTGAATTTGTTTTTTAGACAGGGGGAAAAAAAAAGAAGAATAAACTCCAAAATGGCATGCATACTGTATACATTCCTGGAAATCTGCACGCTGGGTCAACAGAGCTCTCATTTTCCTGTCAATAATTCTGTGTATACCTGTGAGCGTATGATAGACAGAAAACAAAAATTGTACAGTAACTTTCCTTTTTGTATTATGTGAAAAATGGGTTGGTAAACCCTCAAAATAATAAAGAAAAAGAATATTCCAATTACAGAGAGAGAGAGAGAGAGAGAGAGAGAGAGATTTGAATGAAACTGTACATTACCCAAATACTGTTCCTCCAGTCTGAGAGTGATGCTTGCTGTGTGGGGTAAGTGTTGTTTGTGAATTGTGAAGACGAACGATAATCTACTACAAAGTCAGTATAACTTAAGACCAACTAAACAGTGCAAAACAACATGCAACTTTGTGTATGGAAAGTAAAAGTTGCTGCTTCTTGTGAGAAAAGTCAACCAAAAAAAAATAGGTTGCTGCTTTTGTACGTTCTGTTGTGGTTTTGTGACAATAAAAGTGACCCTCTTATACATGATGGGTGTTGTCTCATCTGTGTGCAGAGTAAATCAAATGCACCGATATTTTGATGCTGTTCTACATTTACAGGTAAAGTGTTTACTTTACTTTGTGCCTTAATTGGTTTCAAATTCATCTTTTGCTTTACATTTCACTGCGATCTCAATCAATTGCTCAGGATGCCTATTCAAGTCTAAAAACAAACTTCTGTTCAATCATACAATATTGCTATGACTAAAGAGTTCAGGGTTTCTCCTTCAAACTCCAAAGTCATTCAGATGAGACTACTGCACGTCTGCAAAATACATCACTCTTGAGAGTGGCAGCCTGTCTGTAGGACTCATAGGACATGTCTGGTATGGGTTAAATAATTTATTAAGGCCCTTGGAGGATGTTATAAAAATTGAAATGGCTCCTGATGAAAAAAGTTTCTCCACCTCATGGTTTACATCTTCCACATGAAATCCATCAGCAACATTAGAAAATGGAGAATATTACTGAGTGAGAGAGAGATATATAATAGATTATTTCTTTTGTTGTCGATAATTAATAAATTAATAGTGCAACAGTTTTAATCATGTAAGCTCTGAAACCCTACAGCTAACCAGATATGTGTTCAGTTAAGATTTGAGCTCTGATGTGTCACTGTCAGGGATTTTCATTTTTGTTGGATATAAACATTTAATATCTTTTGAGGAAAGGCTTAAGAAAGAGACCAGAGCAAGTAAGATTTAATAAAACAGCAATTTGGGCAATTAAACCTGAACCTTTTGACTTTTTGTTTTGTATTTCTGTATCATATAAATATGAAAAATATGTCTGTTTACCTTCTGGGTTAAGAGACAGAGTAAAACAATGCTGACCCGAGACCTTGCAAGGCTAGTTTTCCACTAACAGATGGCAGAGAGAGTGGAGACAGCTCCCAGTTTCCCTGCAACAAGACAGTTAACCATCGCAATTAATCTCTAATCTTTTTACTTCAGAATAAAACCGCAGCTTATAGCGCAAAAAAATATATATATATCAGGAACGGTATAAAACGTTTTATTTGTTGAAATGCCAAAGCAAAGTAAAAGTTCATCTTTCTTACACTTCAGTATTAAAAATATTCTGAATATATTACAAATCTCCAGCTTCATTTTGAAACTCTACTGCAGGAACAGAAAGATGGAAAGTGGTGCTGAAATTAATCTTTTATTCAAATCAAAGCCAATTAAAAAATCATGTCTGGAACATTTAAAAAAAAAAAAAAAAAAAATCAAAATGATTAATGTCTGTCAAAGTTTCTCTCTAAAGATTCCACTTTGAGCTGAGGCTGTGATATCTGAGCTGCATTAATGAAGCACTCATGTAACATCTCAGCTGAATGGCTCATTCTTCCAAGTAATTGTCTTAATCAGCACATATGACATCCAGTGTCATAAGCACTAAGAGTGGCTAATATCCATTCAAATCATAGATTGTCATATAATCATTTCCTTAAGTTCATCTTTTTGTTTAGTTTAGAGGGAATAGTTTTTTGGTCAGCGTATGGGTTTAAGCTGCAGCTGTTGTTGTTGTTGTTGTTTTCTCTGCATTCCGCAAACATCTGCATTCTCAAACATGCAAGAATGTTGCCATGGCGATTTAAACATCTGAGCTCTTGTGCTTGTGCAGCCTGGTCTACAGTGTTTGTTCTCAGAGTGAAATGTCTGAGGACACATGCAGCTGTTGTCCTGGTTTCCACTTGGCGCTGCGCCGCACTCCATCTGCCCTCCTGTACGGCTGATTCCTCAAATCTGACACGAAGGACAAAAAAAGGAAACACATCAACAAGGAATTACAATGGAGGCAATACTTTTATGTGGGTCAAGCATGGGACTTTGTTTTTCCTTTTTATTTGTTTACCAGTTGGAAAAAAGGTAGTTCTTGGGTCTAGACTTGACCAAACCTCAACCACAGCAGTGGATTCACTCATAAGGGTTTTGCAGCTTAGTTTCAGGGACTTAGTTTCACTTCTATAATTCACACCAACGCATTTCATCCTCTTTAAAAAGAATCAGACAGTTTCATTGAGCCTCAGGAGGAAACTTGTACTGTAAACAGCACTGAGGATACTGGCAGGTTATGACAGATTTGAGTTGAGACCTTTTCATGTATGACTATTAAATATGGCTGTACAATATCTATATAGTTGATTTGAAGGGTTCATAACATGACATCTGCTTTTACAGCCGAAATAAATAGTCACATTTAAGTGTTGATTATTTGTGTGCTTGAATTGATGATACAATGAAGGTCTCAGCCTGTAATTTGATAATAACCGTGCAAATGAGCTTCATCAATAATGCCCAACAATCTGTACCCTACACCAGCTAAGACCAAGATGAGATGCAAGGAGTCACCTCGTCACTGAAGACAGAGTCGCAGAAGAGACGAGAGGAGCGTTTGGCAGATCGAGCCGTGAAGGGCACGGATTTTAAAGCTGGGGGCGAAGCAGAGACGCAAGGAGGGAAAGACGAGGGACAAAAGAGGAAAGAAGAAGCAAGGAATAATAAAAAAGAATGAAACAAGGCTTATGAAGAAAAGATGGAAACAGAACAACACGTGTGAAGATGCAGTCATATGAGATTAACAGCAGTAAGAATAGTAAGATTAAAATGAAGAGACTCCAGTCTTGAACAACACAACAACTTTCTACTCAAATACTATGTTTAGCTGAGAAAAAAGTAAGAAGTGCAAATCATGGGGTCTTCAGTTTGTTCTGTACCTGTGATGATGTCCTCAATGGCCCCGTCCTTCCCCTCCCTCACCAGAGGAGACACCTGCCTCCTCTTCAGCTCTGCTATTAAGTCCATCTGTGGCAGTTTGGGCACCACGGACACCTGAAACATCACACATGGGTCTAAATCTGAAATTCGGCTGTGGTCAATTATTGTACAGATACTTACTTTGGTAGCATTTCGTGTGGGTAATATTCAAAACATTTGTTAAATTACAGATTTGTTACAGATGTTTGGGAACGATGAGAGGTATTTACACATGCTTTCATTTTTATTAATTTATGTAAGTAACAGAACAGCTCCGCCAGGTGATCCTTTATGCATCCTCATTGTTTTTGATAGGACAATTAAAGGAAGCACATACGCCTGTTTTAAAATGCTCTTTCATCACTCATTATTTCTTAAATAATAAGTCACATAAAGACAATATCATAATGTGGTCACATCAAATTTGTCTTCCACTAAAATTTGAAATTATTTGATGACACATTCTGCACTTCTTTAACCTTTCTGCATCCAAATATTTAATTCATTTACTTCATCAATAACAGCTGACCGTTACTGTCGACTCTGCCGCAAATCTAAATTCTGCTGTTTGTATTATATTTAAAGGGGGAACTGAGACGTTACCTTATTTTCTATGACTTCAGGTTTAGGTGGAGACGCTGGAGCTTCACAGTTCAGGACATGTTGTTTCCTCCTCTGCTCATTCTCCAGCTCCGCTTGCTGTCAGAGATACAAACATGTCTTTTTTTAGTGATACTGTCGGGATCCAGGCTCACGCTCCTTCCTGTCCCCTTTGTTGCCTTTTATTTTGTTGTTTTCCCTGCTCTGCTGGTCCTCTCTTCTCCTCCCGTTTCAGGTGACTTGACTAGGCTGCAGGGTGGAGTCTCCCTCGCCGCACCTGCTGCTCGTTTCAGTGATTGGAGCTTCATCGCTTATATGCCTCCTGGTCCTTGCAGCAGGTGTCAGCGCGTAAACCCAGTTGGAGCGGTATTATGCCCACTCTCTCTTTCGCACGCTCGTCTACGGTAAACACGTGTTTTTGCTCGTTCCTCCCTAACCATAGCTTTTCCTCTTTCTTCCCCAGTTATTCGGGAGACCGGCGCCCTGCAACCAGCCAAGTCACCTCGCCTTTTGTTACTCGCCTTTACCTGTTCGCCATTTTTCCTTTGTTAATAAACCTTTTTTCGTAATCTGCTCCCGCCTTTCCTTGGGGTCCTACGTTGTCCGTCACCAGTCATAACAGTACGCGCTGACCAAAACAGGACAATGGACCTGAGTGAGGCAGCAACCTTTAACCAGGCGCTCACAGCCCAGGAAACAGCGGTGGCCCGACACGAGCGCGTATTAGGCGATATCCTGGACGCCATACAGACACTTTCCGCCAGCGTAAGCCGTCTCACCCACACGCCTCCGGATCGCGTGTCTCCTCCGCCTGCAGCGCCTGTGCCTGCAGCTATGCCTTCAGCTCCGCCTGTGACGACTCCGCCTCCGCCTCCAGCCATGGGAGCTCCGCAGCTTCGTGAACCCACGATCCCGACTCCGGACCACTACTGGAGGTAGGAGCCTGTAGGCACTTTTTAAGACAATGTAATCTGGTCTTTCAGCTGCAGCCAAGCTTGTTTTACTCTGATAGCTCCCGTATAGCATATGTGTTTAACCTGGCTAGCGGTACAGCGACTGATTGGATTAACTCTCTGTGGGAATGTAACTCTGAACTATTAAGCTCCTTTGGTGCCTTTTCCAGCGAGATGATTAAAGTGTTCGATACACCATTTAAAGATAGCCGCTCCGCGGCCAGACTGCTGAACCTGAAGCAGGGAAACCGCTCCGCTGCCGATTATTCTATTGATTTCCGTATCATAGCAGCGGAGAGCGGTTGGAACGAACCTGCCTTAATTACCGCGTTTCTCAGGGGGCTAAATGATGAGATAAAGGATCAGTTAGCCACCAGGGAGGAGTCAGACTCCCTCGAGGCGATGATCAGCTTGGCTGTCAGGATTGACAACAGGATGAGGGAGAGACGTAGGGAGAGCACGGGCTCTACACTAACCTCCCCCCGGAGCTCTTTCTCCAGGCAGACACACACACCTCAAACCTCGTCTCCGGCTCCTGGGAGCCCGCCCCCGGCATCAGCGTGGACAGCCTCCTCTGGTCCAGCTACGCCGGCCATCTCTTCGGACCCCCGCAGAGCTCCCGACGCCGAGGAGCCCATGCAGCTTGCCAGCACCCGGCTTCCCCCCGATGAGCGGCAGCGGAGGATCCGCCTGGGCCTCTGTCTGTATTGTGGAAGCTCTGGACATCTTAGACGGACCTGTGACTTGAGACCACGTAGGGGGCGCTCTCCCGGAGAGGGGAGAATCCAGGTGAGCAAGACAGTTTCTGAGCCCCTCTCCTCCAAACGACTACACCTTGAGGCCACACTCACACACCAGGGGGGCACACACTCACTTAGGGTGCTAGTTGACTCCGGCGCAGACGACAATTTCATTGACCCAGACCTAGTTAGACAGTTGGACCTTCCCCTGACTGACGTGACTCCAACCCGTTCTGTTTGTGCCATAGACGGCTCCCCGTTACCTTCCATCATACACCAGACTCAACCTCTCTCCCTGCAGCTTTCTGGCAATCACCACGAGTTAATTTCTTTTCTGCTAATTCCCTCATCATCCTCTCCCATAGTCCTAGGACTCCCTTGGTTAAGACTGCACAACCCCCACATTGACTGGTTAACCTCTTCCATCACTAGCTGGAGCCCGTTTTGTCACTCCCACTGCCTTCGTTCCGCTAGACCTGTGTCTCACTCCGCCCCAGCCCAGTCCTACACTTCCGACCTCTCGTCTGTCCCTGCATGTTACCACGACCTGGGTGAGGTTTTCAGTAAGCACCGGGCACTGTCCTTACCTCCTCACCGTCCATATGACTGCGCAATAGACTTATTACCCGGAGCGACTTACCCGACTAACAAACTGTACAACATCTCCCGCCCCGAGAGGGAGGCCATGGAGAGGTACATTTCTGAATCCCTAGCTTCTGGCCTGATTCGACCCTCCTCCTCTCCTCTTGGGGCGGGATTCTTCTTCGTGGCCAAAAAGGACAAGACCCTCCGACCTTGTATCGACTACAGAGGACTGAACAACATAACAGTCAAGAACAAGTACCCCCTGCCTCTCATCGACCCTTCCTTCGAGCCACTGACCCGCGCCACTGTCTTCACCAAGTTGGACCTCAGGAACGCTTACCACCTGGTTTGGATCAAGGAGGGGGACGAGTGGAAGATGGCCTTCAACACCCCACTGGGGCACTTTGAGTATATGGTGATGCCGTTTGGCCTAACTAACGCACCAGCTGTGTTCCAAAGCATGATTAATGACATCCTTAGAGACATGCTGAACCAGTTTATTTTCGTTTATTTAGATGACATTCTTATTTTTTCACAAAACTTGAAGGAACACAGACAACATGTCAGACTAGTTTTACGTAGACTCCTGGAGAACAGGTTATTTTGCAAGGTGGAGAAGTGTGAATTTCACGTACCTCAGGTTGATTTCCTTGGTTTTGTTTTGGCAGGGGGAAGCATGAGACCGGACCCCCGGAAGATCGAGGCAGTAGCCAATTGGCCCCCTCCTCAGGACCGCAAACAGCTGCAGCGATTCCTGGGGTTTGCCAATTTCTATCGCCGGTTTATCCGTGGCTATTCCAAGGTGGCCTCTCCCCTGACCAGACTGACCTCTGTCTCGCTACCCTTCAAGTGGAGTCCGGAGGCAGACGCCGCGTTCAGGGAGCTCAAGGGGCTCTTCACCACCGCTCCAGTCCTCGCTCTGCCCGACACTTCTCGCCAGTTCATCGTGGAGGTCGACGCCTCGGACTGCGGCATCGGGGCGGTCCTGTCCCAGAGGCACCAGGAGGACAACAAGCTCCACCCCTGTGCGTTCTTCTCACGCAAGCTGACTCCGGCGGAAGCCAATTACGACATCGGTAACCGCGCACTGCTTGCTGTGGTCGCCGCCCTTCAGGAGTGGAGACACTGGCTTCCTCGTGTGGACCGACCACAAGAACCTGGCCTACCTACAGTCTGCCCGGAGGCTGAACTCTCGCCAGGCCCGCTGGTCGCTGTTCCTGGGGCGCTTCCGCTTCGCCCTCGCCTACCGTCCCGGGTCCAAAAACGCCAAGCCGGATGCCCTGTCCCGTGTACACGACCCAGTGCGCAGGGAGGACACGGAGGACCCCATCCTGCCTGCCTCATGCCTGGTTGGTGCCGTCACGTGGGACGTGGAGACGGCAGTACGGGAGGCTCAGCAGACCGAACCGGACCCCGGAACCGGACCACCCAACCGACTCTTCGTCCCAGTCGCCGCCCGCTCCCAGGTACTCCAATGGGGGCACTCCTCCCGCCTGGCTTGCCACCCTGGGGTAACCCGTTCCCTCCGTTTCCTCCGGGAGAGGTTCTGGTGGCCGTCCATGTCCTCCGACGTCAAGGAGTTCGTCGCCGCCTGCACCATCTGCGCCAGGGGGAAGGCTCTACACCGACCTCCTGCCGGCCTGCTTCGTCCGCTGCCTGTCCCGAGTCGGCCCTGGTCTCATGTGGCCGTGGACTTCGTCTCTGGCCTGCCGCCCTCCAACGGTCACACGGTGGTACTCACGGTGGTGGACCGCTTCTCCAAGTGCGTCCACTATGTGCCGCTGGCTAAGCTGCCATCCGCCCTCGAGACGGCAGACCTCCTCGTCCAGCACGTCTTTCGCCTGCATGGGATACCTGTGGACATCGTCTCTGACCGCGGACCCCAATTCACCTCACAGGTCTGGCAGGCATTTTGTAAGGCGCTGGGGGCCACCGCCAGCCTCTCCTCAGGGTACCACCCCCAGACAAATGGGCAAACCGAGCAGGCCAACCAGGACCTGGAGTCCGCCCTCCGATGCGTGGCAGCGCAACACCCCGCCTCCTGGAGCTCCCACCTGGCCTGGATAGAGTACGCACACAACTCCCTCACCAACGCCTCCACCAATATGTCCCCCTTCATGGCCTGTCTTGGTTACCAACCACCCCTGTTTCCGGTCCAGGAGGATGAGGTGGCCGTACCCTCCATTCAGGCGCACCTCCAACGCTGCCGCAGCATCTGGAGGGCCACCCGGGCTGCTCTCCTCCGCTCCTCTGCCAAGAACCAGCAGTTGGCTGACCGACACCGTGTTCCTGCCCCTGTGTACAAGCCCGGCGACCAGGTTTGGCTGTCCACCCGGGACCTCCCACTCCAGGTGGACTCAAGGAAACTGGCCCCCAGATATATCGGGCCGTACAGGGTCGAGCGGGTAATCAACCCTTCTGCCGTGCGGCTCAGCCTCCCTCCTTCGCTGAACATTCACCCCACGTTTCATGTCTCCCTCCTGAAGCCCGTGGCCTCTTCGGATCTGGCCCCTCCTCAGGACCCCCCTCCACCTGCCCGGCTGATTGACGGCCTCCCCGCCTACACCGTGAAAGAGATCATGGACGTCCGACGGCGAGGCAGAGGGTTTCAGTATCTGGTCGACTGGGAGGGGTACGGTCCCGAGGAGCGGTCCTGGGTCTCTAGGGCCCAGATTCTGGACCCGACCCTCCTCAGGGACTTTTACCGACGGAACCCGGATAAACCAGGTAGGCCCCCAGGAGTTGCCCGTTAGAGGGGGGGGTACTGTCGGGATCCGGGCTCACGCTCCTTCCTGTCCCTTTTGTTGCCTTTTCTTTTGTTGTTTTCCCTGCTCTGCTGGTCCTCTCTTCTCCTCCCATTTCAGGTGACTTGACTAGGCTGCAGGGTGGAGTCTCCCTCGCCACACCTGCTGCTCGTTTCAGTGATTGGAGCTTCATCGCTTATATGCCTCCTGGTCCTTGCAGCAGGTGTCAGCGCGTAAACCCAGTTGGAGCGGTATTATGCCCACTCTCTCTTTCGCACGCTCGTCTACGGTAAACACGTGTTTTTGCTCGTTCCTCCCTAACCATAGCTTTTCCTCTTTGTTCCCCAGTTATTCGGGAGACCGGCGCCCTGCAACCAGCCAAGTCACCTCGCCTTTTGTTACTCGCCTTTACCTGTTCGCCATTTTTCCTTTGTTAATAAACCTTTTTTCGTAATCTTACCTGGTCTGCTCCTGCCTTTCCTTGGGGTCCTACGTTGTCCGTCACCAGTCATAACAGATACATTCTTTTCATTTGTCAGTACAGCAGGTTTAAAATACTAAACAATGATCTGACCTTGTATGCTTTGATAAATCTGACAAAAACTGGGAAGAAAATGGAAGGAGGAGTCGTTTTAGAGTTCTCTCCAAAATACTCCACTGCCGAGTTATACGCATCCTGTAAAAGAAAAACAGGAGAATTCACTTCAGCTCTCGAACGTACCCAAGTTACGCTGAAATTATTGTATACAACACAGTTGATTTAAGTTGGTTAATGAAATGTGACCTGTGCGGTTTTTCCATCAGCTCTAAGGGAGTTGAGCAGCTCAGTGTTTCTGCTGAGGAACATCTGCAGCACAGGATTTCCTTGTTCCACAGAGAACTCCCTCTTGGTCACCTCCATGCCTTTCTCCAGAGCTCGAACATCCTGCAGAATACTGTCCAGAGAGACTGGGAGGCAAAGCAAAGTCGACACAGAGGTGCCATCATTTCAAAAGGCTAGTCAGGGCTTCAAATTAACATTCCTATCAGTGCTGGTAGTGTGGTAATTAGATTATATGGCATTTATGCTGAGTTAAAGGTCAAACTGCAGTGTCAGGGTCAAAGAAAAGATAAGCTGCACACAGACAAATCTCCTTATTAAATGTGACATTTGACACTGCTATTTAGGGCTGAAATAATTATTTTATTAATCAATTAGTCCATTGGATTAGCATGTAAAATGTGAGGTCTTTTTCTTTTTTAAACTAAATATCTGGCTTTTCATTAGACATTAATATGTCAGTGAGTCATTTTGACACCTATCGAGAAAAAGGAATTGCATACCCATCGATGCCTTGTCCAAGAAGTGCAGCTCCGTGTAGAAGGACTGGACGTCTGGGTATTTCTCATGAATGATGCTGACGATAAAGTGCAGCAGCGTCTGTTTGCGGTCTGTGGATTTGGTGTCTAACAGCTTGGAAAAGCCAAAATAATATGAAAAAAAACTTAAAAATTAAGCTTATTGTCCAAAAGATGATTGCATAATCACTAAAAATAGAACCAAGGACACGTATAGTTGCTTTATTATGTTGTATGGTTGCAGTCCATCTTTGCTCACCAAGTCTAAACTCTGCAGCCGGAAACCGTACGCTGCCCCTCGCTTGCTGCTGTTCATGTAGTTCCCAAATGCTAAGATGATCTTCACATCATAAAAGAAGCAAAGTCATATTATTGCAAATGATACGAAGAGGAAAAATGACAAATAATGTGACATTTACTTATGTACTTACTTTACTTATTATTTTTGCAACATTTGTACTTAACACAATAAAAGAGGAACTTACCTCAAGGACTTTCTTTAGCTTGACAGAGGATTTGATCGACATAGAAGCAGCAATGACGGCATTGAGTTGCTGAAAGAATAATTATTGACATGATTTTTTTACTGTTAATCAATCTCATCTTGAACAGAGCCAAATAGTTTCTAGTGTCTCCGTGATTTATATGTACTTTGCTCTTAATTTGACTTTTACATCAGGGCTTCTTTGTATTTTTTATTTAGTCTTTTTTGATCAATATTTGTAATTAATTCCAGTGTTTAGATATACTGTATATTAGCCACTTTAATGCTCTTTGTTGTAAATAGTTATTGCTCACATACATCAGCAGCTCCGGAAGAAAAAAAAGGCTTTTATATGCTGTATATATTAGTTATTTGACTAACTCTGGCAATGTGTAATGTCCGTGTCAAACCAACCAATAAAAGAAAAATAAATGAAACTTCTGTCGGGTATTATGGGTCTTATTTTCACTGTATTATATTTCCCCTAAATGGAAAACAGATGGTCTACAGTAAAAACAGAAAGTTAGTTATTGTATTATGGGTAATAATATGGTTTGCTTGTCAGCACAGGCAGCAAAAGGAAAATGAAAGCCCCTTAATACCATAAACACACACTTCTTTAAACCATAACTCTACAGAAACATTATAAAAATATATATTTCATTCTTTATTGTTTGCATCACAAATTAACTGTCTAAAGAAAAAAGGGATGGGTTGGTAAATGCTGTCACAGCAGTACAGTGAGATTTGTCAACAATGCAGAGCGTCTAGTTAAAAACTTATGGTGATTATCCCATACGGACGAAGTAAAGCAGCCTTTAGGGTGGGGGATAGGGGTGTGCAGGGAACTCAAAGTCAAACTTTGAAAACTTTGCTGGTTAGTTAACTTTCTTTCCTGACACGCAGCTCATGCTACATAACCCCCGTAACCTCACGCACCCCACAGGGGAACTCACAGGCTGTATCATCTGGACACTCTCATGGAAATTGCCCATGAAGGTGAGAGTGCTGATGCGCTCAGAAAGCCGTGGGATCTTGCTGAAGTGCACCATGAAGCGGTCCTCCTCGCTGAGCTCGTCCAGGGGCCTGCCCTCAAACTCATAGTTGTGGATGAGCTTCATTTCGTACTCTGTGGGGATGAACCTCTCCAAGAGCTCCAGGAAGTCCAGACTCAGAGCTTTCTGGTTATACCTGCAGGGATGATTTGAATTGCAAGTATCTCACTATTTTGCAGGAGATAAAACATGTTATGATTTTTACATTATTTAAAGAATTTTGTAAATTTATTTGACAATGGTTTGGATCAATGGACATTTGTATGTATTTAAAAACTATACACTACAATGGCAAAATGGGCTTTAGGTTTTCTACTTACGTCTCAATGGCGTGGCAGATGTCAGAAGCAGCCATTCCTTCCTTGCGCAGGGTAATAGCCAGATTTTTTGCCCTGTTGGGCTCCATTAGAGAAACTTTACTGGGAGTCTTGTGGACCAGTTTCATCTTGATGGTCCCCAAATCTACAGGTGTGGACTGGGCTTTGGTCTTGAACTGCTCTTCAAAGTTAGTCATGTTGAGCTCCTGACAGTGCAGTTAAGATAGTGGCAGGAGATTTAACAAAAGAAATTAATTATTTGACTGACACTGGCAAAATGAAACACAGATAAAGGACAAAGAAACCTACAGAATAAAGAAAATTGAGCCACATCAGCATCACCTTCTCAGAACAGAGGAAACAGAGATAAATAGAATTGCAAACATGAATTGTCCAAACCTCTAACACATGCTCATCATCCAGTTCATTGAAGATGGTTCCTGCCACCTGGTTAGATTTGAGGGCCTGCCAGTTGAACAGAGGCATGCGGTATTTGGTCTGAAATGTCTTCTTCTTTTTACAACCTAGAAAATTGTTCCAGATGATAAATTATCAGCCGCATAATAAGCAAAATGACATGAAAATAGATGGACAGATGGATACGCGGATAATCACATTACACGAAAAATGAATCCAACTGAATTAGACACCCACCTGAGCTCCCATCAGCCCCTGATGGCTGAGTTGTACCACATCCAGGAGGCAGCAGAGGAGGTGGTGGAGCAGCAGGTGGAGGAGGAGGAGGAGCTCTAATTGAGACTGGCGGTGGCGGTGGAGGAGGTGGAGGAGGAGGAGGAGGAGGAGGAGGAGAAGCTTGTGTCTCTACTGACTGCACAGAACCTTCAGGAGGGGAAAGTGGCGAGTCTGAGGAGTTGGGAATGGTGTCATTTCCTGTTCCTGCTTCATCTTTGGCTGTGGCTTTGGGAAACAACAGTGTCATTATTCCTCTTTGTAAAATTTGTTCTTCCATCTCTGTACATTACAGACCAACTTAAAAGAACATTTCTGTAATCCCTCCTAATTTGAGAATAAGATATTTTCACGGTGAAATGATTTTGAGTTGCACCAGTTGTCTGACCGACATTGCTGCTTTATCCAAGGTGCTGTTTATAAAATAAAACGTTATAAGTCTACCTGAAAATGTGAATTTTGATTGTGTGAGTAATTAGTCAAGCCACTATATTTTATTGTCTGTGTAGTTATGAAGTCAACACTTGTTCTCACTGTAGCCCCACAGCATGAGGAACATCTTGACCAGGAACCTTTGTGTGTGGAGTTTGCATGTTTGCTCTGTGTCTGTGTAGGTTTTCTACAATTACTCCACAGTCCAAAGACTGTTTTTGTCTCATTGGGGACTAAATTGACCATGATATAAAGGTGAGTGAGAATGACTCCATGAGCAGGCTTGTCTCCAGCTCCCCCTCACAACCTTCAGGAAATCAATAATATAGAACTGATGAATTCTTGTTCTCATTTTCCCCAAGAGCTTACTTTAATTTTCAAGAAAAGGCAGAAAAATTAAAGCTTAAAATGTGTTTTATGTATGTTCAGCATTTTTTATAGAAGTGAACTAGTCCCTGAAGAGGACAACCTCATTAATAATTTGTTTTTGTTGTTGTTATTTCTTATTAAATCTAAAATATTAAATCTAAAATCTAAAAATCATTTCAACGTGTAAACCAGCTCTGACCTTTCTGTATCACTTGCTGGATAACAGGAACCACCTGAATCTCCAGGTGTCCGGACGAGGAGCGCTGCATTCGAACAACCCCCTGCTCAACCAGGGCTTGAACTTTGGCCTCCAGCTCCCTCAAGGCCTGGGCGGATTGGTCCTTATCTCTCTCTCGCTCCCTCTCATGTTCACGCTCGCCCTCGCGCTCTTGTTCGCGCTGCTGCAGCAGAGTCACCTGAGCACACGATTCCCGTAGACTCTCCTGTAAGACGTACAGTAAGTACGCAGGAAATTGTAAGTCCTCATTATACACATGTCAAAAGAGCTTCAAATACAAGACCTGGGTTTCACTACTAACTTCTAGAACTGAAGAAGCCTCTTAGATAAGTGTTGGAAAAGGACTTGAGGTACAGTTGCTACTGGTTAATGACTTTTTTGAAGGTGTCTGACACTGATTCTGGGTGAGGAGTCAGTGATACAGATGATCACAAAAGGGTCAGAAATGTAAATATACAGTGGACGTAATGTATGCACGAGGATGTCGTCGCGTGAGCCATCAGTGGAAATTGTGTTTTTCAGGATGGTGCAGAGTTTTTAGACAATAATGTCTAATTTCTATTCATCCATCCGGGAAAAATGGGAAACCAGTGCGCATGTGGTTTGTGCTTTTTAATTCCACGACTGGATCAAATACCTTGATGACTGACAATCTCCAACAGATACAGCAATATGAAAATAGAATAAACAGTGTTTTTACCTTTGAGGATAGTGAACATTACCTTCAGGAGCTCCACTTCTTTGGTGGTTTGAATGAGCCTTTTCTCCAACTCGGAGACTTTCTCCATCGCTTCCCTTTCATTCTCCTGAAGCCTGCTGCTCAACTGTGACACAAGTTTTATTAACATATTATGATTATTATCTTCATTAAGGGGTTGCAAAATACAAATTGTTTGCAGCGCATCTGTGTTGAATAGTGTGTGTGCAGATATCTTGTATACACATTTTGGTTTTTTTTTATTATAAATTATATTAATTATTACAATAATAATATTTTTTTGCCCAACAATCTATAACAAAGTAATAGCATTTTTTTTGCTAATTAATTTTGAAAAGTTCATACCTTTAATTCAATATTTGGTAAAAAAAAAAAAAACAAAAACAAAAAAAAACTCATTGGTAGCAGACAAGGCTTACAGTCTTGGCTAAATCTTTACTTTCTTTATCGGCAGTTTATCTCACACCCCTACTGATCCTCTCCTGCTCAGTCAGATTGGCCTAGAAGTGTTTCTAGGCTTTAAACTGCCACCTCCAGGTCAAATGTATCTATTCAAGATTAAATCTGCAACACAGTAAAAGTGTGCAAGAAGGTGAAGGGCTCTAACTCCTTCCTGAAACCACCTGTGTATTCTGTTCCTGCAGTTCCTCCATGTGTTCCAGCAGAGTGGTCTTGGTCTCTGCATCCTCCAGCAGAGTTCCCACATCAAAGACATTATCCAGGTAGGCCTGGATCTGCACCAACAGCCTGTCACTCTCTGTGAACTTCAGCCTCTACACAGTGTCAGAGTAGATTTCACAAACAAAAAATGTTGCTAAATGATCGAATAAACAAATAAACACAAACCGCATCTTGTTTTCTTTTGTCTGAGTTTAAACAGAATTAACACAAGGTCGACTTTTTAAAGTGTAGTGCCAAAGGTCAAACTTGCCTCCAGGTAGTCGTCCAGTCCGTGTCTGGTGAACTCATACTGAAGGTGGACTCTGAAGTTCATGTTTTCTACTGAGTGGACCACAATGTTGATGAACTGCATGCAAGCCACCTGGTGGACAGACAATGTAAGTGCTTCATTCATTATAAGCTGTAGAAAGGACAAGTGTTAGAAAACTGAGAATTAGAAAACTGGATTCTTCCTTCAGAGAAAAGCCACGTAATTTGAAAAGTTATTAATGTATTAGTCAAGTGACAGAAGTTTAATTGAATGTCTTTAGATTTGTGACTGCTGCGCTGATAACACAAGACATTTGATGATGTCGTTGCACGTTTCATTGTATAATTATTACTGACAAGCAGAGAAACCTTCAACCAATTAATTGAAACTACGAAAATAATGACTTGCAGCCTTGTCTCCTTTGTAATTTCATTTCCTTTCTGCATTGACATGATAGTGAATGTTTGGATTTATTTAAATGCTTAAAACAACATATTATAAACGCAGTCATCCATATTTTCATATTGGTTCCATTTTGTTAAATATTATGCAGTAACTTTTCAGTGGAACTCAACTTTTTTTCCCCTCCTGACACATGTTATAATCTTGTGGGTTGGAAAAAAAACATTTAACATTTCAGCAAAAACATTCAGAAATTCCCTCTACTCTTTTAAATGTACATAATAGTTTTTAATAAAAAAAAAAAAAGAAGTCTGCCTTTTTTGTCAATGGGTTTTATTATTTTATTATTATTATGACGACTAATTATTTTTATTGTTTTTGTTCACACTTTTTCCACTGAAATTCAATTTATATTTTTTTGTTTTGATATAAATCTTATCAATTCACCATTAAGGTAATATTTTTTTAGAATTGTAAAGTTTACCATGAAGTCAATGTTGCTGTCCTCAGAGCGGAAATACTCCATGAGCTTCTCAAATCGGCTTTTCTCTGCACACACCTGGGGAAAAAAATCAGATCACAGCAGGCACTCAGTATGAACACTACTGATAATTCTGCCTTTTGTTCTCTTCACTTTGTTTCGGGATTGATTGTTGAGTTCTTGAATCCAGGTGACGTCCTATGAGTATGTATTGACTATGGGTTCTCCATTTTTACTCACAAGGGGGCAGTGTACTCACACAGAAACGGATTTAAACACATCAATCCATCCATCTATTTACTGCATCCACCTATTACTTGTACCGTGATGGCATCTTACTCAGCTGCTGTTTGTGGGGAATCTAGTTGTGACATCAGTTGCAGCCTCAGCACCGTATCGGGATCCAACACACAAAAAAAAATACCAACAGGGAAACAAAATGGTCTGTGTATGCATTGTGCAGGATGATTCATCATTCATCATCTCTCCAGGCAAACCAACTCGTATTCAGTGTTTTGCTTTTTTTTCCTCCTACAGGCCACAGAGAGAATGTTGGTTTGGGAAATAAAGGTAAATGTGACTAAGTCCTCCCAGTTTTTTTTCCCTCAGCTAACAGCTCAGCAGATCCTCTGCAGTCTGCCTGTGTTTGCCGCCTCATACTCTGCTTCACCCCCCCTTCTTTGCCCACTCATGTCTGCTAAATAATGCAGCATGTCGACCTGGCAGCCCACACAGTCCAACACAATGCTACTGAGGGACACATAAGCCAGCTCCTGGCTCTGCGCCCACCTGCCTCCACTTCATGACCGGGAGCACTCTCTATCACACTCTATCACTCTCTCCATCATTCCCCCCCCCCCCCCCCCCCCCCCCCCCCCCCCCCCCCCCCCCCCCCCCCCCCCCCCCCCCCCCCCCCCCCCCCACAATCTCCCTCTGGCTCTCATCCACACACACGGCACCACGTTACTGCAGCACCAAAACAAGAGCTGCTCGATGTGACACTCGAGTCACTGCTGTTGTAACTGATGCCGCACTAATCAAGCAGCCGAGGGCTGATGCTGCCAGAGGATTTGGTCCTTACAAAGAGCCAGCTTTAATTTAATGTAGTCGTTTGGCTTTCTTCCTCGATTTGCTTTGTTGCAGGGCAAATCTGGTGTTTTTTGGGTCGAAAAGTCACCTGAAGACTAAAACCAATATAAAACACACAAGTGACATTGTGTTCCTTCATTAACATACTGCAGCTTTGATTCTGTTTTACACACACACACAACTTGGTTTTACAGCTTAGTGAGGACATATCATTGGCATAATGCATTCACAAGCCCCTCACCCCAACCATCACAACTAAGTGCCTGACCTTAACCCTTACCCTAAAACTAATTCTAACCCTGACCCTAAAACCAGGTCTTAACCATGAAAAGGGCCTTTAAAATTCTGGGGCCCAGACAAAATGTCTCCACAGAGATTGGTTTGGTTTGGTTTGGTTTGGTTTGGATAGGTTTTTATGTGTCTGTGAAGATTCTCAGTCATTCAGGTCATGGTATCCAAAAGTGTAGCAACAAAAAGGCACCTGGACTTAGTTGAATTTCTTGATTTCTTTCTTGGTTAGGTTTTTATGTGTTTTTTGAACCTCACAAAGATATAAATACAAACACTCACTCTCTCACACACACACAGAGAAAGAGAGACAGATTCTTTTCTGAATAAAATTTGCAATGAAAATCACGACCTAGCAGTCGTGCGCTTCAAGTCTCAAGAAGCACAATCACAACATCTCCCTCTTTTCACAATTTATGTTGATAAATACAAACGTAATGTCCACTAAAGCCTGATTCATAGAATGAAGGAAAGTTCTTTCAGTTGGCATTGGTTTGGTCACGTAACACACTGACTTTCAAATCATATAATTACCATATATAGTGAACACACCTCAATGTGTTGGATTTCAATGCTTCTCATATTTTATACGCTGTAAATATCAGTTGTCATAAATATGTATGGAAGCTTTTTAGGTGTTATTTGCTAGTCCTTACGAGGTTTACTGAAAGGAACGTGTGAAAAATCTCTTGTCACAACTGGTCAGGAGGGTGCTCTCTCAAAATCACTGTTGTTACAATAATAGATGTGCGAGCTCACATTCATGCTCCTTCCTGTCTGCACTACTGAAACCAGACGAGGCGACATGTTGGCGACAGTTGCTGCTTTGACAGGCAAAGACGAGAGAGAGGCCAAGGAGAGGCCAAAGACAACGCAACAAGTGTTTCACATTTTTACACCTCTTCACTCGCTGGCGGTGGGACAACTGGATGGAGCAGCTGACAGGATCAGGGGTCAGGGGAGGGGGCTGTCCCCGGGTTCCGCCTTGTACCTACTCTCAGATGCATTAAAGAACAAACTGGCACAGGTATGTCAGAGCTATTACACTAGTATCACCTCCATGTTAAAACAACAACTCATAATGTACATAAGGTCATCATCATGTTGAATAATACATAAGACGATGGGGCTACAACCTCATCCATTTTTGTTTGTATTATTTGCCACAAAAACGTACCATTCATTGTTTTCATAACGGTCATTTCAACTGCATCTGATTTAAGTGAAGTAAGTAAAGTCCGATGATTTGTTTTGGATTAAGTTATTAACATTCATTGCCGTCCCCTCACTGGGGGAGACATGATTTTTTTCATTTACCATTTTTCTTTCATGGAAAAGCAGCTTGAGTGTTTTTCTTTGGGAGTCATCATTTCTCCAATAAACAGTTTCAATTGTACTTATTTTAACACACACATTTGGTAACAATAAAAATGTACCATTTCTCCATATTTCTGTCTGAATTCTTCTGGCGCTGATTTGTTTCACAGAAATTAAATGGGACGCATGTGGGAATGAGACTTTTTGATTCTGTTAATAAAAAAATCTGTTTCAGTCGTCACTTCACTAGCACTTCACAATTGCTTTTAGAGGGACATTAAAAATCGGTGCATGTTGCAACAGAGAGACGTGACTGAGTGCAGTTCTCCTCTGACGACCCGTCGTACCTCTTTGAAATTGTCGAAGGCTGAGAGGATAATGTCATGGCCTCCTCTTACCAAACATACAGCAGCCAAGAGCTCCAGCACCAGCGCCTTAGTCCTGAAAGATAGAAATTTGAGTGATAAACAATATTATTTTAATTGAGCGTATTTTTTTAACATGTTTATTTATTTATTTAATTATTTTTTACCTTGGGTTTCTGTTGTTGAGGCTGAGTGTGATCTCATTGACACAACATGGGTGCTTCATCACCCGGTTGAACCCAGACTGACGACACACATACACAGAAAATGTATTAATATCATATAAATATGACTTCCTACTTTTCAATTCTGCATTTCTTGATTTCGCTGTGATTATAACAGTCATTGTATGTCCTGTTCTTCTAAAACAGCAAGAAAAGGAATGTAAATGTTGAGTGGGTGGTTTTAAATACCTGGTAGTTCATGATGGCACGTAAACACATGATGCACAGATGCACGTCATCTTTCTGGCTCACAACACGTGAGGTCCTCACAGCTTTCCTGTTTTGGAGAGAGTTGAATCTGCCAGGTGAGAGATGCGGCTGTTACAGGTTTGTTATCCCTGTACCAATGCTAAAAGCACAACATCAGTGTCAACTGCGTGGCTGATGTGTTTATGATCATTTCCTTGCTAATCTGCTGTAGAAAAGCGGTGGCTTTGATGACACATGCTGAGCTGTGTGCTGGAGTGAAGTAGACACGGAAGCCGCAGATCAGTGCAAGACAGAAACCGGATACTCTTGTTTTTCTAACGAGCGGCTCGAGTGTGTGTTTATCTGTGATGTGACAGGTTTCTCACATACCCACTCAAGGGAGGTGACGCACACAACGTACACAGATGTGTTCACAGTGACTAGGAATGCAGCTGCTGCAGAAAGATTCTTATGCATGTCTGAGAATGTGCATGTGTCTGCTCGGGTGCTGCTGTGACTACTTATTAAAAATTCTAAATTTAAAAACCTTATTGTCAGAGCTTTGTCACTTCAAAATTCTGTAAAACTAAATAATTTTTTCAGACATTACCTCTTTTACAAGTGGTTGTCATGGCCAGTGATAAACTTCAAGCAACCAATCTGAGTATCTGAATATCAGTCTATTATTGATTTGGTTTTATACATAGACAATGTATAAAAATGCATGTAGACAGAGATTTATCATTTGACTGGCACGGTGCCATCTTTTGAAACTGGAAATTCACATATGTCACCTGCAACCAATCACCTTATTAGATGATACCATATGTGTCCACTCATCTGTGTTGTGTCTTATCGTCTTTTCCTCAAAATTGGGAACATAATTTACTAAATCAGCATCATGGGCTACTGAAGAAGACCTGGAACTAGTGATTGAGACCATTAAAATTGGTAACTGATTTAAATCATCAGGTATGCTAATTTTCCCATAGATTCATTCCATTCAAATTGTGTTTTTTTTAATCAACCAGCCAAGTCGCCCCCTGGTGGCTAAATGCCACTTCTATTACGCTTCCTTCTTTCATTTAACCAATCAGAGGGAAAACACTCCTATGATTTCTGAAAATGCCTACTTGTATTTGTGTATGACTGCGTCTGTTTATGTAAGACTTTCTGGAAATCAAATGTAAATAGTCTCGGCTCTGCAACTGTGAAAGTCTGTCCATGGAGATCAAGAGTTGTTATATGGAAACAGTTTTTAAGAACCAAACCTAATGTTTGCAGCTTATGAAGGATTTGGATGGTTATGACAAACACTGTGACTGTGTTTAGTTTGAGAGCAAATCACAGACTGACAGTGAATCGTGCATTTACACTGCATTATATGATTATGAACACATTTTACCACGTATCATTAGCTAAGGGTTTGTGATTGCAATAAATGTCCATACTTCTCTCATCATATCCAACTGTATTGTTATATATACTCCTCTCTAGCCAAAATGGACACATCTGTTTGGTTCAAATGCAAGAATTCTCAAAAAATAGTTTGTAATTCTTCATATTTTTTACACAATAAAGTACTTTGAATCGTCCCATCCCTAACATTAGTCTTCCCACCTGACTGTGAAGCCCTTGCTGCTCTTGGAGGCACTGTGAGATGGAGAGTTGCTGGCACTTCTGCTCACATCGTCCATGGACTTTTCCATATGTTTGTGTTTATCTGCGGGCAGTGAGCCGTTATCCAAAGTGTCTGTGTCGTACCTGTGAGTCACAGATGAGTCAGAGTTTACTCTCGTAAAAAAAAAAAATGTTGCTTCTGGATCTGTTTTTGTTTGAAGCAGTGACAGGGAGCGTGGCCCTGCTCAGACCTGGTTATCATACAGTATGTGTCGGGTGAACATCTGTAATGTAACACTCACAAGTGCACTGACAGGAGGCAACTGATAATTTAGGTTTTTATTATGACAACTGTGCCATTGACTGTGTCAATAAGCTGGTAAAATCATGTACCTGGGAAATAAACTTTACAATCAGATGAACACAAACCAAGTTCACCAGATGCCTCTGCTTCATCTCTCCAGCTTCATTCTGATGCCAAACAGGACACATTTGTGTTCAACAAAATGAACACAAATTGAATTGAAATAACTTGTACAGTTAAAAGAATGTGACCACATCCATTCCGGACCTCATTCCACAAACTCCAAATGCATCTTGGGTATGTTCGTTTTGTGATCTGATCACCTGTGATTCATGCAAATCATCAGATCTGAACTGGGCCTGTGTGAAGGAGATAAAATGTGACGTATTCCAGGATTGTAAACCAATCTGATACATACGTGACAGCACTGTGGGCAAATGACAGATAATCCACAAGAACATCTAAGCCTCGGTTTTCCTTGTTTAGGAACTCCTGAGCCCAGCTGAAAGCAGAAAGTATGTTTTGACTCGGTGACAAACCAAGTGATTTTACAGAAAGTCAAAAAAAAAATTTTTTTTTAATTCTTTCATTTCACACATTTTTGAAAAATCTTTTCACATGAAAACTTAAGATGGCTCACCCTATATGATTGGTCCTCAATGAAATCTCCAGTTCTCTCAGGACCTGTGTGGATTCCTGGACACGTCTTTTAAACTGACATGAAAACACATGCAATAAGCTTAATTATTCTGAAAATGTCACAGATAATGGGACATTTGAAGCACCTTGTTCCTCTAATTAATGCCAACTGACTGAGTCCAATTACGGAACACTGATTTAGGATTAACTGAGGGGTATAGACAACCGAAGGAGAGCAAAGACAAATTTGGTGTTCCAAGAAAAAAAAAAAGGCAGTAGTTTAAAAACATGTACATTGTATGGTCAATATAGACAAAGATTCATATACTGTATGTCTCTGTCAGGTCTCAATTATTTCACCAGAGAGGGTCAATCTACTGTTAACAGGTTACTGAAGTGTTTTATTTTGCTTGTCACCATAAGTTTAGGAATTTAATCAAGAAAAATATGGGGATAGGAGTTTGGAGATAAAAATGCTACGTAAACCGAAAGTCACCATGAACTGACAAATACTGTATGTACCTTTCGACTGACTCCTCCATGATCCAGATAACTCTTCAACTTCTCCAAATACGCAGACGGTGGATTCTTTACTTGAAACCGTTCCTGCACACACACACAAGCAGATGCCACACAGGCATTATTCATTATTCATTAGACAAAAAGGCTAAATTATCTTTAGGATTTAAAAAAAAAAAGATAATTAATAAAAAAAGGTAAATGCTTATTAAACTGTAACTTCACAGAGAAAAGCTGCATGAGTCACTGTATGACAGTGACAGTTGTTTAGGACTAGTGGTTGCTACAGCAATGTGCAATATTGATGAGTGTGCTCATGTGTGTGTTTGTGCAGGTGGGGATGTTTTCCTGTGTTCGGAATTCACATATTAGTAAACAGACTGACCTTGGCTGATTATGAACATATCACCTATGAAAATACCTGTCAGTCCAAAAATGTTTTTCACTGACTTTAAGTACGGCTTTAATGATAACACAGTTGGTTGGTTTGTGTTGTATTTCTTTGCTGGCGTATTGAAAACATTTTAAAAAGTAGACGCACCTGGTCACAGATCAGGTCCCACTTTTTCTCGTTGTCGTACTGACTGAGGATCTTCACCTTGTCTGGTGGGAGATTCATCGTGTTCTGGGTGGAGACAAAGCAAAAGAGAAAAACAATTGCAAATGTTTTATTATTTTCTAATAATACACAATATGCACTGTATAATATTATCTTGTACCTGCGTTATGTTCTCATTTATTCCCAGGGTTACAACAATACGACATCAATCACCTTTTTAGAGCCCTCTTCTCGAATTAATGACTGTGCTGTAAATGATTTCACTCTGAGCTTCATCAGCAAGTCCAGTCCACTACTGATGACTCTGTGAGTCACAGGTGTGTGTTTCTCTTTAACTGGTCATTATCAGTCTGTTGTCACAACACATCCGTTTCTAATGTCACCTGCTCGTAATAGTGATTACACAGGTTTGTAGATTGTTTACTTAAATATAAACAGCTAAACTACACTGTACAAAGCACAAAAGTACACATGTTCAAGTAAATCGGACCATTGTGTAATTTTAACACTTAGGGTCTCCTGATCAATGCAATAATGGGATATTATGAAGTAGTGAAGAATCATGGCAGTTTCAATAATCACCTCCACTGCACTGCCATATTGAGATGACCTTCCTCTAATTACATTTTGAATGTCCTGCTGAATTAATTCATGAAAAAAAAAATTGAACACAGTGGCTTTACTTTACAGCCTTTTTTCCAATGACATTCAGTGGACACCAGATGCCTGTTAGGCTGAGAGCTGGAATGCCACTGATATTTGCTCAGATGGTTTTGTATGACAAATTCATTTATAGAAATCAGATGACTCTAATCCTTAATCTTGTTTATATTTATAAATGTACAGAGATGGGGGAAAAAAAACATTGTATCTTTAAAAACATCACTCAAATTGGACACACAAAAACTATTTTGACTCCATTAACAGGTCGCAACTAAATGAACGAAACCTTACAGATAAAAATGACAGATTTGTCCGGGATTAAAAAATGGATTTAACCTTTTTGGATAATCTAAATGCACAGCTCAAAAGTATAATTAAGGAAAGTAAAATATAGCATAGTAAATAATAGTCATGAGTGTGCATTATAGTATATATTATACAATAAATCATCAATATGTAGGTAACTAATACTGTTTTTACTGTTTTATTCATATTTAATCTGTAAATATCACATTTTCTACCCATAACCTTAATTTGTCAAGCTAATAGTAAACTAATACTTAAGAATTGTAAAAATACCAAGTGTCATGAAATGAAAATATTCAAACAGCACCTCTAATTTGTAATTATAATTCTTATACCTACTGTATTACAAGATGTCAAATATTATTATTCCACCACTGACTGGTTACATTTATGCATTGTATTTGTTTAGAAAAACAGTAGCTGCTCACTGACAACAGTGCAGACAAACTTTTTTTTCCCTCCTAAATTCTTGTTGTCAGCTGTTTGTAGGAACGAACCCAGATTACTGTGGTTCATGGCTGCCATAATCTGCCAGATGAAGTTTTGTCCTTGGCAAAGTTTTCAGAGAAGTCCACATGTCCACATTTTGATTAATCCACTCGTGGTGTCCCATATACTGAACACATGCCAGCACAGAGACACAGACACACCAGCTGTACTAATTATATCTCCCTCCCACACATACACACAAGTGAAACTGGGCTAATCGACTGGAGGCCCCCGCTCAAGGACGACACACAGTCAGCAGCATAAAATGCTACATAAACTCCTCATATCGTGTCTGCTTATTATGCTTATTATTTATTATATTCCACCATCTTCCTCCTGCTCTCCTCTTAGTCACTGAAGCTGAGTGGCCTGAGCATCCATCACGAGCTCATTGCTCAGCCCAGTCATCAGCATTGACTCAGCTTGCTGAGGAATGTCCAGCAGTTGTTACTTAGTGCTGATTTACCGCTGTTTTACCTCCGGGCCTCAGAGCTCAAAGATACACTAAGCCTCAGCTGAACCCCATAAACAGTTTCTACATTTGAGTGTCCTTTTCTAACGCTGTTGTTTTTCAGAAAGGCAAAGTCGCCAAACTAATACACATATTTAGCCCTTATTTATCCAAAAGTGTAGTAAAAAAAAGGCAACTGGACTTAGTTGAATTTCTTGAAGACGTTTCGCCTCTCATCCAAGAGGCTTCTTCAGTTCTGTTTCAGTCATCCAGGTCATGGTATCCAAAAGGGTAGTAAAAAAAGGCAACTAGACTTAGGTGTGGTTTGGACAGGAAGAGGGGTGTGAGTTATTAACTAAAAGGTTAGATGATTCGTTAAAAACCTTTTAGTTAATAACTCACACCCCCCTTCCTGTCCAAACCACACCTAAGTCTAGTTGCCTTTTTTTACTACCCTTTTGGATACCATGACCTGGATGACTGAGAATCTTCACAGACAGCCCTTATTTAAAAAGTGAGCCCCTCAAAATAATAAAACCTGTACCAAACGTCTGCGTAGACGTTGTGTGTGCCATGCTCAAAAACAGGGGCACAGTAGATACCAAACAACACAGCAAATCATTGGTGCTGAGTGTGTGTGTGTGTGTGTGTGTGTGTGTGTGTGTGTGTGTGTGTGTGTGTGTGTGTGTGTGTGTGTGTGTGTGTGTGTGTGTGTGTGTGCGTGCACCGCATGTGAATCTGACAAATCAGGTCAGATGAATGGAGCTCATGGATCAGTAAGTCCTGTTTATATTCAGTAACTAAATAGCAACCGTGATTTACTTTAGTATTTTCAAAGCTCAACAGTTAAGTAAATAGCTAAATAATGATCATGACAGTTCTATGAAGATGACTAGACCTTATAACAAGAAAATAAAATAAAGTAACTTTAAGGCTACGTCAATTATGGACTAGACAGACATCACTTAACCGTAAGATGTGTGAATTTGCTGTGTTTTCTCAAGTAACTGCAGTGTCAGTTGTTTCACCACAGTATTTCAGTGCTCAGAAGCATGTCCAGACACTGGATCATATTGGACATACTGTAAAACACTTACTCTAAAGAATAAATGTGTTAAACCTATAATCTTCATAAAATGATGCTTAAAATCAAGAATATGTCACTCAAACTGGGGGCTGAAAAGTAAAATGAAGAAGTGGGGCAATTTTTGTGTCATTGAATGATGCATAGTGATACGCTCCGGAATTCCTGAATGTGCTGACTGTCCCAAAGGCATCGATCAATGAAATTATCATGAGTTTGCAGCAGTGGCTGAATAATTACTGCTAAATCTGGGTTCGCCCTGAATCTTTCCTCTACTCCGTCTTGCTGATGCAAGGCTGAGTATGTTTGGTGTATGGTCTGATTCCACAAAATCACATGGTAATGTGACAATCTAGAACATGTTCTGCTGCTTTTACGAGCTATTTTAATATCTGTGTCCCACGGGAGTGTTGCTTGCACAGTTCATACAAATTCAATCCTCGTTTCTTTTAATGGAAGGTTTATGTTTTAAATGAATAGTTTTGTTTTTTTTTTCAGGCCACTTTATCTGATTGTCTAATCATGCCAAAGGTTTTGCATGGGCTTGATGTCAACTGATCTGAATAGGGAAATCATGTCAACCAGGAAAACTCACTTTGGCAACCAGGGATAATGGGTCGCCATGCAGAAAATTAAAAAGGAAACATCCAAATTCACTTGCAAAACATAAATTAAATTCTGTTATCTTGTATTATAAGAAAGCATAAGTAATGCCAGTCTTTTAGTACTTTTCAACTACTCAGTCCGTCTAATGTATCGAGCTACAACATGTCCTCTCCCCTTTTTTCTATCTCTGTGTAAGTACAGTTCACAAATCCACAGATGTACATTTACAATTCCACCCACCACTCCTGCATTCCCTGTTGGGAAATATGCAAAGTGTTATGTAAAAGACTGAGGAACTAAGTGTGCCACATAAATCTGGGCATGAATCATGCCTTTGAACTGTCACACTGTACCATGCACATTTCTTTCAGGGCTTTTCATATTGATTTCCCGCCGTTTGACGATGCTTCGGTGGCATCATCATCACGCACAAGAACCGCCATGGGAAGCCCCTCCTCGCTTTCATGTGCTCATATACCGCACACAAATACTACACACTCAGATGCAAACGTTCCATCTTTGCACAAAACTCAGAGAGACATCTCTCATTTGGTCTGCCTCTTTTCCCTCTGAGCATCTGCAGAGAGACCAATGACCGTGTGCAGCCTCCCTCACACACAAGCTGCACCGGCTGGTTTGCATGCAGACTGAGTATCTCAGAAGGGGTTTTGCTGCATCGGCAGACGATGTGGGGTGAAGGGGGGGGGGTTGTGAATACAGGGGGGATCTGGCATGTAGAAGAGAGGATCTATATTTGGTAACAAATCTGGATGTTAACTGTCCAACATGGGGCAGAAGAACTATTTTTAAAATGCTGTAGTGATTAAACTGATGCGAATGCCGCTGTGCTGCAGTTAAACACCCGGCACAGGCTAAAAATCTGCAGCAGTTGGCACAGGACACTTGTGGCACAATCATTTTGTGGGAGTTATCCCACATCCAACACACACACACACAGAGACTTGCACAGCTTTTTTTTTTCTTAGCACTGACTTTCATTTGGGCAGCTGACACAAAGCATTATTCCTTTACTATGATCAGTTAATGCCTAACCCAACCCTCAAACGAACCACAATCAAAATCTTAGAACAACCTTAGAACAAATCCTTTATTAGAAGCAGGTTACAATTTCCACTACTATTGGTCCTAACAAGGTTAGTGTTCAGTTGGTAACAATTACATGTACAAACAGACACACTTGTTTCCAAGGCTTCTGAGGACATTGCATTGACTTACATTCATTTCCTGGAGACTTACTCTTACCTTAGCCCTAATTACTAGCACCCTAACCCTAATCTTAACCTAACCATAACCTCACCCTAACTTTAAAACATGTCTTCACATTAAAATATAGTAATTTATATTATAGGTACTTGATTTTTGTCCCCATAAGGAAGACAAGTCCCCATAATGTGACTGTGTAGACAGATTTATGTCCCCACAACATAAGGAATACCAGGTACACACAGACAGTTTGCGCAGCTATTCTAGTGATCTAGTGAATATTCTGAAGTCCATTCATTTCCACATTCCATACTGGGACCAGGCTTTGGTCCCCATGAGGACTACAGTACTCGTCAGGAGAAAAGTTAGTGTTTATACAAGAAAATGTCCTAAAGAGGTAAGTGTACACACACACAGACTCATACTCACATGCACACAACAGCTGCTGCTGCACCTATGAAGTCAAAGCATCAAACAGCTGACCTGCCGCATACATACGTACTTATATTTTTTATATGTACTGCATATATTATGCAGTACAGCCCTGTTTCAATATGTTGATAAACCCCAACATTATTTTATCTTTATTACTTTATTAAGTTTTCATTCAGATGTTTCGTAAGGACATACTGCAATTTTCAATATTATGACTACAGTTGCTCATGTTTAGTCCTGTTTGACTAGATAACATCCTACTGCCAGACAAAAAAATCAAATAAATACAAAACAGCTACTCAGCAGAAGTAATCTGAGAAGGAGCTTTTAATGCTCTCACCCATTGATTGAAGTACATCAGTGGAGGATTCATCAGGGCTTTAATTGATTGCTATATACCTGGATGTTGGAGGCTGAGAAGATGAGGAATGTAGTTAGTCATGCAGCGAGTCGCCAGGCAACATAGTGAACATAGCTGCGTTTTAAAGACGCACATTTTTATCTTGTTTTTGTGCTTGTCACACTGTGGACACGAGTTCATCTTGTTGCTGTTGTTGTTCACAGGAAACAATGGACAGCTCAGTGAGGCAATGAGGAGAAAACAGAGTTATAGCCGAGCAATGCCGGTCATCGAAGGAGGTGAACTAATGTTTTTTGCCGTTGCTTAAACGTCGTTTGCAGAGTTTTGGATTCTGATGAGACAAGCGATTCACACAAATAAAACCATCCGACCAACTCCACTTTCTAACTTTTTTATATGGTACATTTGTTCAACTAGTTGTCTAATCACATGGCAGCAAATCAATACATTTAGGGAAATTTAAAGCATCAGAATTAGGGAGAGAGGTGATTTAAGTTACTTTGAACTAGGGCTGCTATGACTAATCGATTACTAAATTAATTGTCAACTATTTTGGTAAGGGATTCATTGGATTAAGTGCTTTTTTTTTTTTTTTTTGAAAATCAAAACAAGTTCTCTGTTTTTTTCCATATTAGAAAGGAATCATGAAAACGTAATAATTTTGATCATCATTTTGAGGTTTGGGAAACACCAATCAGTATTTTCTGACATTTTATGCACCAAACAATAAATCAATTCATCTAAAATACAAACAACAGATTAATCAACATTTTGGTGACATTTTAGCAAATGTAATAATTTAAGTTGGCTAAAATCTGTTTGTTGATCAAAACTAGGGGAAAGTTGAGTATAATATTGGATTTCTACAGAAAAATCCTCAACACTGGGCCTTTGATTGTTGAACAGCAGCCACAGATATTTTTATTTTAAAAAGGGCTTGTTGAAAATTTGTCAATGACTATTGGACAGTGTCAGCAATGATGTATGACAACAAAAAGCTCATTTGGACATTAGGAAAATATTACTATTTACTTGTTTAATCTTGAAGTACATATTACGGTTAGGTTTTTGTATGTGGGTTTTTCAGTTTATTCCAAAGATACTTGTTGTTCAGGAGGTCAAAGCTGTGTGCAGACTGGTCAAGAAGAGGGCCCTCCTCAGACCAATGCTACAGTTAATCTTCTTTGACATATGAACAACTACATGATTCTTTTAAAAACAATGGTATTTTAAGCCGATTCGAAGCAGCTTGTGCTAATTCAAGAGCGTAAGTTTAGTTGCATGTCTTATTAAAATGTAAACAGATCTTGCCTCCTCTACCAATCTCCCTCCAGTAGACCATGCAGTGAGCCTAATGCTGCAGTAAGCCCCAGTATAAAGAACCTCTTATGTATATTTCCACAGTGACATTGTGTACCTGACACAGTGATAAGCTTGTTCTGAGGAACATGCACATTTCCAACATATCTTAAATTCTTTGCTTCTCTGTTTTGTTTGCTTCACGCTCTGTTGCTCTGTGTGAAAGGTGACATTTGCTGCACCAAACCTGCACAGCATCAGCTCACCAGCACAGCAGTGAAGCGCTCCTCCAGCTCTTCTTCAGGTGGCATTGGGAGTTTCAGCCCCACAGTTGGCTTCTGGGGGCCCGTGGAGCCTGTGAAAGCCGAGGTTGTCTTGCCCTCCTTTGCAAGAGGTACCTCCATACTTCCTGCTGCGTTCCCCATGGTTGTAAATCCAACAGATTAAAATAAAATAAATTCAAAGAGTCTTCTCTAAAAAACAATCTGTCTCAGTTAAGCAAAGTATTAGATCTAAGATTCAAAGTCAAGTTCTTCAAAGTTAGAGATCCTGAGCTCCTCCGGACTGTGACCTTTCATTATTTCCATGACCCCACCATGTCAATGTGTCCATACCCTCCAACAGAAAGAAAGCGACTGGAGGAAATCCAGCACTGCCACCAAATGAGAGTCAGACCTCACACAGGTCCTGGTCCATTATGAAATCCTAGAAAGAGGGAAAGGGGATATCCTGAAGAGTGACAGGCTGAGTGGCAGCTGAACAAAGTGAAAGAGAAAAGGCAGGGGAAGGAGAAGACACCAGTTTATAGCTGCCGCACAAGACAGACTGAATTAAAAAATATAAAGTATGCACAATGAGATCAAGACGGATAGGTATCACTCCTATGTTTCTGTCTGCACAGGTGAAGAAAAAACTTTACACCAAGCAACTATCCACTCAGGTAAAGAGATTTACTTGGGCTTGCATGTAATCTGTGGAAGTCCTCATCTGCAGAAGGACAGTTGGAGTCTCTGGACCTTTTATCTCCATATTCAGTGGATAAAACAACAGAGGAAGGCAGATATCCAGCAGGCAGCCACTCTTTCTATCCACAACACAGGAACAGACAGAGAAGCAGGAGGCAGCAGTGGCATTACTTCCACCAGCAGAGAGCTCAGGGAAATCTAAGCTCTCTGGGTCCTAATGCCTCCATATTCAGGCAAAATGAACTCATTTTTTACTGATAACAATAATAACTTTAAGATGTGAGAAGGACACTGTGTTCAAATGTTAATCTTGTGATTTTGATATTCAAGTCTGGTGTTTCTTTTGGTCAAAGTGTCACCATGAGAAAAGACACAAAAAATTGGATTATTTGTTTCCATTCATTCACATTCTAATCATTACTTTAAAGATATGAATGGGCAATAATCTGATCCAGATTACCGTGTCCAATTTTGACCCTGAAATTTGAGGGATTTTATTTTATAAATTGGCAAAGAAGTTTTGTTTAATCATCAAGGTTTTATTTGTGTTTCTTTTACTATTCCAATATTCTTTCAGTATTTAGTGCGATACTGTAGGTTTTAGTTATTGTGTTATTGTGTCCAAAGCTTGGTTTAACATAATGTAAACACAAGGAAAGCCAGCAATATTGCTCATCTTTGAAAATTGTTCATTTCGCACTAATTGAGTGATTAAACAATCATACCAGCTCAGTATGGCCTCGAAGTGAGCATTTTTGTTCGGAACACCTGCACTTGGATGAGCGTATTCATGTGAGCATCCAGTTTGCCAATCGTGTTTTCATTCAGACACTTCACGAAAGCACCAGCCTGGAGATACAAAGTGTAAATGAATGCAGCAGCTGGTGTTTCACAGAAGTTCACAGCCAAACACTGGCAGCTCACACACACACACACACACACACACACACAGATCCCTCTGTGATCAAGGCCTCATTCACACCAGTATCACTCTATCACACATCATATCAAACAACACGCCCCGAATCACAACCTCATTTCAGTCAGTTGTATAGAAGTGATGATGATGATGTTACTGTTTCGCTCAGAGAATGACTTAGTGAGTGGGTTACCGGCTGCAGACTGAGCAGGGTGTTACTGGAAGGACGAAGCAGCGCTTGTTAATAAATGATGAGTGTCACGAGGATACCTGCATGTCTGGCCACACCTGGTCAGCAGCACGCGGGACCTGAGGTAGAAAGCCAGGTAATGAAGCATAACATATTCACTGGTGGAACTTTGATCACTGGGTACTAATATAAGTTAGACTTACAGTGCATTTACTTGGATTATCTAAATGGGATTGAAAAAAATGTTGCAACAAAGCCTCCCGGATGTTATGTTTCAATTTTCCCCCCCTTTGTACAAATTCTTAGAATGAATGTCGTAACAAAACTACGTCAGATTCCCCTCATGTAATAAATGTCACATCTTCACCAACAATGGACACTTGAAGTCAGAGTAGTGTAGCATATATAACATGAATCCTGTGAAGCAGTCCAGGCTGGTGATGGTGAAGTCATGGTGTGTGAGATGTTCTCTTTTTAAAAATATTGGTCTCTCAGAACCATAACAGTGATCGTTTGAAACCCATAGTCTGAGTATTGTTGCTGATCACATTAGCTACAGGCTGTCATTTTCTAATGCACAACATCCCGAACATTAAACATTAAAAAATGGTGCAAAACCTCCAAACAGAGAAACATGTTGTCCCAGTTATCAATAAAGAACCATGATCCTAATAGAGATCACTATTCTGGTTATGACTGTGAAGCCCTAACTGATTTTTACAACATATTTATTAAAAACGCAACATATTTCATTAAAATGTCAAAGTCAGACATACTGTTTTATTATGAAATCATGGTCTAGATTAGGCATAGATTATATTATTATAATTTATTTAATCTTTATCTGGGTTTCCTTGTGCCAAAATGTGTTAGATTTTCTCTTTGTCCCACAACAAATAAATTACAATATGTTTTAGTTAATTTGGTAAATATGAGAACTTTTAGATTTCTGTTTGAAGGCGACTTTTAATACTGGTACCTTAAGGCCCACCTGTGGGCTGACAAGGTACTGTGCTTCCTTAAATCATTAAATCTCAGCTAAGCATTTGTTGTAAAACTTTACAATGTCTCTGTGGTAACCAGATCATATATTTAAAGATTTTATTCAGGAATATTAATCTGCATGTTAAGTGACAGTGTTGATTCTGAGGTTCTGAGCTGTATAAACAGACGGTATAAAAAGCAGTGAGAAACTTGTCACACAAAGGTTAACAAAGTTGTGGCTCTAGAAAACAGGACCTCTGCATTAGACTGACATCTAGTGGTCATTATATGGAGAGCAATAAAGACCATCACCTTGTAACCAAAGCTCTAAATGCTGTCCGTTTGAATTTTAAAACCAAAGATGTGCAGAAATGAAAGGGTTTGATGTTAACACTTAGTACAAATTCCACCAAGTTATATATATATATAACTTTTTTTGTGAATAATTTCATGGTCCATCTCTTACAGAAAAGGCAAAATGCCCAAAATGAACATGTCAGATTTTACAGTGTTTTTTCTTGTTCATTTATCCATCTATTCATTAATTTAGCTTATACAAATCGAACATACTTTTTTTTAAATTGCATAGATAAAAGGTCAGATACAAATATGACAAGAAACCACTAACTGCTCTGTTTTCTCTGACAGGATAAGCTGTCAATCCATTTATTTAATTTATGCAATATGGTAAAATTCACTTTTATCTGAAGTCATTGGTCTGTCACACAAAATCCCTTTCCTGACTTAGTTCACTGACTGACATCATGTCTCTCCAATAGTATTTGGAGAGCAAAATATGGCCCAGCAGATCAGGCAAATGCATTGCAAAATACAAACTAAAATAGAAAAATTAAACATTAAACCCATGTGGCTGGTAATAAGGTACTTTAGTGAATGATTAGTTTAACTACACTTAATGTAGAAGAACAAAACATAAACTGTTAAGTATGCAATGATTAAAGGAAAGGTGAACAAAGACAATTGAGTTAAAAGAAGCAAAAAGTGGCAGGAGACAATCAAACATAAATCTCCCACAAGCACAAACAGCTCAAAACAAAATTATTCAGTGTTACCAGTGCTGCAGTAAAGATCTTATACCACTTGATGGTGCCAGCAAACCGTTTACACTCCAGGACAAGCTTCAGCACTGCAATAAAGTCTGTGACCACAAAAATATAACCACAATGGATGGATGGATCAAATAATGCAATAAAAATGACTAAGGCTATATAGCAAAAAACAATGCAGTAACAATAGTTAAGTTCTGAGTCTTTCATTTTATCCTCACCATCCTAATTACAGTCACTGTTGTCATCATTATGGCATCTTGTTTTGAAGAGTCCAATAAACCCTGAGCTTCAAAGCCTTTGAATTTCCTCTCTTTGACATCAAGTGCTTGTTGTTCTCTGGATAATCCATCCCCACTTTCTTCCCAATAACATATTGTTATCCTCATTTTCTGGTTTGATACACCTGGTTTTTAAGCCTTTGTATTTGTATGATGACTTTAACAATTGGCTGACGGTCGACTGATCATTTCAACAATATGTAAATTTTCCACTTTAATGAGGTCAGTGTTGTTGCAATTTTCTTTTAAGGAAATATATTGCAGAATTTGTGTCTTTCTATTTATTCTTAAACAAAAAAAAAAAAACCAATGAACAAAATAAGTTGTGTTAAAACCTATTTCTGTAGTGATTGCATTAACTTATTTTCACTTCAAAATAAAAAAAATCTATAGCACAAAATACATGTTAAATGTTTTTCTTTACACTCACTTTATTAGGTACACAGAGCGCATAATAAAGTTTCAAGAATTTTGTGTGCATCAGGTTAAAGGCTGGACTGTTGTGCATTCAGGGTCTTTTTCATATCTTTATCTCACTATAAGCAAATGCTTATTTGATGCCTTTCTGTCAATTCGAACCTCTATCTGGCCATCCTCCTCACATTTTTGCCCAGAGAACTGCTGCTCAGTAGATTTTTTTTTTAGTAATTCCCTGTAAATAATAAAATGGTTCTGTGTGCAAATTCCCAGATCAGTAGTTTCCTATCCCACCTGGCACCAACACTTTCAGATGCTCGGTTTGAACTTCAGAAGGTCATCTTGACTAAGTCTACATGTCTACATGAACTGCATTAAATTGCATCCACAAGTGCATATTCATGGAGTTGTTCCAGTTGTGTAACAGGTGTACCTAATAAAGTGGTTGTAAGCAAGTGCCCACAGCACAAAACAGTGGGTGGTGATAAGATTAGTCTATTTCTATAAATGCTCTAAACCTAAACCTGCATTTAATGCATATTATTTAATAATATTCAATTACCTCTACAGGTTGTTGTGTAGGGCACAAACTTCAGAGGCATAACAGGTGGGTGCTTGAGTTGGTGGGTTAAAAACTGTTTTTCACTGTTTCGTCGCCAACCACCTACACAGGTGTACATCAATAAATTGAGCTGATGAATTGGTCCATTTTCAGTGTTGTGGTGTTTGTGGTGGAATGATCCGTCATTTAGTAGAGCTGACCCGATCTTATCACAGAGTGAGAGAAAACAGAGACACAGAGAGACAGAGAGATGAATGAGACCATAACAAATCCATAGCCAATATTTCCACATCACCAACTCTGGCTATTTGAACAATAAACGCCACAGTGTAGTACATGGCAGCACTCACAGGCAATCCACCATTACGACAAAAATCTACATCACTGTCAACATTTTATTTCCCCCATACTGGTCTGTATTTATACAGTACTTTTCTGGTTTTGATGACCAGTTAAATTTGCTTTACACCACAGTTTTGCCATTCACCCATTCACAGGAATTACTTATTGTATCTATCACCTTCCAGATGGCCTGCTCTACCACTGAGCCACCACTGCCCCATATGTAAGTTATTATAATATAGTGAAAAATATGTTTTTTAATCATCTTAAAGACATACATGTCCTATGACAGTTTGAAAAGGAAAAAAAGTAAATGCTGTTTGGGACTTCGTTTTTATATTCTGTATACCTCATACCTTTACAGTGGATAACATTCAAAGAGGTTAAGTTTTTTTTCCCCCTGAGATGCAAAAACTAACAAAGACGTTTTCCGGTAATTCAGTAATCACAGCTGAACTGCCCTGCAGTGAACTTGCAGCCTTCAGGAATCTACTGAGGATCTGGGTATTTTGACCCGTTAACCCTTTTCCTACATGCCAACCAATTGGGTGATTTGAAGCCCTGATTTTTTTTTTTTCTTGCAGCAAATGTACGTCACCGTCACTGTTTTACCAAACATCCTCAACATCTGTAACCACATTCTGCTCCCCCACACATCTGACCAACGCACATGTCTAAGTATTGTGGAATTCAGAGATTATGTATAGCAGCATGACCTTTACATTTTGTACTTACTCATGTTCATCACCCTACACACAAATAGAGAGAAGAGACCTATCACACATTAGTGACCTATGAGCTAGGTTCGGTCGCTTTCACTTCCTTGTTTTCGATCTGTGGATTCCCTAACGACACTCGCACACAGTCAACATTCGAAATACAAACACTCTGCTCTCCATTTAAGGCAAGAGCAGTTTGATGTACATTACCAGGCTGGACATAAGGTCTGATTGGTTCTTGCCATAATATGAATTCTAACAGTTGTCAAATAGTGCTGTCAGCTGTGTACCAACCTGACTCCTGCACAAGACAACTGATAGTCCCAAGCCCATTAATAAGGCAAGAAATTCGACAAATGAACCCTGACAAGGCACACCTGAAGTGAAAACCATTTCAGGTGACTACATCATGAAGCTCACTGAGAGAAGGCCAAGGGTTTGCAGCGCTGTCAACAAAGCACTTTGAGGAATCTAAAATATAAAACATATTTAGAGTTATTTCAGAGTTCAGAGTTACATATTAGAGTTATTTATTTTTTTGTTTACAACATAATTCCATATGTGTGATGCCTTCAGTGAGAATCTACAATGAAAATAAAGAAAAGCCATTAAATGAGAAGGTGTGTCCAAACTTTTGACTGGTAGTGTATATCATAGTCCCAACAGAGCTGTTATTTATGTAATTTATATAATGTTTTAATGTTAAAGTTGCAGTAATTTCAGCTATATCACAACACTGGATCTCACAGTGCTCTCTCACCTTTCCCCTAATAAGCAAAAAACATTAGCAGAACTCTTGAAGACCCAGTTTGACTAAAACATGAGCCAATATCAGAGTTCTTTTTAACTTTATTAAGGTTTATGTTAGCCAGCATATGCCAGGTTTGAGCCAAAATCACATCATAGTCAAGTAGATGAAAATGTATACATAAAGATACATCAAGGAGCTATGTCTATTTTTATTGACTTAAAAAGTTTTCTGTCCTCTTCTTTTAAGAGTTTATTCTTTAATTTGAACGTGCATTTGCTATTTCGTATTTTCGCCTTTTTTTTATTATTTATTATCGCTGACACTTCTTGTGCATGTATTCTGAGTATTTGCAAAAATGCAGCTATCTATGTCATATCATAAGAATTGTATGGAACAAATGAAAAGGTTTAAAAAATAGATTGCTCAATGAGATGCGATATGATGTTGACTGAGGTGTTATGCCCTCTACACCAAAACCAGCAGAATTCTTTCTTACTGTTTGTTTATCTTCCTGACTGGCTCATCCTCTCTATTTTATCCCGATCTTTTGTTGTAATTCAGCTTTTTCCCTTTAAATTCCATTTGCATTTAATTTCTTTAGTTTGGATAAATGCAGTGTGCAAAACAAGTCATTCTTTTCCTGACCATTAGCAATATTAATCCAATGTAACATATAACAGTTTAAAAAAAAAAAAAGAAAAATCAAATATGGTAGCTGTGGATAAATTTTAAGCCGATTGTAGCATAACACATAACAGAATGACAAATATGGGGTCACGTTCATTTATTCACACAGTCATTTAATCATTTTAAGTTATAAAAACAAAAATACTGTATTGGTTACAAATGATGTCAGCACAAAATGGCAGCAGCCATAACCAAGATGTTTTGACTTCTTTTCTTTTTCTCAGTATGAAGAAGAGGAGACACATCATCATCATCCTCTAGAGTCTCTGGGTTTCTGGCAAGATTTTAAAACTAGTTCTCTAATCATTCCTTGTTGGCAGTATTGTTGTGACGGCAGGAAATGATTCATCAGAGACATTTGTGTGTGTATGTGTGTCAAGACTTTGTGTAGTGGGGACATTATTCTGATATTATACCATATTATTCTTTCAATAATTGAGGCTCCATGTCTGTTTCCTGTCTGAGTGATGATCTGTTCACATACTTCACACATAGACAGACGAACAATGAACATCTTTAGAACACCCTCTTGTGTTTCTCTCCTCATCTGTATCATCTCTATTACCTCTTCTGTGTTCTTCTGTCTTCATTTTCGTCTGTCCATTGATTTGATCATTCAGTGATTCAACGCTGCTCAACACGTGTTTCATGTCACTATTTATTCAGCTCGTTTGGAGGCTTCCACAAACATCCAGGATAAATTTCATGGAGATGAGTTTCTAGAGAAATTCTCACTGAATATCAAAAGTGAAAATGCTTTTTCTACTCTAACAGTGTGAACATGCACAGTAATTTACATTTTTTCTATTCTTTAACCCCATTATTCTCCAGCGGGACATTGGCAGCCATACATTAAACCAGCCTCAGCTGATAGTTGCCTTCTATGAGCTCAGTCATCTCAGGAATGTCCAACAGGAACCAGAGGACCAAGGATTCTCTTCACCTCTCCTCCATCACCCAGCAAAGACCTGTGCAGGTCCCTCATCCATCCATCCACCTGTCAGGCCGTGGCGGGACCCAGTGCAACTGACAGACGTGAGCTGCCGTCAGGCTGAATCTTCTCTTACGAGGGTCCTGTCAGAGCCTGGAGTGCCACGTCAACTCAGTCTTAGTAGTGGACAAAGTGAGGAGAACAGGAGCCGTCCCATCAGTCTCCATTATGGGACAGCGTTGTTGCTCCACTGTCGTGTTCCTGTGGTACTCCAAGGGAGATGCTGTCTCATACATCATCAGGAAACAAAGGGTCTGGCTGGGGGGTGGGGAAAGGAGTAGGTAGGAGGTGGGTCCTTCCTGCCACTGAGACACACACACACACACACACACACACACATACATACATACACTCCAACCCCCTCCTCAAGATCCTCCAGCATCATTCCCCAGCTCTGGAGGGGAGCTCCACTCAACTTGATCTTTCTTTTCAGATCATTTTCTCTTTTAAACCAGGTTTGTAATCGTTGTTCTTTGGACTTTTGCAAATTGTTCTGTCAAAAGTTCAGACTGAACTGGGAAAGAAAGCTTTTAGTTTTTCAGAGCCTAATTTATAGTCTGATCTTCAATTTCAAAACCTGTTCATCTATTTTTTCCATAACTCTGCTGCTGGTGTCTTGGCTATCTTAACTGAAAGCTAAGATAAGATCTTTTATTAAGTAAATAAATAAAAGAAAATAAGACTTCTGTAAGGTGTTAGATGAGTGAGATTTTCCTGAAAATACAGTTGGTCAGTTAGCTGCAGTTATGATGCAACAAGTCTTCAATAGGGGCTAATGTTGCATTCAGACCAGATAAAGGCCTGGATGTAAAGATACAGCTGTCTCACTCTCAAACAGAATGTTCTGTTTCTGGTATATTATTTTCTTAAATGCCTCTAATTGCCTCTATATTTAATTTCTCAATGTTGTCTCAATGTACTATTTTCTGAGTCTGAATAAAAAAGCCCAGGGATAAATTACATACAGTAGGTGTGTCCAAACAAAGGAGAATAACATTGTGCAGCATTCAATTTGGTTAATGATTATGATTATGGTTTTTAAGGGATTATGAGTTTATAGTTATTAGAATTTCCTGTTCAGTCCAAAACAACAGTGCAGGTAAACAACACACCTCAAAGACACACTAGAGTCAGACAGCTTATACAGGGATAATAGTTTCTATCAAAGCGGCTACAGCAGTGACAAATGGCCTCGTTCCACCCCATTGTTTTACACTTTACTCATACCCCTCTTATGTAGGTCTGAGTGATAGAGATACATTTGGATTTATCATCACCCTTAGGTGTGAAGATAGTTTTCACAAGCCAGTGTTTTCCTCAGGACTGTGACTCAGAGGAGATAAAAAACAACAACGATTCAGAATGACTTCATACAGGTCAATAAAGAATAATAAACACAGTGTACATATTGACCAATGGCTCAGCACTGGATTAGCATCGTCCTGCTAAACTGAGGGATGGGTTCAAACATCAAAAAGCAAAGACTAACTTTTGATTCCAGTGAGATCAGTAAGTGCTTTTGTTCCAGGTAGATTAACATCTCACAACTGGACCATGCCAAAGAGGAGCCTTGATTCATTCATTCATTCCTAACTATACCATGTCAATCAATGATCAAATGAAATAAAATTTCTCATATAATTTCAATGAGTACAAAGAATATGTACTTTATATCATCTAAACAATCAAAAAAGGAATATACTTTTCTGTGTGTGTGTGCCTGGTATTCCTTATGTTGTGGGCACCTAAACCTGTTTACACAGTCACATTATGGGGACTTGCCTTCCTTACGGGGACAAAAATCAAGTCTCCATAACGTAAATTACTACATTTTAAGGTGAAGATATGTTTTAAAGTTAGAAGGAGGTTGGGGTTAGGTTAAGGATAGGGTCAGGGTTAGGATTAGGGCACTAGTAATGATGGTAAAGGTTATAGTAAGTCTCCAGAAAATGAATGTAAGTCAATAAAATGTCTTCAGAAGTCATGGAAAGCAGTCTGTGTGTGTGTGCGTAATTGTCTGTCATCAGTCTTAATTCAGAGAATTCTGTTGGTGGTCATGGTCTGGAGGTTAAGCACAAAAGACACAGGGAACAATATAGTTGCATGAGAGACAGACAGAGATTGAGAAATATACTATGAAACACACATGTTTATGTATTTGAAAACCAGTTCTCGGGTAGTGCTGATACATCTAATAACATCTATGTCAGAGTTAGTCCAGTTACACCAATTCACTCACTCATATATATTTGGTAGCCACCCCATGCACAAATGTAAGCATTAACTTTTACTCGGGAACCATTAACTTATTTTCTTTGTTCAGTTTTTACACCAGCTTTACTTCTATTTAAACATCTTTACTTTTACTTTACACATTTCCAGCGCTCTTTCTGAAAACAGTTCTTTTCACCGTATTAACCGTAGTATTACTAATGATGCTCACTATCAGAAAAAAAAGGGATAATTTCACTTTGCCAGTATGAATTAATAATAGAAAAAAGTCTGAAAAACAGGGAAAATAAATTTGCTTTTTGGAAGGAAAACATCTCCAGCAGAACCAGACAGACACATGACATAAAGCCCTGTAAAGGACACTGCTGTTGGGTGATCTTCATAACAACATACAGGACAGTAAATTATATATTATGACCAAAATACAATATACATTAAGAGCCTAAAAGAACAACTGTAGCATTTTGCATCCCATGGGACAGCTAAGACTCGTGGCATATAAACCTCTGGGAAGAAAGCAGCTTCTTGATGGGGGAGAACAAACATTAGCGTTGCATCGTCTCCTGCTGCTGCCAGTCAAGTTATGCAGACATTTTTTCCGACAAGCTAATGAATTTTCATCTTTGGCTCGAGTTGTTAGCGTTCTTTGATGGACAACAGAGTTGGTTTCATTCACAGTGATGGCCTGATTCAAGGAGGCCATGGGGGGCAACAAATAAAAGACTCCTCATGTTCTCAGCAGTGGAACACATTGTGAAATAATGACAACTCTGATGACAGAGAACAGGCTGCGTATTGACTGAACACAAAGGCCACGTTGACTGGTTGCACTAAATGATCCATAAGCAGCTGTTATCATTGTCTCATTGTCTCAATATGCTGATTCCAGAGGACAGAGGAATGTGTGTATGAATACGTCCGTGTGTATCAAAATGCTTGTGTATATTTGTACGTTCTTGAACGAGCATGTGTAAATGCACCTATGCGTCCACCTGTGAACAGGTCTGCACGTGCATATCAGTATATACTCAGTATATATGTGTCTACACATTTTCTGTGGGCAATATATTCGGTAAGCTGAGAATCACACGCTCCATTCAGAGTCCTTTGGCTGCGGCGCTGAGGAAGGCATGATGAAGCTTGCTTGACTTCTCTGCAATGTCAGTCATGCACATTTTAAACAGCCAGCGAATAATGTTGGCTTTATGTCCGAGCACCAGCAGCACCACATGCAAATTAAGGCCTCAGACAAACGGGGGGTTTTATTTCTTTGTCCTCACAGAGCACATAATTCAAACAATATTGTTTTATGCAACTTAAACTCGGGATGGTGAGATGCCCTTTGAGGAGAGAGTTCCAGAAAAGTTAGGACTCAGCGCATAATTCAGGGAACCAGTTTAGTCAGACAAAATAACACCAGCAATCATTAAAGATATCAGATTTATTTTAAAATCTAATATAATTTGTATCTCATCCATCCTCCATATTGTGCACCACTGGCCTGTTAATCTACTGTCTCTTTGTTAGGTGTACAGTATATGTGTCTATGTAGTTACTATTCAATCATTTTAAATGTACCAAATGTGTTAATTTTCCTGCTCAGACATCGGATTGACAATTGTTGATGTTGTTATTGATACTGATAATACTCTGCCTCTGTGTTGGTGAAGAGAAACAGTGTAACAGTACCTGTATGCTGTGTCCTTCTGAAAATGGGGTGGCAACTCTTCAAGACGCGGTAACAACGTTGAGACGAAAAGTCTGTAAAACAACATTGGATTGTCTATTATTATTTTAGATGTGATGACCTTGAGGGTGTCACTTGCTCTACAGACTGTAAAGACCTTTGAGGCAAACTGTAAATGACATGTAGGGCTATATAAATAAAATTGACTTAATATGACCCTAACCTTTGATAGATTGCCTTCATAAGTTCATCATCTTCTGCTGGAGATGCCCTCCTAAGTAATATTCATACCAATAATGATGAAAATAATACACTGCTAATTAAATTAGTTAGATATGTGTCATATTTACTGAAGAGAAGTCTCTAAGCAACCTAGTCCCATCCTCTAGTGCAATGAAGTGTGTGTGTGTGCGTGTGCACTTGCATGCAAACTGTACGTGCATACATGCATACATGCACACGGAGCTACAGTGAACAAGCCTCATTATTTCTCAAGGGGATATTGCTTGCTTTGTGTCTCCCTCACTAATCATGCAGGATGAATCATACATAATGCAACACTGGCACAAACACACGGAGCTACTCACACAAAAATATACACCCATGTAAGGACATCCTCAGACCTGAACCCACACACACAACTGTCCAAATGCTTTGACTGAGAACACATATGCTCTCCAAAGTCCATTTACTCAGAGAGTGTTTGTGGTGTGGGTGACTCAGCCGTGTGTGTGTTTTGCCTATGAGTTTACCAGTGAAAAGCTGAAACCATCGCCATAATATGACAGCTCAACATTCATGAACAGTTTAGAACATCAAATCCACAATAAACTCTGACTCTTTGTTGACTATCAATACATGGTAGATGTAATAAGTTGTTATCAGCAGTTTGGTTTCCAGGTTCAGGCTGACGTCGCCTTGTTTACATCCATATTGATCTTTTGATCATAATACACTTATGTTTGGTTTGTTCTGTTTTCTGGTGATGTCTTGTTATTGTGTGGATATCCTCCTTTTTAAAGAAGGCACTACAGTATAAAAGTGAAGACGTTTAACAAATGTTGGTAGTGAACATATAATTTTGACCACACTTATCATTTAAATACTTTGTGCATCTGTTAGTTTGATCAGATTTGTTTGCATATTGTCTACTCACGCCGGGGGAAATGAAGTGCAATGGTAAACCAGTGCAGATTTAGGTGCATTTCTGAAGTGCAGTTGCTCCTTACTGCTGTACTATCATGTTTACACATTAATTTACATTCACCTGTATATAGGAGGAGCATTTTTTTTTTTTTTTGCATTGCTGCACACATTCTACAGCCATTATATACTTAGAAAAACTAAACCTAGACAGAGGCATAGTGATAACTTTCTAGCGTTCCATTCAGATTACTGTTTGGTCCATAGAGGGCGCTCTGTTTACACACATCTTTGCACAAATTAACCTAGACTCTACTGTCACTTACCTATGAGGCCAGATCAGTGCAGGAATGCATTACATCATGTAACCACTAAGATTAGAGATATGAAGTGACAGCCTGAACTGGCAATATTATAATACAAAAGATTTTAGTGTGTGATTGGGATAAATATAGTTAGTGTATCACTATTTATTTCCTTGTTTCATTTGGTACAATGCTGCAACAATTAATCCATGAATCAATTTTTAATTTATTACTAAATTAATTGTCAACTCCTTTTATACTAGATTAATTGGTTTTTAAATGATTAAAACAAGTTAAACAGTTTTTTTCCACTTCTTAAATGTGAATATTTTCAACAAAGAAATTATTAAAACTGAATAATTTTGGTCTGTGGTCAAAACAAGACATTTGAGAACATCATCCTTTTGAGGTTTGATCAACATTTTCTGACATTTTATGGACCAAACAATACTCCAAAACAATAACCAAACAATACTAAAAAAAAAAAAAAGTAATGGAGAAAATAATTGACAGATTAACCGATCATGTAAATAATCATTACTTGCAGCCCTAATTTGGTATGGACATCAACAAACATTTCTGGAGATAAGGTAGTTAGGCAAAAGGCTAGTTTTCATCTGTCGATCAGGGCCTGATGCTATAATGGGCTCCCGAAAAAGCAAGATAATTTGCTGAAGTTGCAACTAGTAGCTTGGATAAAACACTAACCATTCATAAAATGCCTCGTCAACATTAATCCTAATTCAGCTAAAACTGCAAAAAAAACTTTTAAATCACTAAAACAAAGGCAAAGATAAAACAAGCTGCTGAACAATAATACACAAATAATTTGTCATATTAGAAAGACAATGCAGGCAGTAGTACACACAAGGCATGCAACAGCCAACATGAGCAGACAACACAACAGCATAATGCATACATGTAGAGCATACATGTAAATGCCTGCAACAAGCAATGGAACAAATTAAAAGAGTTGAACATACAGCATATATGAGACAACAGCGAGTTACATAGGAAACGCAACATTGAAAAGGAGACATGCTTTTGCCGGCCTAATCAGATCATCACAACTTAAGTTTATATATTTTCAATATTGCACAGTGGCAGAAACAGTGTACTGTGTGTGCTATGGTAAACACACAGAGTATATGGTATTGAAGGATTTCAGTGTATACCCCAAACAACCTTTCCTGTTTCCAGTGTCGTACATTTAACCATGACTGACTCATGGGCTCCATTTATACCTGTCGTCTAATTGTGTTTCATATTCAGATTGTATCTAGATATAACATTTGACCTGATTACACTTACAGTACACCAGGAATCTAAATGTATTTCCTGATTCCACACTGAGATCCCACTCAAATTGGATCCCTTTATTACCCGCAATCATCTTAATGCATGTGTAAACAGGAAGTTAAAAAAAAAAAAAAGAGTAAGATATGGCTTGCCTGGTCATTTTTCTCAGTTTGGAATCTTCAGCTGCCCCTGATCTTCCAGCGTCAGTGTGCATTCACAGTTTGGTGAAGGTAAGATACTAAAACTCCATCTGTAAAGTTAATAAAGGTCATAGTTTATTTAACATTTGGTTAAAATGAACCATTCGACAGCTACAACATGCGCTTGAGGCAAACTTTATCTAATTCGCACTTTTACAAAAGAGTGCAGCAGCAGCTGGGGATTAACGTCAACCCTGAAGGGAGTTCAATGGCCTCTTTGGCTTTCCCCTCTGAAATCCTCTTGGTTTCTCAGTGACTTCTGGGAAATGTAGTCTCAAATAAATGCATATCAAGTTATATGTCTATATTATATGTTTTCAGGCATGTTGGTGCGTAAACTAATCTTATAAAACACATGAAATGATTCCCTTACATCCTTGACAAGCAATGGTTCACTGAGCATCTTTAACAGTATTTAAAAAATTGAGTTTGTGATTTCTGATAAAACTTCATATCCCATGATGCTTTACGCTTCATTCGCTTGTTCGGCGTGAACACAACCGAGGGGACTTCTGTGGAAAATGACCGCAGGGTGGCTGAAATCTGGGAGTGAAATCAGACCATTTCTCCACGAAATACGTTTTATTTTTTCATAAAAACTTAATTCGTGGTGTGCGCTAAACCTCGGCGGATTAACTTTAGCGGGGATCTGGTGATACTGGATTATTTACAAGCTTTTTTACGGGGGGTTGTAGTCGCGTCGGAACAGTGCCAGGGACACACCGATAACCGTTAGTTTTGTTTTTCGCAGTCAAAATGCCGCGGGACAACAAAACTCCGCTTATCCAGAAGATAGCGAAGCAGGCCTACATCACATTTAAAGACACCAAGTCTTCGGCCAACGTCGCAGATAAACAGAGTGAGCTCATCGCCTTGGTGACCGCGGTCAGGGCGGCCGATCTGAAAATTGCTCCCCGGAAAAACAAAGGAAGTGCCGGAGCGGCTGGGCTCCAGGATCCGCCGGTCACCTACATGCACATCTGCGAGACTGAGGTGTTCAGCATGGGGGTGTTTCTGCTGAGGAGCGGCGCCTCCATCCCGCTTCACGACCACCCGGACATGAACGGCATGCTCAAGGTCTTTACACCGAGGCTGGCCGTTACTCTAGCTTATTACAGACACGGAACGGAACAATGTGGTCATTTCCTGTCACCATTATCCGGGCCAAATTAATTCACGATATCGTTGGAGTTGTTGTACGTGGAAACAGGGCTGGACGATTTAGCCAAACTAATTGAGTCAGTGATTCACAGTCTTTGTCCCGTATTCTTTTTTTAAATTTGTTAAAAGTGTTGTGTTGTTTTTTTAACAGAAAATCACAAACACTTGTGCAATGAATAATCATTATAGAACCTTTCTTGTATTGTTATTGAAGAAAATAATATTGTGATAGACATTATTATTGGTTTAATTCTTCAACATAAACCCTTCTGTTGGTAATCATCTGGTTTATATCGCTCAATAAAAACCAATTTTTACTAAAATTCAGCCCAATAGACATTCTAAATTAGTAAATGAATACATGTAAATCGTGTGGTCGTGGAACGACTGCAAAGATGCTGGTGTGACAGTTCAAAATAAATCACTAGGACTGGATGTTGGCATGCTTTCATTGTCAGTGTCTCCAGTCGGGAGTGAGAAAAGCTCTGCACCCAATTCTTACACTGGCATTGTTGTCGTCTGCTCCTTTATTCCTGTAATGATAATTTTCCCAAAAGACTGATGTCCTGCATCTGCATCTCACATTAGTTAAAGGTTACGGTCTTTTGTCAACACTTTGTTCTGGTTTTACAAGCTTTGCATCTTATTGCTGTTGGTGTAAAATCTCTGTTTACCTATAAATATTGATATTTTATATCCCCCCCCCCTTTCCTGCAGGTTCTCTATGGGAAGGTGACTGTCCACTGCTTTGATAAACTGGAAGATAATTTGACTGTCAACTCTGTCCCACCTCATTTTGATCCTCCACTGGACCCTCTCCAGACACCCTCCGTGTGGCGCTCTATACGCCGATCGGTGGAGGAGTACACAGAGAACAGCGGGCCGTGCCTCCTCACTCCTCTTAAAGATAATATGCATCGCATCGACGCAGTGGGGGGGCCTGCTGCTTTCCTGGATATTTTGGCACCACCATACAATCCTGATGACGGGCGGGACTGCCACTATTACAAAATCCTGCAAACTGTGGCGGAGAGGGAAACAGATGGAAAGAGCGCTAAAGAGGAGGGAGAGGAGAAGGAGAAAGAAGAGGTGACATGGCTGTTAGAGGTCCCTCAACCTGAGGATTTCTGGTGTGGTGGGGAGCCATACCCAGGCCCTGCAGTCGCTATCTGAATCATCACTGCAGCCTTAGCTATGTCATAATGTTGTCATCCATCCATAACAGTAATCTGGGTTTACCGTTCTCACACATGGAGGTCAGACAAAAGGGTCACTATTTCCTTAAAGTGGCTTGCTCAAGGATACTACAGCAGGACAGACCCTTAGAGAAACTGGAGCTGTGAACTGCAACCTGAATGTGGAGCAGTCAGCCTGCCTCTGCAAACCTCAAATAACCTCATCAGCACTTCTCAAACAGCAGAAAAACCTCTCCCCTTATATTGAAATATTTGGTTTGGGACCATAATGGCGGCTTCTACACACATGAACGTCATGAGCCTGACGTCCTGTTGTTAGTGCGCCGTCTGTTGTTTGCCATCACACATTATCTTTGACTGTTGTGCAGAGGACGCTCATTTCACATCATGTCTTGATGCCAAAGCTCGGAACTCCAGTCATACCTGCCTTATTTATGAATATTGAATGTATATTTCTTTATAGCGCCATTTTTATTGTTAATGTACACACTGCTTTTTTTTTTCTTATGTGCACAGACTACAGCATTTACACACAAATATAGTCTCTTTTCTGCGTATTTAACTTATTCCAGTTGATGGTTCCTGCACAGGTGTGGACAATCAAGGGGGAAAGCTGATCTTAAACCTATAGTCTTTATATTGTCATTCGAAATATAATGTGGCTGATTTGACACCTCATGTATCACATTACAATTAATTCTTTAAGCTCACTATGAATACAGTTTTGCCTCTTTCAAAAGGAAACTGTGTTGGGAAACACTAATACTTTGAATACAAGCAATCTAACTTTCCTCACCTTTTTCATGTAGATGGAACACGCAACATCTTTACTATCTGTATGCTGCATAGCTGTAGCCTTTCATACATTCTCATGTACTTGTTTGTCAGTGATTCTCTTATTCTGTTGATGAATTACATACAATTAAATGCAGCAAGGGACCTAAAATAGCATAAACAGGTGAATATTGAGGTGCAGAAACAGTGCACCTTAACAAGTGCCAAGAGGTGACACAATGAGTTAGGTTCATGGCAGAAGTTGCATAATGATTATGCTTTTTCTTTCGCTGAGATAAATACATCAAATCTAGTGTTCACAGTGTAAGTAATTGTCATTTTCAATCTGATTAACCCACAGACACATGTATTTGGACTCATTCTGCAACAGTGTCTCAACTGTATACCTGTTAATCCATGTCAGAGATTTGATAAACAATATAAAAATACGATACCGGAGAGCATTTGTTCCAACATTTTTCTGAAGTAAAGAGACATCAATACATTTCAGCCGGATTTTCAGTTGTAAATCATTGTGTAATTGGGTTAAACGGGAGAGTGAGAGAATGTGCACATTGAGGAACAGTTGTGGGGCCGAGGGTAGATAGATTCTCTACATGAGATCCATCACCTCCTCTGAAGAAAACGGGTTCACTCTTACATGGCCTTTCACTCCCTTTGTGTTAGGATGATATGGTAAACAAGTTCTGTCATGTCTGTGTAGAAAATGTGCTATGCTGACAATAACATCCCACTTGTGAATAAATAGCACAAAAAGTTAATTATCTCATCTAACTTTTGGCCTGTTATGACCGGTGTCGCACACTTGTTATCTTTACCAAGACTTGTACCATGCCTTATCTATGCCAAGAGTGGATTAAATCATGTGAGCCTATTAGAGAAGCCTCAATATTGTTTCAGTAAATAATGCATATTTTAGGGTGGACCGTTAATACTACTGAGCCCAAACTGTTAACGCATGTTAGATGAGGATCTTTGTGGTAAAATGAAAAACAAACCAGCTCATCATGGCTCACAGACCCAGATGTGAAGTCCTACAGTCGACCTTTCCGACGACATGATCCTCATACAGAGTCGCAGCCTGACGGAGGAATGAAGAAGAGAAAAATATCAGTGTTCCCGCACGTGTTCACGCTCCTTCACTTTAACACAATGAAAAAGTTATGGTAGGATTTTTACAGTGTCGATTTGCGGTTCCTAATATATGTAATATTAGAAAAGTTAAAAGTTTAAATGTGGCAAATGTATGAATTGTAAGTGTAACACAGATTAAACCCATTTTGATTCATTTCAGCAGAAACATTCACGAATTTTCATACAGAGCTAATATTCATGCCTGCACCGACACAGAGGCTGATACTGACTGAAGTGAAATTGTCACAGTGGGCAGTGCAGTTCTGGGGAGTCAGTCCAGTCAAATCAGGTCAGTTGCTGTGGCTCATCGCAATTATCGTCAATTTCCAGTGTAAAGTTTATCAGGTCGGTGTATCAGTACGGGGAAAATATGTAGTGCAGCTTGAACAAGAAAAGACATTAGTCACCTGCCACCACACTTCGGCTCTGATTGTAACTGTCACTTAAGTCCAGTTATCAATTGTTTCCTGCTTTGCGATACTATGATCATTATAAACCATAAAACAAGTGTATGCTATAGAACCATGAGCGAGGAGAAAACACTGATGTCTTTGTTCACAGTTGCTCAGACTTGTGGTCAAGCTGGCATCAGATGAATAAAGATGTTATAGATAACAGCTGCCTTTTTCACCATAATGTGTCAGAAGCAAATGTCTGACACCGGGAAATGTCCTTGTTTTGTGTCTTGTACAGAATGAAACCAGAAGATTAAAGTCACTTTAATCTGTGTGTCCAGCACAAAGGCAGGTCTTGTACAATTTCAGGCTGTGTATTAGAAATATTTTTTTAAAAAAATCCTATTCTCAAACATGTACTCACTCTGCGACAGAACCATGTTATTTTTTTTAGGACATAAATCGGGACAGAGTCGGACTCACTGGGAACCCTGGCCCAAATCTCAGGGCCACCACATCAGGAGGCCAGAGGCCAGAGGACTGTTCTGCCCATTCTCTGCATCACTGCATTCAAGCATAATATTTAAATTTAAAAAGCAAATTTTATAAAGTGTCCTGAATATGAAGTAACCTTGCAACTTAAAATAGCAGAGAGTGGTGTAATGTTGATGCAGTTATGAATTTCGCCCATTGTCCAGACATCAGCAGGGACAGGAATTCATGGTCAAAACTGGGAAAAGGCTTAATCTGCCAAAATCAAGGTGTGCAAAGCCCGTAGACTGGAAGCTGTAGCTGCTGCCAAAGCATCTTTTAAATACTGGATTAGAACTTTCCATTTGATGGTGTCTTATTTTAGTACATTTCCAGACATTTCTGAAATCGTTTTTACGTTGTAATCATGTAATATAGAGTTTTGCTTGGTAGGCAAAAACTGAAGAGGAAATATTGGTTGCTATATCTAAACAAACCTTACAATTGCCTGTGCATCAGTGTTCTAATATTTTACAGAAAAGATGAGTCAGACAGGAGACAAAAAAATCGGATTTTTTTTTCTTTAAGTAGGATTTCTGAAGTGCACACTGTTTGACTTATTGTATTATTGTGCTTAAGTGAAGGTAATGATTATGTTGTAGTACAAATGAGCAGAAGCACATCCTAATTTCCATATGGTATATGAAGGAGATATGAATTCAACATTTTACCAACTCTTTCTGGATGATGTTTTCGTTTTCTTTCTTCTTATTTATTAAAACATCTGCTTAATTTCTCCTATATGCTGCCAGCTCCTTAATAATAATATTACTGACATATCTGACATTTAAAAATATCCGAGATTGACATTTTGTAATCTTGCTTTTTTTTTTCTTTTTTTTTTTTTGACAAAACAAAATTCTAACACTTTGCAAACTAGATCATCCTCTTCAGCCCAATGTCGCCTACACTTGATTAAAAATGAGTGGGTGAAATCTCTGAGTCAGACATGCCATTTGTGACGCAACGTGGAATTTACCCAATACATTTCCAACATCAACAGCTTTACAAGTCATTTTAGCATAAATACAGGTTAAAGAAATTCATTCATCTCTTTGAACGCGGCCACTTTCTGTTCCATGAACGGATCACGGTTGACACCTTTGTTGACCCTGTGTTGTTGATAACAGACCAAACTGATACTGGCTGTGTTTAGCATCTTCATAGATTTAATATGTCTCAAAACACACAACACAACAAAAAAGTCAAGTCAGTATTAGTTCAACATATTTACAACATCTTTTTTTTTTACAGGTGAACTGCAACAGCTTAAAACTCGGAGTTAAACGAAATGTGTACAAAAATAGAACGTCTCCACTGTACATATTAAAGACAAATACACAATGTGTTACAAGCGTCCTTGAACCGACGTACAAAAAGACACGCAGCAAGGCACTAAAGGGGAGATACAGTCATCAACACACATGTTAGACTTTGTCAATTTAATAACTTAACTTTTTTTAAACTCCTTTGTTTAAAACGTTATTGCAGTTACTTTACATGTAAACGCGCTGTCTCGTGCGCGCTCAAAAATGTGGCCGTCATTGCTTTCAGTCCACTTTATTACAAACGCCCTTGTGAATCCTTATGCATCGATGGCTATATTTGTTTGACTGTTCAGTAGACTGTGCAGGGAAAGTGCATTCGTGTCAGTTCTTTTTTCTGGAGCGGGGATATGTGGATGTGCGTAATTACGCACGGCTGCAAAGAAGTTCTTGTTTATTCCCATCATGGTGTTCAGACTTCTATTTTTAGTTCACAACAGTTTCAGGATCGTTATTCGACGGGCTCTGTCTTCTTGGATGTTAGTGTTAGTCACGCAGCCACAGTGACTAAGTTTCGAAACTATGGACAGATCCCGCCTGATGACCGCTCCAGCCCGGAGCTGCCGGACGAGGAGGAGACAGTGGAAGACTTCCTCTCCTTCTGCCTCAGGTGGATTTTAGTGTGTCTCTTCCTCTCGTCGCTCCGGGCAAATTTCCGGCCGCAGAAATCGCACGCGAACGGCTTCTCTCCCGTGTGAGTGCGAATGTGCGTGGTGAGGTGGTCGCTGCGGCTGAAGTTGCGCATGCATATCCGACACTGGAACGGCTTGTGACCAGTATGGATACGGATGTGTCTGGTCAGTTCATCAGAACGAGAGAAGCGCCGGTCGCAGCCCTCCGCAGGACATGGGTACGGACGCTCATGGATGGGCGTCTTGCTGGGTCTGTTCGGGTACTTTCTGGGCCGCAGGATCGGTCTCAGTGGCAGGTTCTGTGGACTGTAGGCAGAAGGAAGCCTCGGTGGACCGCCTTCGGAGCCGCCGCCACCCGGACCCCCGAGCGTAAAGTTCCTAATAGTGTTCAGCGGGGTCAAGGGGGGAGGCACGCGGAATGAATCGAGCGTACATGCGCCGAACGGTTTCCGATCTTGGATACCTGCCGTGTGCATGTCCCGCTGACAAGCCGGCTGGAAGAAGCCTGAGTAGTCTGGGATGATGGGGAAAAGCCCCGGCGCGTCTGAGCTGACGGGCTGTTTCGGAGAAGAGTAGGAGGGCGGCGGATAGGACGCGATGGGACAGGTGGAAGTGGACAAAAAAGCTGAGGTGTCCTGGTACATCTCCCCGCAACCTGAAGAGGAGTAAGGAGGAGGTGGAGAATAGAGGTGGTGGTGATGGTCCATCTCTGCCTGGTTCGGAGCCGCCATGGTACAACTCAAATTTCCGCTGGAGAAGTGACTGGGAGATCCAGAAGAAGCCGGCGAGGAGGACGCTGAAGAGGAGGGAGGAGGAGGAGGAGGAGGCGGCGGCTGGGCCACGTTGAAGATGCCCGAGACGATGTTGATGACTCCCTCGGGGTTCCAGTTACCTGGATACTGGGAGTCGATGGAGAACTTTCCCATGTAGGTGAAGGTCTGGTTGCGGTGGGACGCGGGCTGAGAGAAACCGCCGGAGTAGGGGGAGAGTTCAAGAGAGCGCTTCTCTGAGCTCATGTCTGCGCCCATCAAACCATCTGCAGAGAGAAACCGAGCAGATCATTAGTGAGGTGACACAAATATGATTAATTAAGCTGTTCACATGTGCGCCGTATGGGCTGGTGCGCCTCTGTTCCATTACGCACGGACTCGGGTCTTATTGTGTCAACAAGTTAACACCTGGAACATGGCAGCAGTATGAAAAGCAAACTGAGAAACGCGTTTACTCTTTTCTGATGAAGTGTCATCTTACCTGCCGCCACATTAATCTGGTCGTAGTGCGCTCCTAAATCTGTGTTAGGGAAGATCGCCACAGAGGTCGGCATGCTGGGGGCGATGTCATCCATCGAGTACACGCTCTCTGCTACGGGATGCACGAACCCCCCGAGATTCATCGGCACCTTCTCCAGAGTTTTGGCCGTCATCGCGCAGAGAAGGACGCGTCTGCTCGCCTATAGATCTAGTTTTATTTTCTTCCAAGCTCGTACAACAAACACCGAACAGTGAGTGACCCAGTCTAGCGTGGGTCACGGCTGCATCTCCCTCTCTGTGTCTGTGGATGTGGGTGGATGAGCTCCGTGTGCGCGCTGCGCTTCTTGCGCTCTGACTGCTCATAAAGTTTACACCGGCTGAAGTATAGGGCTCTTGTAGGGAACGCGGGCCCTGTCACTAGTTTGTATATATGGGGAACCTTTTGAATGCGCCCGCTACGTCATTACCCAAATATGGAGTGGGAGGGGCGATGAGAGCGGAGAAGGCACAGAGAAGGGAGTGGCGCTGCCGGTGCTGATTGGCTGAGCGTCTCCGTGACGATTTCAAAGGGAATCACTTGTCAATGGAGAACCCGCTGCTCAGGGAGAGACAGTTTTCCACTGCGCCTCGAACAACAGCTAAAAAAACAACAACAAAACAATGGTGAATAAACACATAAACAAACAAAACACGCACAAAGGTAAAATGCGCCACAGTGCACTCGCGCAGCGTCACCTTGAATCAACTCTTATTTTAATATCATACATTGTTTTGGCACGATTCTCTGACCCTCTTCCGTCTAAGCTCACTCTGATATCAAAAGAGGAATTCCGGTCTGGCTTCTTCAAACCATAAAAGGTTGAATCCGGTAACACCCTCGTGCTCCATATTTGGTTTCGATTCCGGAGTATGATCATCGGAAAGTGACGAGCTTTGCCGAGTAAAGAGAGAGAGAGAGAGTGAAAGAGAGCACGACCACAGTTAAATGAGACGGTCAGGGGAGCGGAATTTTATTCTTCAGGCTGCGACAGCGACACTTTTCACTGGCTCGGAAACTTGTGTCAGTCTGATTTGCCTGTGGTCTGGGAAAGAACAGATTTGGTTCACTGATGAGTTAAATATAGTCATTCTGAGATATATATATATATTTTTTACAGAAGTCAGTATTATTTATAGATGCGGAGGTGGTGGGTATGCAAAATAAATAAACAACGAGAAGGAAAAAAATGGGTTTTTATTTTTTTCATTTCTGTCTTTTAATTCATCAAAATGTAACTCGCTGACGTCATGTTGTTGATATTACCATAACATGTAGACATACTTTATGGTGAACGATTATTATTGTTATTATCATTATTATAATAGCTTTAAAAAAAAATAAACATATAACAAGGCAGCTGAATAAAAGACATGTAAGAGATAACACCATAATAGTAAATACTCTTACAGTTTAAGACGAGATTTACATGGAACTAGAGAAATAAGACGTGCTGTGTCTGTATTTTTACATCTTGCATTTATTTACGTTACAACTTGAACGGTGCAATTTGTTTGAACCCTAACAGAATCGTGTGCCCTCCTGTGGCCTCAATAAGAACTGTCCCTGAGAGAGAGACAGACAGACAGACAGACAGACAGAGACCATGGGCTCATTGTGCTGGTTTGATGCTGTAAAGTCCCTCCGTGGGTGAGCAGAAGATGACTGACAGAAAACAGAAAATATTGGGCACCTTGGGTGGAATATAGTTTCCAGGTTGTGTGTGTGTGTGTTGTACTGTTCATCACTGTCAAGTTGTCTAGGTTTACCACTGACCTCACTGACAACTAGGCAAATGAACTGTAAAAACTAAAATAAGTCAAATAAAATAAAAGGACATTTCCACATCAGGCTGGAGATGCTGATGAAACTGTGATTTACAGCTGCACTATTTACCTGGGAGGTATGACCCACTGTGATCTGAGGGTGTTTAGTGTGGTAAAAACATCCGTGGCTCAGCATACATACACAATATTTCATTTACAGACCGTCTTTGGTCCAATTGAGACTCAACAATGAATGAATAAATAGATAAATCTAGTTTCTGAGAGTCCTGAATACACTTTAAATGTTTTTTTGTTTTTTTTTAATGGGAAACTGCATTACATCTGTATTCATGTGGCGTCACACACTTTCAGGGCCATCTGACATGATGCTGGTATGATCAAGTTGGTTTTGCTACCACCTGAAAATGACGTCGCACTAACAACAACATGTCCCATTTCATGGTTTTATCATCAAACCATGAAATAGGACATGTGGTGAGTAATACATATTACGCATATTTTAGGAAAATACAAAATAACTGCACAATATCACGTCAAATATTGGGGCTGATAATTTGGCCCTTTTCTAGTTTTGGTTTCGTACTTTGCAACCGACAACTGCAGTAGTTTGTGTTTCTACTGCTGCAAGTACAAATGCTAAAACATAGTGAAAAAGGGCCATTGATGTGTAGTCAGACCTTTTAAAGCCTGTAGTTACGTGTCTTTCTATGTGACTTGAGCTGTAAATAATGAAACATCAGTTTTATTATTTTTAATGAAGCTTTACAGTCACATTCACACTCACATCCTTCACACGAGTAAAACACACGATAACACAATAGAGTCAATATTAACTGTCTGTAATGCTCTGCTTTTAAATGTACGCATGGTGTGTGTGTATAAGTCACACTGAAGTGTTGACATGGTGTTTGTAGTGGAGCATAAATGTTAAATGTTGTGTAAAATTTGTTTTAGAGGTGTTGAGATATTTAAGCTTTGAACAGTGTCTGATATTGTGTCCGTCTCCTCACAGAGCCAGAAATTAGATGATTTTTCTCCTCATCATTTCTTTAAAATTTTCTTTTTGTCATTGTTTACAGTTGGCATCAACCCCAAACTTTGATAACCTACTGCAGCAGCGCAGGGGAAAATCCCTGTACTGTCCCGAAATTACCTACTGTATTATTCGAACATTACCACAGAGGCTGAAGGTGTACCTATTCATTTACAGTATACAGTAGTGACACACTTTACAATCAATCCCATTTTCATTCTATGTTTTAATTGTTGTTGTAATTTTTTTGTTTTAATTCAAAATATCAACATATTGTAATGCAAAGAAACCAAGTATATTTCAAACGTGTGTGACAATGAGGAGGGCTTACTGGCAGAAATAGAATATATTAACAAGAATATTGGTTTAAAAGAGGGCCGTAATGAATCAGATGCGCGAATCAACAAAATGACGAAGAACAAGGAGAGTTGTCTGAGAATGTTTACATCATTTGCGATATGCGAAGGCCACCGTAGTTGCTTGACACAAGTCAGCTTGACATTTCTTCTTGTTAAGCACTTTGTTTAAATTTATCTTGCTTGGTTTGAACAATCAAACACTTCTAAAGTTTGTTATTCTACATTATTATGTACAGGAGACTGCAACAACACCATGGGTCAGCAATCTTCTGTCGAGGCCCCACGCCAAACATCCCACAACACCACCATGCAATTAGTTTATATACAACACGGAATTATGTTATAACATATACCCATATAATTCCTGCTAAAAAGGAATGGAACAAATCATCGACAGGAAGATTAGGCGAAGACAGTACCTCTTGTCATCTTCCTTATAAAAGTTTCTCTTTCAGATAGTCCCACTCGGGTTCAACCACTGCCATGAGTTTAATATGAGAAAAATACATACAATTATTTCCTTGTCAGTTTAATTGTCACTGACACTGACACAAAACCCACGCGGGATACTGTTTGCTTTTGTAGCCCACACACTTTTGTCTGTGTGGGAGTAAAGCAACTAGTGTGTACGCATGCAAAAATGTGTGTGTGTGTTTATACAGTATATATGTGAGTGGGTTGTAGAAACAATGAGTGTGCAACAGCCAATATGAGAAAGTGTATTGGTTTAAATTTAAACCTGACCCATCTTTAAGTGATAGATCCTCAACAAACATCCCCCATATACATTGTTGGCAATTAATACCCATAAATTGAGTGCTGAAAGAATTTCACTTCCCTGTATCTAAAATTATATTAAATATCAGGCACTCAATGCGATGACTGCGCCTCCTCAAAGCAGCTGGTATCACATTTTAATGGATAATTTTATGTATTTAAATATATTTATTAATCAGAAAAAAACAATACTTCTTTTAAACATACTGTATTTCTCAATTTTAGGCAGAAATTAGTCCTAAAGATATATGTGGGTTTACAGTACACAAATCCAGAGAAGCATCGTTGCTGTCTTTCTGTCCTAAAGCCACCAGAGGGCCATTAAAATAAGCCTAACTCTGGACAGTGACATTGTCTCTGTGCGGTACTGGACTGATTTATTACAAACCTTTAACGAAAAGTGCTCACACATTTTCAAATGTAAGTGTTTATTGTGGACGCTCCGATAATTTTCTCCCCAGGCCACATTGATTCAGGCTGTTGGACCGAAGGCGTCAGTCATGTTCTTTGTATTTGATCTCACCCAAATCCCTCCTACCCAACTTTCATGCACTGAGTCATGTCAACACTGACTATCTAATGAGGCAACAACAGAAAAACAACTCTTTACCACAAAATTAATTCCTCAAACAACCTTTTACGCAGTGAGAGCCCACATTAATCTCAAGAGGAACAGTAAAACCTCCTCTTGACCCACATTAACAGCAGCACATGCATCCATTCAAAAGGTTTCAGCACAGAGCTCCACATTGTTTTTCATTTTTAATTTTCTATGACTTCGCATTAACTGTTATAACCGAGTCTGTTCTATACTGTAATACTGAGTTACAACCAAAAAACCAAATGACCAAATGAAGTCTTTACATTGTTGTGGTCATACAGTAGTTTGAGATTGTCACAGAATGGAAGCAGAAAGTGGTAAAACCTATGGAAATTTAAAGCAGGGGATTCACAATTTGGGGAAGAAATGTTTATTTGCTTTCTTTTCAGATAAAGGTGAGAAAAAATGGCATCAAACTCATTGTGTTGTGTGTATGTGCGAGTCGTCAGGAAGTGGCAAGGCTGAGTCTGACCACACCTGAAGATTAAAATTACACCACTCAACTCAGTACCAGGTTGTACATTGTTTATGCTCATATGTAGAATTAAAAAGGCAAGCACTATTATCTAAAGAACAGCAGCATTTCGGGTCTGCAAAACCAAAACCTTTGCTCCACAACAAATGTTACAAATTTATGCAGCACTTTCTGTGCTGAGAAACAGTTCAACAGTCAGTGAAAGATTTTACGCCTAGTCATTTATATATTGATGAAAAAACAATGAATCTGATTATTGTGTATAATTTACATTTTAATGGTGGGCAGTGTTTGTGTGGTAACCTGTGGCTTGTGGGAGCAAAAGGTTACAAAGGTCTCATGCAGTTGTATTCTGAACAAGTCCTCAGAATGGCATCAAAGATTATTAAAGAACCTATTCTATTTTCTCACTATGAGTATTTTTGTCAGAGTGTCAAAGTGTGAGGATAAAATAAATGATGAGTTGCCAAATTCTACATACATCCAAATTAAGGCTTGGTATTGGGTTGACATGCAGTCTGAACATTTGTCCTTTTAATTATTAATTATTTAATTATTATACAGTTTGAGAGAAATTCAAGTAAATCAATTTAGAAGCAGGCTCATTTTCCCATAGACGTCCATTCAAAGTGAGTTCTTTTGCAGTCTCCCCCTGGTGGCTATTCAATATATTCTTACTTTCTGATTCTCTTCACCCAGCAAACTGAAAGACAATGTCCACCTTTTATGTTTGCTCTTTAGTAAAAATGTCTGCATTCTTGTTCCCGTCGTAACCCAGTCTGAACAGACCTGTGACGACACATTCAAAGCCACAGCACACACTGATCCGAGCTTTGATCCAGAGTTTCTTTCAAAATGAGCAGGACAACCTTCACATCCTGCTTGATGACACTTCAAGAGGACAAGTCTTTCTAACCATCACACCAGTGCCCACCGAGACGCACACTAAACCCATTTTTCAAGAGGTGGGAGATCATTACCCCTAATTCTGAGAGTCGCTGCTCTTAAATCCATAATTCTCTCTTTAAAGCAGCTCCGCAGCCACCATGACTGTTGGCTTTGTTGCATCACAGACTGACAGCTTTCATCGGCGGCTGTGTGAAACATGAAAGTGAGTAGAAACACTCTGATATTGGTCCAAGACAGAGGAGAAGAAAAGAGAGCAACCAGAGAGATGGATAAAAGAGAGAAAGCTGGAGAGTAGGAAAAGCTCTGTAAAAACAGAGACGTCCCTTGTCTCTGCCTGGACACATTTCGGGGACCTACGGGTAAAACTGTGACACAATCATACTGTAACTGTAACTGCACAGTGGTTCACAATGAGCCTAAAGATCTGACTGGTCTTTGGTTGGCAGTTAACTTAACTACAAATTATTTGTTCTAAATTTGAGGAAATAGTTTTTACATTCTCCCAAATCAAAGTGAATAATTACTAGTAATTGAACTTCCTGTATAACCAGGGCCTTGGGTTTTTGGAGGGAAGGAAACATGACAGATGGAGAGATGGATCATGACTTAGGTGCAAAAGTGCAAAACAGGAGGGTTTAAATGCCTGAATGTGGATTTTACACAAGATACCATGTAAGTGTGTGTTTTTAATGCCTCACAGAACCATTTTAAAAAACAAGTATCTATCAGGCAAAAATTGAAATTTTATAAAGTGATGCACGGTTTGAAGCACAAAAAGTCATACAAATCACTAGTCAATAAAACGCTCAGGAAAGGTCAAAAACACATTGGGGCACATTGATGGAAGGATCTGCAGGATGCAAAGAAGAAATACTGGTTGGCACCGAGTGGAGAATATATAATTGTGAACTGAGCAGATAATGAGACACAGGCAAGTGTCTCGAGACACATCGGCAAGTGAGACTAACTGCAACAAAACAACCACAGAATAAAGCAGGAGTTAACAAAATACATTTTCAAACAGGACAATGACAGTTAAAAGTCAAATTAAAAGTCCAAATAAATCAAATCATCAAAGTAAATTAGCTGTCAGAGTCCAGGGGCTATGACACTTTAAAAGTAGAGATGCAATAGTTTTGCTTTTTCCTGCCTGAGATCAAACACTTCACACAGCAGTTCTTAGGTGATGATAAACCACAGCATAACGATATGTTTGATATTTAACTTCAGGGGTCTCGTGACCATTTCACTAGCTGGTTTTGTTTTCTTGATATAATTTTTCTTTATTTCTGTTTCTTCTAGTCCTGTTGACTTATATTTTCTTCTTCAGTCAGCCACAGTAAAAGTAGCCCCCGGACTATAATGTTGTGGCTGATCTATACGTGCAGGCCACAGAGCCTCCCACCCCTGCTAACACACACATGCAGCCGCCCCTGCAAAGTTCCAGAGTGAAGTGTCATAGCTCTAAGTGTACAGTCATCATCCCCATCACCATCCACCTCTGCTCCACACGCAGCAGCAGCAGCAGCAGCAGCAGCCGCAGCGCTGAGACTGCTGACTGATCTGACTGATCACACTGCACAGCACTGTTCCACTGTGGAAACACTCTCATCTCCAGTGCACTGCTGTGTTCACCAGTGGTCCTTTCCTGTTGGTGTGCTGGTTAGTACTAACTGATGCTTAACAATTTATTTTGAACCACATGTTTCTCTGGTCATGGAAAATGCCAAGGTGTTTACTAGAGCTTTATTATACTTGAGTTGTAATGTGTTTGGTAACTGAAAACAGTGGAGCAGCTTAATAACCAGATCCACATGAACTGTGCCATCCATCCCTTATGGTCGCTGGTCCACCTGTTCAACTTCTCCTTAAAGCAAATAGTCAATCACATTTCAGAAACTCAGTGTATTTAGGCATGTAGACAACCTCCTCAAGTTGAATTGGAGCATCAGAATGGGGATGAAAGGTAATTTAAGTGACTTTGAATGTGTCATGGTTGCCAGTGCCAGATAAGCTGAGTATTTCAGAAATTGCTGGAAGTGTCACACGCAACCATCTCCTGTGTTTACAGAGGATGGTCCAAAAAAGAGAAAATATCCAGTGAGCAGCAGTTCATTGGGTGAAAATGCCCTGTTGATGCCAGAGGTCAGAGGAAAATAGCAAAGAGAGAACATGAAAACTCCCCACAGAATGGTCCAGGTCCCAAACCGAGACCGTTCTTGTTCTGCGGCAACAGCGCTAACCACTTCGCCATCATGCCCCTCGACGTGCAAATAAAAACTGGGCATGAACGATACATAAATTCAAACACTGACTACCAGAACACATCCTTCCAGAAGTTAGGCCTGGACAGCTTGCCACTCACAAACGCACGCACACACACACACACACACACACACACACACACACACACAGTGAGAGGTGAAATGTTCCTCCTCCCTAATGTATAATCACCATCTGATTAAATGACAGGAGAGTTTGACAGAGACATTAAACACACACACACACTCATTAATGTGACTGAGTGGTTGACAGAATAACTAAGACCTCACTGATAGCCCGGTGTCAATGTAAAAAAGCCTTAACACATTCTACCAGTGTCTGAATGCAAATAATGATGACTGACACACACACACACACACACACACACACACGTACATATTGATGCACACGCACATTAAATACACTTGTACTTACACACATAGCAATGGTACATATGGAGTGATTAAAGGACAGCACATTAGCACGTCGACACACACATGCTGTCATGCCATAATGAAAGCTGTGACTGATGAGGCCGTCCCCCATTTTACGGGCCATATTTATTGTGTCCCTTGTCACTAGCCGTAGATCATCTGGTGCCTCTGCAACATCAGGGAGATGAGCGTTGACATGGAGTTAACTCTTAGTCGTCAATTGACTTCAAACGCACACATTAAGGGTTATTTAACAAGAATGCAGAGCATTCCCATAGTCACTTAACCTGCACATCATGCTGCATGTATGACCGTGTCTTTGAGGTAGTAAGGTTTCCACACTCACTCTGGTTTGTGATGACTTTAATTTCAAAATTTCTTTAGTTAAACAACCATTTAAAGCAGAATTGTGAGATTTGATAAGAACTTTAAAGGGATTTTATTAGACGAGCCATTTGGCTAAAATCGGATTCATGGTGCACTCACACAAAGTCAGTTTTGATTTTTGTCAATACCTTATACAACCCTACATCAAAAATCCTGGACTATCCCCTTAAGGTGGCTCACGCTCTAAAGATGAGGGTTTTTTGTGATGATTGTCCCTTTGTCAAAAATATAACTAAAAGTCTGTGATTTTCTTTTTTATTTTATTTTATCTTAGATGCACAGCATTATTAAGTTTGTGATAATAAATAAAAAGAGACTACTGTTACACCCCTGCATGTACGTATGTGCAAAACAAATTCACTTTTGTCCAAATCACATGCAGCCTATGAAGTTCTCCCTTGTCTCATAGAACTACTTCATACAGTACATGTTTAAAACTTATTTTAGGTCTCTCAAAACTGATTTGACCAAGTTGACATGTCATTTTTGGTCGTTAAATCTGTATTTCACAAAAAAAAAAAAAACAACTTTAAGAAACAGCCACAACTAAAAGACCCTGTGATAAGACAGAGCTCGAAGCATGTTAGTTAATCTAGATTAAAGTGCTGCATTAAGAATCACCTATAAAACCTAACATGTTAAATACAACACATTTAAGGTACATGAGTTGAGTACTTACATGATATCTTTTGTAATGCTTCTACATGGATAGAACATGGATAATGTACATTTTTCCTTGTGCCACATTCAATAGACTGTGAAGTCTTACTCAACCTACTTTGCATGTCCCGATTGTCACAGCATTCACAAATTCATTGTGTCAAGTTTTTTAATGCAAATAAAGAAGTTAGTATCTGAACATCATCAGCTGCAGCAGTAGAGTGACGTGCGTGTACAGCGCGACACTGACCGCAGTCTCAGCTACAGTGAGGCTCCTTCACCCATTTGCAACAAAAGCTCTAAGTTTCTGCACAACACTGAAAGCATTTGAGCGGCCGAGCCTCGACTGAATGTTTCACATTTTCAGGAATGTTTCTCGTCCACCTCCACAAACTCAAATGAGGAAACGGTTTGGCTGAGGGGACATCCTCACATAATGTGGCCTGTTTTTCTCTTGTCTCGCCCACGGACACAAAAATGTTTGCACACTGTGGCAGAGGAGTGAAAGCCGTGGCAGATAAAAGAAGAGGGGAAAAGATGGGGTGTACAGAGGATGGAGAGGAAGGAAAAAAGAGGGGAGTCGACCAGAGGATAGGAAAGCGAGACAGATGGAGGGAGCAGAGAAGGAAGTAAAAGGAAGGAGGATTCAGGAAAAAGAGAGGGTAGAAAGAAAGAAAGAGTGGATAAGCAAAGAATGAGAGGGAGCAGAAAACGGAATAGAGAGGAAGTCAAAAATAGAGCAGAAAACTATCAATGTGGGGACAAAAAGAAAAAAAAATGAACTGGAAGAAAAAGTGAAAGAGGAAAAACAAAGAAGAGGAAAAAGTAAAAACAGGAGTTGAGCAGTGAAAGAGCAAAAAAACAAGAATACGATAACAGCGGCAAAGCAACCGAGGAGACAAAAAAGGAGGAATTGAGAGGGAAGAGGGGAAATGTGATAAAAAGAAAGAAGTGAGGGATGGAGCGAAAAAGGAAATGGAGAAGTAAGGAGGGGAAAAACAACAAAGAGAAGAAAAACAAGAGGGAAGGGGGAGGGAGAGAGAGAAAGGAAGGAGGGGGTTCGTTGACGAGGCCCTTGGGGTTTGCTTTTGCTTTGGCCGAACACTCAGTACGCCCACGCCGCGGCAGCAGCCGCTCAATTACCAGTCTTTTATTTCATTGCTTACTCCTGAATCAGCCGGGGCTGAGTATGCAGTGGGGCCCCGGGGCCCCGGGCCCTCCAGTCCCCTCATCACAGGATCAATCAACATTTATCTGCTGTTGCTGTCGCCGTGGTGACTTACAGAATCCCTCCGTGTTTCGCTGTTTCTGCATTAAACTGCAAACAGAGTGAGGAACTTTATTTGGCCTCGTTCAGTGGTTTTGTGGCTTTATTTAGTCGGTTGCATTTGCTGTTTCATCTTTCTCCGCTTGCTGTGGGCAGTGAACTTAAGCAGAACACAAGAAAATCAAAAGTTGTTCTGCTTTTGATTTAACAAGGAACTCAGGGATATAAATTCACGATTGTCAATATGAAAGGGAAGAATCAAAGTTCATCGTGCTTCTCATCCAAGTAGCACATGTTACTGCAGTTTCCTCAGAGGAAGAAGAAATAGGTCTTAACATAATCTGGTGACTTCTCCTCCTCTGTTTGACTGTTCAGTTTATCATTTCTTACTAGCAGATTTATGAGGAATAAACGAACAACAGTGTCCTGATGTAAATAAAGTGATGTGTCATTAAAACACATTTTGATGCATAATAATTAATATTCCACCAGGAGCTGCACAAATTCAATCAATACACTGATTCATTAATGAGTAACCGAGTAAGTTTTGGTTGTTTACACTTCACATTGTGATTGTATGTGCACATAATTCACATTAATATTGAACAAACTCTCCCAGAGAGTTTGAGGGGGGAAAAAAACAGATGAATAAATTATGTAGTGTGTATGATTATGGATTAGTCAAACAATATAGGAACAAAACTAATCCATATATTAATGAATTAGTCATTTCAATTTCAGTTTAATTGTTATAGTGTTTATAGAAGAGGAAAAAAATGATTGTAAATATTCTTAAGTTTGTGTCACAACATTTAATCAAATGACGTCATCAAGCCACAGGATCCATATCGTGATGTGCTGTTATGGTTAGAACGAATTACGGTGATTTACTTTTTTCATATGTGCACAACCGAGAATCAAAGAAATCTGCTGAGAGTGTGCTGCATTGTAACACACGCACAGACACACACACACTCTCTCTCACTCTCTCCTTTTCATTTTCTCTCATTGTCTCTCTACCTTCTTGTGGTCTCAGGGCCTGTCACTGTCCTCCCACGTCCTCAGATTCCCCCTGTCATCCTGCACTGCCAGGACACACAAACGCACACACTGACCATGTGGGAGACGGCTGCCTGTTAGGCCGGCAGATTCTCTTTCTTCTCCTCTGGCCGTGGGAGGATTCTGTTTTTCTTGGTGATTTGGTGTAGGTGGCTCTTTCCTCTATTGAAGCTGACCATCAAAGAAATTTAAGGAAGGGGCACTGAAACAACACATGACAGTGGAGAGGAGAATTAGCATAATCTGATTGTACTAGTGATTTTGTAATATTGTGTTGCTGGGATTACTCTGCTAAAAAAAAAATAAAGCCAAAATCTGCTGTCAAAAGTATTTTTGGACAGACAAAAAAATAAACGGCAGGCATAGAAAAAGGACGGATACTGTTTATCCCAGTTCATTTATAATCTAAAGATGTTCTTTTATTCTTTATTATTTTATTCTTTCTTGTAAGACTTTAAAAAACATACAGAACAAAGGACAAAATCTTTTGGCAGAAGGTGAAATAAAAGCACAGCACAAATTATACTAATCTTTATTACTTTGAAGAATGTTCCCTAAAATAAAACACTGAAAAGCTGCAAAACTTTAAGCACTCGCACATGTAAATGTGTGTGCACATTATTTAGGAAAAAAAAGAGAAAAAATCCCCTCTTTCTGCTGCCTCTGCAATGCACTCCATGAAATAAGCCACTCACAGTTGCCAAGTGAGCATTTCCATCTGTTCTGAAATCTGCCGGCTGCATAACATCATGAAATGTGCGGCAGCAGAGCAAGAAACTTCAGAGTCAAATGGGCAAAAAGGCAAAAATGACTTCTGAGTAAAAAAAAAATGTTGCCCAGGTTTATGTCCATGTAGCGTGTTAATCATATGAACGGCTCATTTTTAATTTGTCTGACAACACAGTAGGAGTGTGTGCAGCGCTGCTGTAGCTGTACTCACTGTGCGGCGCTGTATGGCTGCTGGAGGCCTAAACCTCCCTGCTTCTTGATTTCTGATGACCAGACTTGGCTCCACACAGCCGGCCGACTCCTTCCGCTGTTTTCTGCCTGATCGCACTGAAACATCCACACATGAATCTGCTCACTTAGACTGATTAGGCAAACTCAGTAGTGCCATTCTGACTGACTTACTGCCTGTTTAATTTTCTGTTAATGAGGGACAATCCTACCCATCCTCATCGATCATCTTTGTGTGTGTGTGTGTGTTGTGTGTGTGGAAAAGAGACCAGGGAATTGGTTACATGAGGAGCGTGTGGGATGCAGCAGTGCATGTGTGAATAATTGTGTAATCGTGTGTGTGTCCACACAGGCACACGTGTGTTTAAGTGAGTCTGAAACAAAGACAGTTTTGATTTAAAGTTTCAGTGATGCTCTGGTAAAGTATTTTTATTGTGTGTGTGTATACATTTGCACACATACTCTGGGTGGGCGATGGCATGCTGTGCATTGTGATGGGGATGCAGAGAAAGGTCCAATTGTGCTGTAAGTGCATAAACCACTGTGTCCTATGTCAATTCCTCCGTTTTAATATCAAGGACAATGTTTCCATAGAGAAAAAAAAAAAATTATATAATAATTGGTTCTCCGTAAAAGTTGGCGTCATTGACTCTGAGCTGTTATAAGCTTTCTTTTGCTCATCGTGTCATCATGATCACAATTTATGTTATATTTCTCCATATCTGTCAGATGCAGGTTATGGTTGGCCTGTAATTCATTTTCATATTGAAAAAAATGGGTGAATTAGCAAATCATAGAGGCTGCAATTCAGGATTTACAGTATGTTATGTATAAATATGGATATTGACAGTAATGCTAATGTATCTCATAAAGCACCATCACATTTTAAATTTGTAACACAACATTGAATTAAAGCTGGTTCTATAAAGGCTGGTTCTATAAAGGCTCTGTCACACTGAAATTATTATTATTATTTTTTTTTAATCATTACAATTGCCAGTGGTTGTTCTCCCTCATGGTACTTTTTTTCAAATCTTAATGATAATAAATGTGTTTTATTGTTGCTCCAGAAATGGGAGATCTCTGGTAAAAATGTAGATGAAGAAGAAATGAGCATGTTCACCCAGGTCATATGCCATATGTATTAAAACCTGAGTGCTTTACAAAATGATTTGAACTGAGAATGAATTCTGACTTAACACATTGTCCCTGAAAAAAAAACAATGGGAATATCTTTAAGATACATCTTGGGCCTTAATAATAAAAAAAAGTAAATATTACAAAATAATTTTACTTAAAAAAAAGCAATAAAAAAGAGGGTTTCCTTTATTAAAAACATTGGGCAGATATAATTTTGGAATGAAGTACATGGAAGTCATTTATCATCTTCAGCATGTCTGAAAAGATCACACGGGAGCGGCCAAAGATCAGCAGGTCAGAGTAAATTGGTTTCCACTCATTAAAGCGATCCCTTGCCTCTGTCATTAGTCTGAGCCGGGCTCCACCATTGACATTTGACTTCTGTACCATCATCAGGAAACATTAATGCTAATGTCTTGTAACTGCAATAAAGAATAAAAAAAAATAAAAGAGAGAGAGAGAGAGAGAGAGAGAGAGAGAGAAAAGCTCCCTCATATCAGTGTCATTAGAGAAAGACGGAGAAACAGCTATAATTTGTCAGGTGAATTATTGTGAATGTAGGTAGTAAATGCATGCCTGCCTGAATATTCTGACAGCTCCATCAATATCCATCCACAGTGAGTTTGAGGGTGAGAGCTGCGACTGGAAATGATGCGGTGGCTGTGAACCAACAGATGCCTCCATATACAGTGAAGCAGTCAGTCCTACAGGTCACAGAGGTCATGACCGGTTCACACTTGAGTTATGTGTCATCTTCATTGCGCACCATCTTCAACGGAATTAGAAAGACTGGAAGGAACAAAAAGGCAGGCAGAAGGACAAGCAGGAGCAGCAGAGATGTTCATCCATTCATTCATTCATCCGTCGTCTACCTCTTTATCCTCCACATGAGATTCACAGAGCCGCTGGTGCCAATCCCAGTTTACACAGGGCCAAAGGTGGGATTCACTCTGGACAGGTCGCCGTTCAATGGCAGAGCCACACAGAGACGAACAACTATTCAACCTTACGCCTACAGTCAGTTTTGACTGTGGGAGGAAACTGGACAACCCTCAGAAAACCCACGCACACACAGGGAGAACATGCAAACTGCATGCAGAAAGGCCCTTGTTCTGACCGGGTCATGAACTCGGTGCAGCTGAGATATGTAACAGTCAAAAATAACTGGTTCGGATATCTGTGCATTTTCAAAATTCAAGTAAACAAGATTGTTTTATGTTATTTGGTGCACAAAGTCCATGACATGTTCTGCTGCACTGCAGATTTAAAAAGGTCTGCAGGTTGTATGTTAATACAACCTCACTTTTGCCAGCAAAATGGAAAATCAGTCAGGTGACGTGACTTTCTCATGTTGCCGTGTGTGTGGGGGTGTAAGAGAGGAGCTGCTTAGTCTCACTCTATCTATAATTCCATATTTACACCAATCTTCACGGCTTGTGTGAACGTTGTCTACAGACATATGAGTCATGGCATGTTCATGAAAGTGTATGAAAACAATTCTATAAATGTATTTGATCAGAAGCTGGAAAATAACTTCATACATTGTTTCTATTCAGAAATCACCCAGAAAAATTGCATTATCTTAACCTTTAAGTTGCTGTTTTTGTTGCAATTTATTGTCATTGTGGTGGTGGTGTCTTAATTTAAGGCCAAAATATGACATTTTAAGTTCAGCTGATTGGAAATTTGACACCGAATATCACAATGTATCACGTACCATAAATGTCCACCATGCTGGATGTTTAGTTAATTTGATTTTTGGATTCTCTAATTAGCTACCACTGATCAAACACTATTGCAGAGTGTGGGAATCTAATTACCATAAATATGGTACATACTGTATTTTTCTTATGGGGTGCCATAAATTACAAAAACATGTCCATGATGCCCCTTAATGGAAGTCAGTTCACTAATTCTGCTGACAGAAAAGCAAACACCGCAGAAAACATAATGTTTTTAAAAACATTCATCCATGTCAAACCTATAGCGCAAACATATGTCACATATAAATGAATTAATTTAAACATTCTACCAATAGTCAAACAGATTACACAGAGGGAATATCTATATGTAAGCTGCTATTGACGTCATAGGAGAGACTATCAGTTCTCAACATGTTTGACACACCTTTAATCACAGTTGATCTTGTTTCTATTTAGAAAAGGGGGGGAAAAAAAACAACGACGGACACAGACAGAAAGAAAATGGCAAAGACATTAAGCAAATAGCCTCATTAAAGCCAGTTAATCTTCACCTGTTGACTTCATACTTGTGGAGCGCTCCATACATCTTCCCGCTCCTCCCAGGAGCTGGTCAGGTGTCAAACAGGCTAACAAATAACCTCAGATAATCGCTATTTCATTTACCACAGGCAGTCATATAGAGACGCGAGGGCTCAGTGTGCGTTTTTTTTTGTGTGCGGCCGTACAAAGACGGCGGAAGTTCAACCATTAGTCCGTTGCTACTTCTATCTATCATACTTGGACATTCTCTCAACATTGACTTGCTATATCCATCTATATCTATATCCGTAATAGATAAGCTCACCTCAGCCCAGTGTCTTCACTTGTCTTGTGTTGTTTTGCAGATAATAACGAACCAAATTAAATGTAAGGATTTAATTACAATAACACATGACTCTGTGGGCGTGTGGCATCAATTCCAACAACTTCTAAATCTGGCCAGACAGATTAACAGAAACACACTATATAAATATACATATAGTGGGTTAGGGTAGTTATAGATACAGTTTAGAGCCCAGCCCATGGCACATGCACTATCACATAAGAATTTCAGTTTGGAACACATCATTAGTGTTTGAGCATAATGTCTTTTTCTTTCAATATTTCAGAGCAGATTCTTTAATGAGTGTCGGCCTTTTAGAGCCATTAAATCTTTACAGACATATTAATATATGAAACCACCGGAGCCCTATGAGGCCTGGCCCTCCTCTAATGGCCTGGATGATTAAGATCCTGATCAGATGAGTGATCTATATAAACATTACAGTAATGCAAACGCACAAGGACGCACACAGACGGACAAACTGTACGTGGACGTTGTTGTCCATCAAGCTGGAGCCGTAAAATTTTATAAGCTGCTAATAGAAAAGTGGCATAAAGGCATTACTGAATGTGTGTGTCCGCCATTACTTTGATGACCTCAGTGATATTGCAATAATATCTCATATTCTTCGTTAATTTTAACTTCACAATTTCACACTTTGTTGAAAATCGGAGATTAAGTGTGCTGCTTAAAAGTGAAGTATGACATCCGTCTTATTCAGCTGTGCATGTGTGTGTGTGTGCCTGGTGTTCCTCATGTTGTGGGGACCTATATCTGTTTCCACAGTCACATTACGGGGACTCAAGTCAAGTGCCCATAATGTAAATTACTACATTTGAAGGTGACGACATGTTTTAAAGTTAGGCAGAGGTTAGGTTTAAGTTAAGGTTGGGGTCAGGGTTAGGATTAGGGCACCAGTAATTATGGTTAAGGTTAGTCCCCAGGAAATGAATGTAAGTCAATGCAATGTCCTCTGAAGTCGTGGAAACCGATGTGTGTGTGTGTGTGTGCGTGTGTGCGTGTGTGTGTGTGTGTGTGTGTGGGAGGGTGTCAGGAAGACGAATGACCCGAGTGTCATGGAGGCTGTCCGGAGTCCTGTCATTTGCAAACACTGCAGCAGAGGAGAAAATCTAATGTGTGTGTGTTTTAACATGTATGACCAGCGTGCATAAAGACCAAGTAGATTTTGAGTCTAAAAACTGCAGATGAACATTTAAAAAAAAAAAAAAAGAAAAAAAAGAACTTAAATGCTGGCTCATGTAAACTGAACATGAAACCCCACAAAATCATAAAAGTAAACATTTAAAAAGTCAATGTTTAATAACAATACATGCAGTAAACTCAAAGAACAGGCTAATGCTATGGTCTGCTGTAAAAATCATACATACAGTAGCTTTAGAAGAGCTGGTGTTTTAAGACAGCCTGCTATGTTAACTAATACTAACCACCTTGTCGTTAGTATTAGTTAGCTGACTAAATTGTCAGTATCGTTTGTGGAATTGATCTTTATAAAGTGGCTGAGGAAAGAACTGTTAGTGACCACAACGACGGACCTGAAAAACAGAAGATGTACAAGTGTGTGGTCATAAAACCGCATCCTATCATCGAAGAACGCAAATGAAAATAAATCATAACCAATATTTAATAATAAAAACTCCATAAAACAGCTCATCAGCAACTGTCTCTCTCTCAACGAACGCTCAGATTATGAATGCGATCACTCTCCGTCTCCTCTCTTTTGTGCCCACATTAGTTTAAATCCAGCCTCCGCCTCTTCTTGTCTGCCTAATATTAAGCGTAATCCTATCATCGTGTTATTGCTTAGACTCCATCTCTGCTCAACAAGTCCATTAGCACAGCTAGGTGAGCTAATGAGGAGACTTAATTGGTTAAATGGCCGGGGGGCCTAGTGGATCATGTTCCGTTTTCATCAGGCTTCAGCTCAAACACTAATATACAACAAGCCAAAGGAATTCATAAACTTATTTAAAGCACATATGAAGAGCATTTATAGAGCACATTTAGCACATTCATGCACAGGTCTTTAAACATCACTGGTGCATGTTAACATTGTAACGTTGTTGGGTCTGGTTTAGTTTGCTCAGAGAAGGTAACAGTGCGTTTTTAAAAGCTGAGTTTTTCCTCCTGCGGGTTTAAAAATAATCCCGTCCACTGTACGTTCTCAAAAACATCTCCAGCCACATGAAAACACAAAAGCTCGTTGTTAAGCGCTGTCAGAACCATGTCAAGTCAACAACTGGCAAAATAACCATAACTGTTAAGCCTTGTTTGGCCAATAAAACAACATATAAAACATCAATTGCATTTGTATGTAAGGCCCAAAGTCACAGAAAAGGTCTTCATGGAGACATTAAAGTCTTCATACAACTTGTCCACATTATAAAAAACAGAACTCTCTTTTTTATCATGCACTAATCGTATACTGCAGAATGATACATCATTGTTGTCTAAATAAGGATTCCCCATATTATCAGCTTTAATTGTGAACAAAAAAACACCTTTTTTTGTCAGTGTGACAGTGATCAGTACATGATTTAACCATTTTTTTTTTGCTGAGCAAAAGTAAAACAGCCACTACAGAATGTTTGTTGTGTGAAAGCTATTTGACATGTTTGAGGCTGTTAACAGCAGAGAACAGTGGGACACTTACTAATGACTGACTGAACTTGAAGGTCAAAGGTGAACCCACTAAACCTCAGCTGTGACATTTGACACGAGAACTGAAACCCTGACCTTTGTTTGTAAAAATGTGCTTGAACCCTTACCAACCTTTGAGTTAAAACTCCCAAGATCCTCAGTGAATGCTCAGTGACAGATCACCAAATGAATCATCCATCAGCATCACAGCACCGCTGCTTCCTCATCCCAGTTTTCTCTTCCAGGAAGCTCAGTGCTTCGACATAAATCAATTAGAACCAGTTGATAAAAAGACAAATCAAATTCACAGGGCCTGATTGTGCAGTTAAACGATATGAATGAAAGAAATAAAGATAATGTTATGAAGAGTTGATTGTGTGCTAATATTGGTATAAATCACATTTGCGAAAGGAGCTCAGAGACACAAGGAGACACAGCATGAGTAAGTGATGGAGAGATGAGGACATCATTACTCTGACAGAGAAAATATTGAATCCATATCTCCAGATTCTCTGGTTCAGTTCGATGAGGATGAATGTTTAGAATATGAAGTTTAAAAATAAATGTTATTCAATTAAAACATGGATAAGAAGACATCTGTCATGGAAACAGTTGGCGGCGGGTGGGGGGATTATTTCTGTGTGTAGCTGTGTCTTCACATTTCGTTGTCACAGTCTACTGCAGGACACTGGTCCAACTGGGGACATAAATCCAGCCTTAACCAGAATTTTAATGACAATGCTCCCTGTGAACAGATCATTATTGATCTGTTATTGATCAGTATGCACAACACATGTCTACAAAACTTTGTGATTTTAAGATTTAGTAGCTAACATTTGTTGCATTATTCACAGTCATGTCTCTTGGTCTTGGGGCTTAAATCCAAAACACATTACACTAATTTTTCTCTTCATCTTGTTGAGTGTGTTATTTGAATATGATCTTTACATATTATATAATAGTAATAGTAATAGTAATAGTAATAGTAATAGTAATAGTAATAGTAATAGTAATAGTAGTAATACCAGTAGTTTCCTGGGTCTTGAATTCCCAGGAAACATTGAGTCACTCGTTATCTTTAATCCTTAATTTTGCTTGATTGTGCTTTATAATACTGTAAGTATGAATAGCACATACTAATTCAAGTCATTGTAAGAAAAAAAGTTTTGAGGAACACGGTCAGTATATTGATTCACAGAATCTAAACTAAAGAGGTCATCGATATTAAAGGGCTAATTTGGGATCTATGCATATCTCACTATATCTATGTGAAAATGTGAGAAAATATACAAATAAAACACCAAATCTTGAACGTTTTCAACTATAATATGTCCTCATGCAGTGGTCCAGTGTAGTATATATATATATATATATATATATATATATATATATATATATATATATATATATATTTCCTTCTATACAAGTGTCTCACAGAGCAGCAGTGTTGTGTATCAGACACACCTTCACCATTTTAAAACATGTGCATCCATTCTCTCGCTCCACATTGCATTTGATTCACCTCCTCACGTACTTGAAGACCAACACCAAGCTAAATGTCAATTTCAAGACACACAGGAAAACAGGATGGTTAATGTGCACCAGTGCAACCACACAACAACTACACACACACACACAGAGACAGAGAGAAAGAGAAAGAGAAAGGTGGGTGGGAAAGAAAATCCCCTTCTGTGTGTTCATTAACTCCAGCTATGAGTGTGTGTCTGACACTAAATAACCTGTTAAACTTCATCTGGAAATTCTGCCTGTCCTCATTAGCACGACTGGACTTAAAGATGTAATTTTTTAAGTGAACACATTTAACAGACTTGCACATTTAGAGCACATTTAGAATGGCTTCTAATTACTTAACTTTTTTTTTTTTTCATATTCTCACATTGTTTTACTTGAACTGTAGTCACTGACTGACCACATCATTTAGCATGTGGAGAATGTGAGTCTAATTAAATGGCAGATTTCAACATATAAGAAGAAAGGAAAAACAGAAAATAAAAAACTTTAAATGAGTCAAATGAATGTCTGGAAATGAAAAGCATGTGTTGTATCTGTTGTTCCTTCTGGAGACGTTGATCAGTCTCTTTCTCACGGCATTGATCCTCCATTACTAAGGACATGACACATGAGCAACATTTATGGCCTCTGTTGTTCCTCGTTGCCCATTATTTTACCCACATTGATTCTGTCCTGACATTATTGAAATGTCTCTGTTTCTGTCGTCCCCAGACAAAAAAAATAGTTTGCCCTTCACATTTTTATTTTACTCTTTTTAAAATAAGAACATACATCTATTTCACATCCATTTTTTAATATCCTTGCCTAAATCTCTTTCCCTGTCCTACAACAACTTTGACTGCATTGAAGATCACCCCACCACATACATTGAATATAAGCTTTCATTTCAAGTAGAATTACTTATTTTTTATTATGATGGGTTTCATAATGATTTTATTTTATTTTATTTATCCTTTATTTAGCCAGGAAACTCCCACTGAGATAGAAGATGTCTTCTTCTAGGGAGTCCTGGATGTAAATTATGTATACTTTGGTTTAATGTGTATTTCACCCTAAGTGGAACAATAATTTCCAAAGTGGACATCACACTATGCTGAAAGAAACCCGAAAGATGAAATTGAGGTTTTAAACTAAAACTTTTAATGGACATACTTTATCAAGAGACTTCCTTTGCAACCAACCCCCCTGATGGTCATCCAAGAGAATACGCTTCCACATTGGTTTCACTTTTTGCACTCAGAGACTTTAGGTGCTTCTCAAAGATGAAGAAAAGATCCAAATGGTTGCATTACAAGGAAATTATACCACTAAACCCCTGTTCAATGTGCAGGATTCTAAGAGACCAAGTTGCACAGATTATTATATTATATTGCTTTTGGTGTAAATGTAGATATTGCTTTTCTACCATTTTATCCTCCACATGAGGGTCACAATGAGCTGACTGAAGGGGTGGGACTGGCACAACCTGACACATAACACGTAGAATGTTGCCTGTCAATACTGTGAGTGTCATGGATGAACAACACTGAAAAAAGTGACACATGGACGCGAGTAAAACCCTGACGTGATGTCTGATTCAATGCAAATAAACAACAATGAGATAATGGACGTTTTCAGTGATGCACAGCCACAGAGACAGAATAGACAAAGTAGAAAATTGCACCATGAACAGTGAACAGGCCTCTTCAGGACACACACACACACACACACAGCAACAGGATGTGGAGTATTGTAGAGTATAATGGTGCACAGGAAGGATTTTATGTATTATGACCTAATGCGTCATAGATAAAGAGGCTCTCCACTTCTCATCCCACTTCCCCTCTTTTTTCCCTTTCTTTTTCTCCTCCCGTGTCACCATTCTCCTCTGCTCCTTTTTCACTTTTTCTCTTGACTTTTTTTAAATCGTGTCCATCTTTATTCATCCTCACTTCCTGCTTCTCTCTCTCTCTCTCTCTCTCTCTCTCTCCTTTCCTTTGCCCTCTTTGATGTCTCTTTCTCCCCTATTTTGCCGATTCTCATTTTTTGCTGTTCCCTTCATATTTGCATAGTTTTGCCTTTTGCCACCTTTAATCTCAGCCTGACTTTCATTCGCTGTTGTCTTATTTCAATGGTTGTCCCATGCACATATTATCTTCTCCCTCTTTTCTGCTCTTCCCTCCAAATCTATCCTTTTCCAAACTTTCCTTTTTCTCATGTCTTGTCTTTCGTCTTCTTAACTCTTTTTGTTCAAATCTATGTAGTATCATGAATTAATATGTTGTAGCCAAAGCACTTCAAATTTCTCAGTTCTACTGTTCCTTTCTCCAGACTCACACCCTCACACAAACAGTCTGTAAGTAAAGGCATATACAGTATAGAGGCATATAAACCCACTACAGTACCTCTCACCCACACTCATTTTCTGACACCCATCTGTAGTGACATCTGACCTCCAAAAGTTAATGTGTAACAATGATAATCATGGACAGAAAAAGTCCAAAAAAGTTCACTTTTAATAACCAGTGCTGTGAATGAATGTAATACAGGCCGACCAACCCCCCTGCACACACACACACACACACACACACACACACACTCATCTGTGTGAGTGATTACATTAAGTCTGCTCACTAATGACACTGGTGAGTCTCGTGTTTCCTCCTGGAAAAAATAAAAACTGATAGGAAACCATACCTGCCCCAACAATTTAATGCTGTTAAAGCAGCGTAGGAGACGCTCATCCACTTCCCTGCTTTCATTTAGCTGGGGATGAGCTGCAGGATGGGGGTGGTGGGGCGGTCGGGGGCTGGGGGGGCGGGGAGTAGACATCATTATCAGGTATTATAATCAGATAGACAATGTGCGGTGGTTTAGATAACGGGGGGAGGGTGGGGTGGGGGGTCTTAATGTTGTGACAACGGCGTAGGAGTGAATTAGACAAGGCCCTAACCTCCACGCTGATAATAGCTCTCGTAATTGAATGCCATTCAGTTGTACAGACACATGGTTAAACAACAAGCACGGTCAGAGAAAAGAAGAGAAGAGAAGAGAAGAGAAGAGAAGAGAAGAGAAGAGAAGAGAAGAGAAGAGAAGAGAAGAGAAGAGAAACTTGTGACTCTTTAACTTCTTGATTTGTGTGCATAAAATGACACATCAGACGTGTAAAATATGAAATCATGACGTGTCATAACTGAGGAATTGCGGGCATGTTCATGTTTGCAAGTTGGTCAGATGCATGATGTTCTACCAACATGTGTAAGGAGTCTGTTTACATATACAATAGAATAATAATATTCGCCAACAGTTGTTTTAAAAGTGATCTTTTAAGATTTTCTGTCTAAAAACAAATCTACACCATTCATGTTTCTTTTGCCCTGCTGTTAGTCTGTGTGAATTAACCTCAGCATCCACCTCTGCTGAGCTGAGGAAACTGTCTGTTGGAGGCCAGTACGATCAGAAATGCTAAATAAATTACAGCATTAAATTTATTAATCAACCCTTATATACAGCTCAATATGGTGCGCTGCTGAACCTCTGCACAAGGCTGTAGGCCTGTCACGCCACAAACAGATACATTCCGGTAGTTGGCCCATGGATGAAACATATGGCTCAAATAGTTAATAATCAAATAATCAAGTAAGATAGTCCTTTATTACTCCCACACAAGGAAATGTATAATAGAAACAGATATAGCCATACAAATAAAACTGTATTGAATATACCACGAATCAAACCCACGGCCTCCTGCGTGAAAAGCATGTGGTCTACCACTGAGCTACGTCCCCATTCATAACAAATAGGTAATCAACCAATGTTATTGCAGCCAGTGCTCACACACCAACAGAGAAGACTGCTCAATGTAACCTTTACTTGCACAACTAAATCCAAAATGATAATGGTCTCACTTAAGTACTTAAAAACACCATTAGTTCTGAAATACTGAAAGCTACCAAATGAAACCACAGGTTTGTCACTTTTGGGTAATGGTGAATTTTGCAGAGATGTGGTAGTTCATTTCCACCATTAAACTCATTGACTTTTTACTTCAATTAAGTCAAAAATTGTGCTTGTTCTTGAAACGTGAAGCTGCTGCTCTTCTTGAATCCTGCACACATTATTGGTTCTTTCTGAGGCAATTAAGCAACATGAACTTTTTGTCTTTGCGTAAATCTTATCCTGAATGCCAAATCAAGAAAAACAAATCACCCCGCACCTGCGTCTTGTCATTAAGGAACTGTGATTATACCATTTATTGGATTTCAGTGCCACTGGAGGATGGCTGAAAAACCACAACACTGGCATTAAGCAGAACTCGAGCCGGCTGTCTTTGCACTCTTTAGCGGGTTTTAATTGGTGGGGAACAGGAGAGAGGCGCCCAGCAAAAACATCATTACAGGCTTAAACCACCACAACAGGGTATTGCTAAGATTTAATTACACCAGGCTATTGTTCAATTTGCCTCTCAATGTCTCAATTAAGTGAAAAAGGGAATATGAGGGTTCAGGTTTCAGGCTCATCTGGGCAGGAGAGGAGTTTCCCTCAGTGAAGTTCATATAACATCACAGCTGAGATCAAATGGATTTGTCACTGTTTGACTAATGACAGGGAAGAGAAATAAACCCTATTAGAAAATCATCAAGAATCCCTCTGTCACTGCAGAGCGTCTTTGTGTGTGTTGTGTTTCTGCTGTAGAGAGGCCTCAGAGCTGATGCTGATGTGTTTACTCTTATATTGAATTGTGCAGATGATGCGATCTGAGGATGATGGTCTCCAAAAATAGAAAAAAAAACCCTCATCCTTTCTTCAGAATAAAAAAAAAAAGTACGAAAAATCCTACAACCATTTCCCTTATTAGTTTTGTCGTCATTCAATATCCATCTCTATTTTTTCCCCACAAATAACGCTCTGTCATCTGCATCCAAAGAAACAATAGGGGTGTAATTTCACTGAGGGAATGAAATTGAAACTCTCAACTGCAGTGATGAAGAAGTGAAATGATGGAAAGATGTTAAATGGTGGGGAAAAGATTGAAGGTGGAAGACTCCTCAGCTATCTGGTTTACTTTATAAATGTTGTGATGTTTAAACTGCTAAACGATATTTAAAAGAAGATCCTGCATCTGCAGGTTGATTCTTCAGGTAAAAAGATTTGTCTGGCACCAAAATAAGGCCAGTTCCATATTGCATAATTCAGAAATTGTTTTATTCTGTAATAAGGGTTTTGTTCATCTTTTACTTTAAGCAGTGGACTCTGACACACGCCACTATGAGATCTTAATTGTCCTGGCCTTTTACATGTGAGCCACCACACATCTATGAACATATGGTCATGTGAAGCAGCATTGATCACCTCCGTTCCCAAAATTTAGATGAGGTGCTTGAATGCAACTCCTCCGTCTTTGCTTGTTGGCCATTTTCCCGGGTCACATGCTGATGCCCTGTGGTCACCAAATGGGCCAGATCAATACGTGCAGAACATAAATTATTGCCATAAGTATCATGCAAATAGTGGGCTGTTAATGATGAGAAAGCTATACATATAAACAAATGTTACTTGTTTGTTTTTAAGAAATATCAGTATATAGGGAATTGTTGATGGTGGGTAAGTTTAAGGTAGAAATGAAGGCACTTCATAATTTCTTTGCTCTGTTCTAAAGTATTCATAGTCAGGTCTGCAGTGTGTCCCTGTCTTACTTTGTCTTACTGCTGTGGACATATGAGCTGCTCGATCAATGCACAGCAGGCCACAACAATCAATAAGACAGGGATTTATAGCAGAGCTTTTGGTAATGTTGATTTTACCTTGAGTCTGAGCCTTTCTTTTCACCATCGGCCTGATCCGTAATCACTCATTCATTCAGACAGTGTGAGGCACTGTCACAGTCTGAAGCCTCTGGAGGTTACACCATGCTCTTGTTAAGCAGCAAATAATAATGTCATGTAACCGCCTGAACGCATGGTTACTGATCGTTAAATAAGGTATTCTGAGTAATTAGTAAAAACTGTCTGCAGCGTCTGCATTCATTACCGGTGATCCTGCACACAGGCGCTGGAAGTGTTTACCCATTGAAAATGCAGAATGCCCATTTTTTTCCAACAATAGAAACTTTTCAACAATCTGAAACTTTTCATGAGGGTTTCTTGCAATTCTCAGCCATACTGCCTCCATAAAGGCACTCCAACATTACTTTTTAAACCGTTGGTAGGATATAAATTAGCCTTCTGACCTAACTCAGAATTTCTTTGTATTCATTTTTCTACTGAACATTCATCATATGAAAAAAAAAAAGACTACCAACAATAAAATGCACTTTCCATAGACAGACGAGAACATGTGAAGGAGCCTTTTTGATAAAAATGACTTTCCCTTTCCAGGTTCATTGTTCATTCATTGTTCAGCTCTAGGTTAGTATACCTGGTGCACAGATTGAAACTCAAACCAAATTTTGACTTTTGACGAAAACAGCAGCTCAGCACATTGTTTTTGTTGTCAGGGGTGTGTATATGACTTTTCATGCGCGTTGCACCTCCTTGATTCCTTTCATCCGTGCTCCTTCCTTCCTTCCTCAGCTGACTAAAAAAAACTACAGACTGGGTCATTATGGCTGAAGTGTTGTCACTGCTGTCTTGTCCTGTCCGAAGAACAAAGACATCCAGAGACTGATGACCTCAGTGTGTCTGTGACGACACAGAAGACAACACCATTGTCATCTGTTTGCATTTCATTCAAAATTCATGTGTTACATGCCCATCCCAAAATCTGACTTTGCACAAATTAGGGTAAGTACTCTGATATACAAACTTAACTTAAATGTGAGTAATTAGGAGTCAACAAATATTGTATAAATAGCAACTGTTATCATGTGTTTCCTCCACTGCGGGTAATAATGTTATAGAAATATGATTTTTAAGGACAGGCTGAGTCAAATTTGTTCATAGAGCCTGAAATTTAAGATAAAGCTCTAGCTGAACAAAAACAGTTGTGTGAAATAGGTGCTTAAAATTGTTATTTAATGGGTATAACAATAGGCTGATTAACATTATCCAGAAACAGCTACGTATAAATGATATATAATTTTCTATAAAGACTGTAGCTAACCATGTGGGAAACACGTTGTTTGATGACAAGCACTTAATAGTTGAGTGTAATGCTTCTCATCCACCTCCGTAACTTCCTCTGCACTTCCTCTCTGCCGACCTGCTGCAGCAGGAAACTACAGACGAGGTCGTTATGGCTGACGTGTCGTCAGCCTTGTCTTGTCCCCATCCAGACAAACAAAGACAGAGGGTCCTGTTGATGAGACACTGGCAGACTCCTGTCTGCCTCAGCAGGGACTCAGGATGCAGCGGCGAGCCCCAGCTACATTCAGTCCCATTCACGGTGGCAGCATGTGATGGAGAGTCTGTTAATGTTCAACAACAGACAGGAACTGATACAGTGCTTCTGCCAAGGAGCGGCACACACACCCCCATGTTTGCCACTCCACCATGTTTTTGTTGGATGGCAAAAAGACAAAGTTGGAAAAATTGAATATTGCTACCACGTAACAGAGCAATGCGCATGCATTATGAAAACACACTATTCTGAATCCAGATAATCACTAATCATACAGAGAGCAGTGCCCCACGATGTACTTCTGCAGCTGCCAGTAGCTGTGTGGAAAACTGTGAAGTGGTAGGAAAAGAAGATGAATCATATGCTCAATGTGAGACTATAGCAGTCAAAGAAAGATAACTGCATAGTAAGATCATCAATTTATAAGAGATGTGGCAGAAACCATGGTGGACATCTTGACACAGAGAAAACATTATCATCATGACAAAGTCATGTCCCTTAATATAGCTGAGCAGGTGAATCATGCATGACAGTTTATAACTACTGACGCTGATGTTAGCATGGAGACTAATGTCACTGGCTTTGCACGACAAGCAGAAGAACTGGACATAAATGGGCATGTCTGGTTAACTTGAAAGCAGAACTACCAATGAGAACATCCCTCACATGATCCTTCTTTTTTTTTTAACAGGGCGACACTCATCTGGAATCATGCCAGGTCACTTACATGTAAGCGTGTGCTGATGGAGCAGCAGTGGTGACAGAGGAGGGACTGCATGGCCTCTTTTAATTTCCAGCAGACTGAGCACAGCAGCATGTTCTCTCATGCAGTAAGCGTGGAAACAACATAATTTGGTTGCAAACGGAAACAGGCTTATTTACATGTAGAGGGGGAAGTGAAATCTGGTAAATGGAGACTCTTGGAGACCAAGTGGCAAGTGAAAGTGACGTCACCCGACAGAAGTTGACATCTGAAACCAGGATCCTGTTAGACAACACCAGCTGTCATTCACACTGGTGTCCACTCATATGGACAGATGTTTTCTATTGAAGGAGATGTGAAACTAGCGATGGAGACCAATAACTATCAATGAAAATGTTAAATTAAGTGAGAAGTAGACTTATAGATATAAACCTAATTATAGATATATAGACCTAAATTCAAATTGAGATCACTTAGCAACCAGTGGGGGTCACCCCCTGGTGGCTAGTCAGTATATTCTTACTTTCTGTTTAGTTTCAACTGGCAAACCAGAAGACTGTGTTATTCACAGTCTATGGTAAAGACCCAGTCTGCCTCAGTGTAAATGGCCTCTGTCAGAACATAGAGAAGAATGATCTTCGGTCCATTCCTTTAAAAGGTCCAGTGTGTGACATTCAGATGAAATGATTTTCATTTGGCAGAAATTGAAGATAAAAAAAAAAAACAAACAAACTGAAGAGTGGATTTTTTTTAAGTATGCAATCACCTGATTGAATGAATTGTTATTCCAACTACCCCAGAATGAGCGTTTTATAGTTATATTTATATCAGGAGCCGGTAAGCTCTATAGGAGGCATCATTCTGGACCATCTTGTTTTTACAGTAGCCCAACACACATGGTCAAGAAGAGTGGGATGAAGAATATTAAGCTGCAATTTGACACCCTGCACCGTTATAGTATTTTAAACACTGAATCAAGGACATAGTTACTGCTACCTGCAGCTGCTTTAATTAACTGAAAAATGAATGAATGCCTTATTACATGCCTTGTTCAGCACATGTGATACTGCTAACTTATCCAATCTTGGCCAAGTCAAAGTTATAAAATAGACTTTAATCTCGATGTGACTTCTTTGTAAAATAAAAGGTTAAATAAAGATCAAAATAATAAACGTTCAATACTAGCCTGTCCCAACGACATCCCAGTATAAAGTCATCTGTCTCTGAGCTGACACTCAGTACTACAAACCAGGCCTCCTCACAGCTTGCAGCTCCTCGTGCCCTGTTGCCCCCTGCTGCTTCCTGTGTTTTCTGAAAGTTGGTCCATCAATCCACCCTGCTGACACACACACACACACACACACACACACACACACACACACACACACACTGGTCCAGAGAAGAACACACTTTCACAGCTACTGGATGGGGGGCGGGATTTTCATGGTTATCAGAACATAAATCAATTAATGTTGTGCTAACCTGTGTAGTTCCACCAACATGAACTTGTAAACAATGTTGTTCTCCTTTGTTTGTGGAGACATTTTTAGGTTTTGGTTTGTCCGTTTGTGCTTGTGCAGAAACGTGGCACACAATGAAAGACATATTCTAAGGCTACAAACCAAACACTTTTTATTTGAAAACAATTGTACACTTACAAAAACTTTCTCATCAGTAATATATTACATTTCTGCCATAAACACCTCTCCTATATGTTACACACAATTTTCATGTACTCTGTTAGATCCCTCCTACTGTTTCTTTTCTCTGAATGTGCATGTGCTTCATGACAAAATATTTCTGATCCTTTCTTGGGTTTTGCTGACATGGCAGCACGTTGTTTAATTCAGATTACATGCCTACTGATGCTCATGGATGTGTGAGACTGACTAAACTTCTGTGCCACTGTTTTTATTCAGCGCTGTCTGATCTCTAAAGAGGAAAAGGGTCGTCCGTGTGTCGTCACGCAGACGCATCATCATATCGTCCATCCCCGGGTGTCTTTGTCTCTTTGACAGGACAAGACAAGAATGACGACACAGCAGCAGTAATGTCCATGCCTGTAGTTTTGTGGTGCAGCAGGAAGTGAGTCAGCGGCTGACAGAGAACACAGAGGAGGCCTCTGATATTGAAGCCATGAAAAAGTGATTTCATCAAGTCTGTAATAATGTTATCATCAAGTACCAAACTATACAGTGAATGTTATAACCCACAACTGTCAACAACTGACATTTCATATCTACTCTTGAAGGGTTTTGGGGAGTTTACTGCACTGCCACAAAAAACCAAATAACAGATAAGTATTTACTGCTCCCACTTTCAGATAAGCCGATGACAGTAGATTAAAGAGAACTTTACTTTCTAACTACATGAAAAAGGACCATGCTGATGATATTCTGTATCAATGAAATAGCTAACCAATAATGGACATACCTTCAATCATTTATTATGGTGGCCCACTCTTATAAGAAATACTGTGATTGATGTAAGTCACAGTATAAATCGCAGTATAAAGAGCAAATTTCTGACTATTTTTACTGACTATCACTACAACCTAATATTATTTTAAAGCAATTTCCAAGAGATATGTATGAAAAATTAATTCCAACTTCATTTCAAACTTAAAATACGCATTATTTATTAGTATGTCAACTTAGTAATAATCCATAACAGAGTATTACCTCCTGTCTAAACGAAGATTGTTAAAAACTGTGATCTGCTTGACGATTTGCACCTTCAAGAGAAACCACAACTCAGCTCTGTTTCCAAAGCTTCACTAACCTTGATTACAGATAGTAAGTTATTTTATTTATAATCACAATTCATTGGATTCAAATTTTATAAAAATTTTATAAAACAAATGGTAATCAACTCGAAGATCCAACATGAAGACCCCAGTGAAAAAATATTAATACTATACTATACTATACTATACTATACTACAACCTTTAACTGATGTGCATAAAGTTATGCTCTTGGCTTTAAAACACTTTGCTCTCCTCTGCAGATGTGAGAAAAATGAAGTAAGTTGGAGCAGTTAAACCTTTTTCTTTTATGTCAGAAACATGTTTTTTGTTACATCCTGTCCTGGCCAGGTCTCCCTTGTAAAAGAGGTTCTTAAGCTCAATGGGATTTTTTTTCTTGGTTAAATAAAGGTTTTAAAATGGTCGGTTCTGGTATTTTAATACTTTGTTGACAGTAAAACAGACATAAAATTGGTCGATACTAGACATCAGCACTCTTATGCCTTAAAAGCAACCCTTAATGTGATGCATTTAACAAATGAATGCATCTAACAAGGAAGTGGCCTTTGTGAGGACTGGAATCCCTCCTGGGTGTGTGGCGTAAGGCGTGTGGGAGTGTTGTGTGGGCTTTCCCCATGCAGAGGGACTCTAAAGGCCAGCCTACACACTCAGGATCCCGCCTCTATCCCAGCCATGCCATCCAGCTGCAGTCTGTCAGCAAAACAGCCAGCGAGGCAGAAAGCATAGAGGAAGAGGACAACAAGGAGACTGCAGGATAACAAAAGCTGTGTGAGAGTAAGAGCATGGAGAAAGAAAGAAATGTGTGCGTGATAGTCAAAGTGTGAGGTGGATGGGGATGCAGAAACTGTGAGTCGGTGTGTGATCATCCCGGTGCATAGAATAGGGCCACTCCTACGCTCACATTCCTCTGTATTATATGCAAGTCAACGGGATTGACAGTGTGGACGTGCACATCCTTGACAGCTGCACTGTGAGCAGGGAACACACAAGTACCTGCAGCAGGAGGGTGCGTGTAGGAGGTGATGCTCTTTTCCCGACTCTGAAGGAAGAGGACAGAAGACCTCCAAAAGAGCAACTCGTGACTGACTATCTGTCTATCTATAGGTTCACTAAGGCAAATGAAATCCCTTTATTTAGACATGTGACTGCTGAATGTAAATCTGTTTTGGATGAGAAATCCAGATCCCAGATGTTTGGGTTCATGACAAAATTCCATTTCACACAACAGAACACCAATTATTGGCACCATACAGAGACTGAGGTTCCACTTTTGAAGCTTGCTGTCCTGCTGTGTGTGAGCCTGTTTCCCGTTGTAGTTGCTAGTCAGTTTACTCCAAACACTTTTCCCCCAATTTCCTTTTTTAAATTTCCTGGAAAAATGAAAATAGATTGGGAGAGTGTTCCAGGGAATCGTTGCTTGTGGAATTTAAAGGAACTGTATGTCAGAAATGTTCAGAATGAAGTAATTAAATGACTATGATATTTTATCACTGTCTTCAATTACAGCAAAGGTGCAGTCAATATATTTACACTTAAACTTTTAATTTACAGTGAGCAAATTCTGTTTATGTTTATTTTGTGCAAAGTGGGGGTTTAAGTGTAACTTTTTTTTGGACATGTTTCATTTCCTGGACCCTAAAACCACCTGGCAACCCACGAAGGCCTGGGAGGAATTGAAGGGGGCACAATGGAGTAAAGTACCTAACAAAAGAAGAAGATATAAAAATCCTATTTCAAATTTCATTCTATGTCAGACAAAGACAGTGGTGTCTCCACTGAAACATACAAAGGAACATTTTCGCTGTTGTTTGAACCTCAGGGATTTCTCTACTGACAGCTTAGGACACTGATTGAGGAGTGAATCCAGAGGGCCAGTCAGTGAAACTATATTGCAAACCAGTGCCAACTTGTGGACGACACTGGTGTAACAGATGCCAAGCACAGCAGTTGTTTCCCAGTCTTGTGATGAGGGAAAGATGCAGACCCTGACTGGGAAATTAAACTAGTGTGAACAGAGCTCCATCTAGTGGGGACATCATCTATACATTTATAAGAGTCATCAGTAAAGTGTATCTAAAGCACTAGTCTACTAGCAGTTTCAGCAGTTGCTCGTGTTCATTCTCTGTCAGGACAAGCCGGTGGTGACAGTTCAACCAACTGAGCGGCACACAAGAAGCTGACAGTTGATGAGAAAGAGCAAATCCAAAGATCCAGTCAGTAAAACCATGTTGCAAACCAGTGCCACCATGGCACTGGTTTGCAACTGCACTGGTGTGGCAGGAGTCAAGTACAGCAGTTAGACCCAAACACAATGATACTTTTTATTGAAGGACATCTGAAAACGCATTCTTCAACAATGCAATAATTAAGAAATAAAATGAAAATCATCAACTCTGTGCAAAGACATGCATGCAACTTTAATTTGTGTGATTTAGTACTTAAAAAGTGAACACACAGAGCAGTAGCATAATATAGAACAAATTTTTTTTGAAGGATAACAGGACATAAAAGTGCATCAGGGGAATAAATCACATTTTCATATTCAGGTCACCATGAAACATAATATGCTATGTCAATACATTATAATAATTCATTCATCAGGAGACAACAGTTCTGATCTGGCTATTATAAGTACACGGAATATTAAGAAGTGGTCATGAGAGCATTATTACAAGTAGGAACAGTAAAATAACTGCAGGAAAACCACAGAATCCTTCATGTGCAGTTTTAGTGGAAATTTAATATTCAACATACTAACTGATTTACAATATATAAGAACATTTAGAAAACAAAAGAATACTCTCACCAATTACTTAAAAACACAAAATGGCTCCTTGAAAAGGCCTTAAAAATGGGTCGGCTTTATGTTCTTCACTGGTTAACACACATACCTATGATGTGAAAAGTTTGCAATCTTGAATGTTTTTGCTTGAACTGACAAAGTTTCTGAAATAAACTGATATGTAATCTTGATAGTCCCTTTAACAAGGCCTAAAATTGAAAGGCAACTATTTATACAGTTGATACAAGAGTTTCCACTGTATGATACTCCATTGAAGGCCTCACCAAGACTTCAGCTACACCACATCAGTTATCCTAATATTTTTCATACAGTAACCATCATATTAGAACAGAGATATATGTACATATACACAAAACAGTCAGTAAAAATCAAACAATGTGCAAAAACAGTTAGGATCCAGCCTTTTACATGTTCCATGTGCAGAAAGTATTAAAAATGGCCCTAACCCGGCGAACAAAGACATGTGTGAACATGCATGCAGTTGAGACAATAACAACATCATGTTATACCTAATCAACATGTAGCGATAGCAACATGTTGCAAGAAGACAACTGCACACTGGTACACGTGGATGCAAATACAAATAATGATAAAAATAAGAATACCTGCAAATGCACAGGACACATTCCTTAAAGCTTAGTTATGTTAGTTCATACAACATCTCAGCAAGGGCCTTTCAAAGGATGAAACACTTAAAAGCACAAAAGGGCTTAAAGTGTCTGCAGTGAAGAAATGCAAGAGCTGCGCTTCATAGATACTGTATTCCTTTCCAGAAGTGCAAAGTCAAGAAAAGTCATGAAAATGGCACAGAACTCCACAAAACAATAATTGCCCACATTAATCTTTAAAAATAGAAAAGCCAATGTTGATTATCATGGTTTTGTAAGAGCAAGCTACATAATCTCGGTGTATTTAAAGTTGGAATGGCTCCATACCACTTTCGTGTTTCTAATATCAATAAGTCCACTTTTTAATCATCGTAAAAATAATTCCACGTAGCTTACCTGATCACCACATATCCTCACTTCCATTCTGGTCACATGTCATTGGTGACTTATAGCTCTTTAAAACCTGTGCTTAATTAACTATTTGATATTTAGAGTTTTTGGATTGGTTTTACTTTTACTGATCCAGTGATTGGGACCATTATCAGACTGAAACTGATGACACATATCAGATCAGCTCTTCGTCTTTTGGTAACAAGTAAATGTACAATAATACCATTTAATCATGATTATTAATATTTTACTACTCCTTTTCAAAACACTTAGAATTTTTTCATGTTTGAAATTAATACATTCTATTTATTCACAATTCATTCATTCATTTTTAAACCAGCAAAAGCTTAATCATAGGACATCTCTCGCAAATTACATACAGTGTCTCTGACAGCCTTGCAAAAATACTGTGGATGAATCAGTGATTAACCTGACTCAGAGTCTCTGTCTGGAGTAAATCATCTACAGTCTGATCATTTATTTTTGCTGTTTCTTCATAACGTAGCTTGATGGTGCGGAAATTACTTCATTAATTTCATTCTCTGAAGAGCTGTGTTTTTGAAAGGTAGGACTATGACACCTGAGGGTTTGCAGTGTCCCATGTGAGGTTAGGATTGGCTCAAAGACTTCTAGCAAATCTCAACCTTTAACTTAATACATCTATGAGAAAATTAATCACGCTCTATTGGTGATAAATAGACATTGTAAGACACTTGCTGTCATCACCTGCTGTGAAGTTTTGAGGATGTGTTCAGGAGCTCGCAACCCTCAAAGCATGAGAGACATATTGATGGATAAATCATAATGTTGATTTAAATATAAATTATTCGGACAGCATTACAATTACTTTTACCGTACAATGATTTATACATCTTAACCTTACATACTGTATAATTTAAGTGGTGTTTTCTGGGTCACATGAACTGCAGATCACAAAATAATACATGTGAACATTTTCAGTCCATGTTTGAAATATTTGACCATTACTGTGACTGGCACAGTTTTCTAAATTACTAAAGCATTCCAAGTGCTCACTTAAAGCCAGGTATGGCTTTAAAGGAAACTTCCATCCAGACTGAAAGGGGTGAATTTCTGAGCCTGCTGGGCTCCAATCTCAGCCACATACAGAGCCCTAGTCTTTAAGTCCAGGTCTACTAAGTGGGGCTTCACTTCTTCAGCCAGCTGGATCACACTGACCACTCTGCACTGGCCTATTAAGCCCACTGGAGGTGCATCCAACAGTGATATTTGATTGGTGTTGAGCTGGACAACAACAAAATACTTCTTGTCTGGAGTCAGGCGAACAGAATAGGGCGCATCCTCAGTGAAGCAGCTCCCCCACGTTCCAAGCCAATCCCCAGTGATGGAGTTAAAGACCTGGATTCTTTTATTGCCTCGGTCGGCCACCCACACCCTCAGGGAGTTGTCCACAGTCACACTGTGGGGGATGTAGAACTCAGCCATGCCTTGTCCTTTCTCTCCATGCATCCACAACACCTCCTGCTCTCTAGAAAGCTTGATGAGGCGGTTGTTCATTCCACCATCACCATCCACAACATACATTTCCCCAGAGCTGTGGATGAAAATCTCAGCTGGCTGGTCAAACTGCAGAGGGTTTAACCCAGAGCCTGCCTTCCCTGGTGTGCCAAGCACCTGACACATACAAGGAAAATTATCAACAACAACAAGGATAACCATGTGTCTCTAAATAGTTAGATGTAAACCAGGCTTGAAGAAACTTAACCAAAACTTACTGCCACCAACTGAAATCCTACTGTAAATAAAACTAACCTGAAGGAGCTTCCCAGATGGCGAGTACTGTTTAATGCAGTGGCCATATGGGCCATTCCCCACATCTGTGATCCACACAGTGGGGTTTGATGAGGCTGCATCAGCTAAAAACATCCCATGAGGCATTTCCAGGGTGGTTGTATTCCAGCACATAAGGAAATCTCCATCAGTGGTGAACACCAGCACCTTGGGCACATTGTCGCCTGGGACGAAGCAAAGGCAAACACTATGTGAAGCATAAAGCAAACAGTTTATGTGTTTTTGAGTTGAACTTGCCCAGAGCCAATAATAATTACTTTTTCTGCAACAAAGGCAAAAGAAAACAGTGCACTATTGTGCATATTGGGGTTTTAAATAACTATTATAGTGGTCAGATTTGACAAGCAGAGTAAATATTCATGGGTCAGGTGACTCAAAAACAAATCTGCTACCATAAATATCCTATTAATGCATCATCACTAAACAAAGGCTATAAAGTGAGACTTGTGTCACCAACTTCTCCAAATCTGTTTCTTAAAACCATGTTTTTATCTCCTTTCACCACAATGATACACACAGCTTTTAAATGTTTGACTTGTAGAGCATTAAATAAACAGATATGTTAAATTCAAAACACCACCATTAAAACTGTTCATGTATGTTCTGGCTTGAAGCCATATTCCATATTTGAATGCAAATAAGATTCCTTTTTTGTTGTTGTTGAAGTGTAGGCGTTTTTGTCCTGAAGTACCATTTACTGAACTAAAACAAATATTAACTTTTTTACCTAGTATGTTGCTAAACTCAGTAATTTCACCAACATCAGTACAACAAGAAACACTGTCGGGAAAATCAGTGCAAGTACAAAAAGGTAACCAAAGAAATATTTAGTTTAATTCATTTGAGGTACTGAGACACGATAAAAGTGTTCAACTGAGTTTACACAGGTGCAACATGAGTGAGACTAAATGGTTAATCAGGGTGTCCCATTCGTGTATCTAGATAAACAAAGCAGGTCAATTTTACAATATGTGTTCAAAACATTTAGCAAAATTATGATATAGGTTTCCTTGTGATGGATGGTGACTTATCCAGGATGTAGCCTGCCTTTTCGCTCTATGTCAGCTTTTTATGTTGCACATTGCATCAGTTCTCAATTAAAAGTGTAATAATGCCCCAAGTTGGGTTTGGTGTGTAATTTCTGAAAGACAGCAGTATTTTTATACAGTAATTTAGAAGACATACCACAAACCGAGCAGGAAAAATACAGGATGTCCTCCGTTGTTGTCCGATGTGTTGTTGTTTATTGTGTTACGTTTAATGTCGATGTTACACACAGCGTCACGCTATGTATCTCACTGACGCAGGCATTGGGCACAGCCCACAACCCTACCAAGTAAAGGTACTGTTCTCAGTCGAAACACAAGCCTGACCCAGAACTTTACAGCTCAAAATGGTACTAAACCAAACTGTACCATCACAGCTTTAGAGGAAATGATATGCAGTGCTGTACAGAAAATTCAGTAATAGAGTTAGTGTGCTGTAAAGGATGTTCAAGTATAGGTATACACAGGTGTCTGAGAATGGTGAATGATGTGCTAGTGGCGCCTGAAGCACTGTTGGGCAGTAGGTGCCCTTTTAATTTTCGCCCCTGCCCTTTCAAATGTCTGTGCACGCCACTGTATACAAAGTCAAGTAAGACGAATGTCTGCTCTGAGTGAATGAAGTTAGTGCATTTGTTTACCTCTCTGGGCCACATACACGACCCCAGCATACTGGTCCACGGCCACAGCAAACACGTCCCCCGTGAAGAGTTCCGGGTTCTTCGGCCAGCTCAGGTCCAGTTTGTACAAAGGTCTGCCCAGCAGCTGGTAGTCGCGTCTTGGGCTGGAGGAGCTGCTGCTGCCGGGCTGCGTGCCAAAGGTACCGTACATCACCATCATTAACAACACAAACAAGCCCATACTGGTTGCTACCAAACACGCATGGCCTCGCTTTTTCTTCAACATCTGTGCTTTGGCTGTAGCCTTTGAGTCCTGTTAGCTAGACTCGGTAGGCGAGAGTCACGGTGCTGAGGAGGAGAGGACACTGAGCCAAGTCCTCAAGCTACAGGACTAACTGCCCTGGAAAAAGCACACGCTAATTGTAAGAGATTAAATCGAGTTAAAATCCTAAAGGGATATATAGCTTGAAATCTACCAACCACATTTTCAAGCCATTTCCTACATAAAAACAAAACAGTATTTCCGCCTTTGCTGCCACAATAAAACCTGAACTACAATACAAATGCAAACACATATTCGTCAGTGTTCAAACTGTTCAGACTGTGTGTTCAAATCAAATCTTTAAATACATATGTATATTTTTTGAAAATAATTGCGTTTTATCTATTGCAAAGCTGAATATTTGGAGACTTTTATTTTTAAGGCAAAGCTTTTCCTGTTTCCGGTCCTTTGACGCAGTGTCACGTGATCACACGGAGACGTCACGACGTTGTTGACGCCAGAGCTTTGGAGCTGTGAGGACGACTGTGCTTCCCTGATTGTACATTTTCTTCCCCCCGTCTAAGTCATTTCTCGTGATTTTTCCTCGTAGTGCGAATGACAGTCCATGTGGGACAGAGGCACCTTTCATGTAGTGTAAGCCGTCGACGAACAGACTCCATGGAAGTCGTGGACAGCCCGCTCAACCTCGTAAGTTTCGATGTTGCAATAACAGGCTAACGTTACTGTAGCCCTGGGATTGTATAGGGAAACGACGTTAGCCAGCTGCCGTAGTAAGTTAGCGGCTAGCTGTGTTGTTGTTTGCTCGCAGAATGGACGTGTTACACATGATGCTTCTGCGTTTCGTCCTTGAAAGATTGAACAGCAAAATCTGTGAATAAGGTAGTGTTGGTTTTTATGACATATTGCCAAGTATGGGTTTTACTGGTCCACCACAGAATGACAACGAAACCAAATGTGACATCTGTAATATGTAAATATGTGGTTTGTTTTCAATATTTCACATTGTACGTAAGTGTCAATCAATTAATGCATTGGAAATCGGCGTGGCTTTCTCCTAAAGACTCGCGTAGCGTCGCTACAGGAAATCTTTCCTGCCTCATGTAATAAGACTGGACAATAATATATAATCTCGCACTCTGAACATCAGGTTATTTAACCTAACAGCCATATACCTGCACTTATGTACCAAATTGTTGATCAGTGTCAACCAAACCTGGAAGTGATGATGTTTTCAAATTGTCTTGTTTTGTTTGTATACCAAAGTAATTGAGTTGTAATAATTTCTTTGTTATATGGCAAAGAAACCAGAACATACTAACATTTAAGAAGCTGAAAAATCAGACTTTGTTTTAATTATTAAAAAGTCACTCATACCAATAAATCAATTTTGAAAATAGTTGATGATTAATTTAGTCATTGATTAATCACAATAATTATTGCAAGCCTATTGGATATTATTATTTAACTACTTAGTCTTTGCTTAGCTGTGGTCTATGATTCTTATATTTTTCTGATGTTTATTGAGTTCTTTATTCTTTGTATATTTGCGGAGCATGTTTTTCTCATATTGTTAGGCTTTATTGTAAAAGTTGAATATTCTTCGTGTGGCGTACACCTCTTGTAATATTTTACTCTTTGGAAAGCTGTGGGGTATAATTCTTACATTTTTAGCTTTGTTTTTTTATATTCTATATGTTAAATTTTCTGTCCTTTATATTAAAATAATGAAAGCATTAAGAGTGAAGTCACCAGTTTAAATTAAGTAATTAAAGTGTTAATACAACTGACAGCAATGGTGTCAGTAAAATATTTGTTGTATTTCAGGGCCTTGAATACGGTGCTTGGTCAAGGTTTTATTTGTAACACCCTCTCTGACAACTCTACGGATTTACAGAAAGTTACATTTGTGTGTGCACAGATTAAAACTTTCAGTTGAAATTTCTGTCTCACAAAACAAATAATCCAGCTCCATTTCTTCTTTCCTAACTGCTGAGCCTTTGCTTCCATTGTAACATTTAATCTTTTAGTATAATAAGGTCATTATCTTCCCTGCTTATGACATCTCTAATTCATGGTTTATCCTTCCCCTTGATTCCCTCGATGTGTCCGCCTCTCTTTAGGCCCATCAGCAGTGCAGAAAGGCAGACCGACTGGTCGCGTCTGGAAAGTATGAAGAAGCCATTTCCTGCCATGTAAAGGCAGCAGGTACCACCACTGTTCATTCAACTGTCAGGAAATTCTTTTCTATATTGATCAGCTGTGCTTATTAATGGCAAAAACACGTAAGCAAAATAATGTCTGACCTTCTGACCTCAGGACTTGAGATCCATAAAATGATCTACCAGCAAACACTGGAACAACCTCTGTGACTACTACTGAACCACTGAAGTACTGTTATCAAACATTGCACTGCTGTGCAGTTAAATTATTTAAATTATTTGCACATGTAATGTCACATTTTTACACCCACCACTTTGATATACTTCATCCACTTCACTTCTTTCTTCACAGCACTGCCCATACACAAATTATTTTTTATATCATATTTGAAACCTAAAATTCGTATGTGTCTGTTCCCTCCTTATTGGGTGCTACTGTGTATCTGATGTGATGAAACCTGAAGAACACAACCTTTACTTCACAATCTGTGTCTTATTTATTGTGCTGGAGTTACGTGTGTATGTATGTGTATGTGTAAATATGTTTAAATACTTAAATGATTACATTGTATACTATGTGGAGTATTTCAGTGCAGTTATGCACGTTACCACCATCTAACTGTGGAGTCTTTGTGTATACCCTGTTGTAATAAAGTACTGGTATGAAACTCTGAAGTGAAGGAAGATGAAAACAAATCATCGGCTTTGTGGAGTTAATATAGTTAATTGGTTCAGTCTGTGTTTCTCCCCTAGATCTTCTGACAGATGCAATGAAGACAACAGAGTGTGCGCAGGTGAGTGCCCGTTAGTACAGTCACAAATGCTCCTAATGTGTGCATGTGTGTTTGTACTTGTATTTGTTCCCTCTTCAGGACCTTTTCTGACATAAACGATGACCTGGTTAGCACCAGTAGTTCTCATTGAGACCAAAACCTGGTCCTAATGAGCTTGAACCTCATTTCTGAGAAAGTTTAGGGCTGGGATTTGAATTATAGTTGGGTAAAGGTTAGAGTTGGGCATTCGCTGTTATAGTAAGGGATAATGCCTTGTTTAGACTGTCCAAATGAATGGAGGTCTGTGCAGTGTCCTAAGTTGTGTAAACCTGTGTGTGTCAGCTTCTGTATCTCATCTGTTCACCATTCATGGTTTCATCAGGACTCAGACTGAAGCCTTGTTTTCAGTCAAGTCACCCTAATGTTCTGATTTATTACAATGCCTGCACAAATTAAAACCATTGTCACAATGAAAACCCACAGAAAAGAATGTTTTCATAATTCTGAGAAAGTTGTTTGAAACTGAAACAGAGCTAAATTATCTATAGTATTTACCATGGATAAAGTAACATGCAACTTCTAGGCAGATATAAAGAATTGAATTAAAATAGTGTATCCATAAAAGGTTGATTCTGTCATGTATCACAGTAAGCACCTAAACCTGGCACTTTACTCTTCATGAAAGCCTTGTTTTGACAGTGTTTGAGTGTCATGTAATGTCAGGTCTTAGCTATATTTGAATGAATATTCTCTACCTTTTTGTGCATTTGAGGCCAGTTGCAATATTCATTAATACACTGCAGCTGTTCACTATGGGAACAATAAGATTTGATTAGATTTATGTTTGTGTGTTGTGTTGATACTTGTAGGCCCGTCTGTCCATGGAGCTGCAGAGAGACAGTCATATCAAACAGCAGCGGGTGATCCAAGAGCGCTGGAAGAGAGAAGCTCGTCGTGAGGCGACAAAGGCGCGATCAGGTGCGCTGCAGCCCTCCAGCAGCAGCACGGACCTCCTCTCTCAAACCCAGGCTGCAGGCCAGCTGCGGCCCCACTGCTCCCAGGTTATCTCAGGTGCAGAGTTTGGAGGAGGCAGGGAGAGAGAGTACGACACTTTACTCTACCAGCTTCAGACTCGACAGACTGGAGGCAACCAGCCTTTGACTCCATCGCGCCCCGGATCTAAGACCACTAAAGATGACAAAACTCGCCTGGAGGAACAACAGACCACCATCGAGGACCTGAGGCGCCTGGTTGATCACCTGATGGACGAAAACCAGCGTCTGCTTGCCGAGAACGAGCGGCTGCGGGCGGAAAACGCCCGGCTGTGCTCCGAGGCAGCAGACTTCGTGGAGCGTTCAGAGCTCTGGGTGCTCCCGCATGCGGGCAGCAGTGCTATGGGGACAGGGGGCGGACAGGAGAGGAAAAGCACGGGGAAGGGGAAGGAGATCGCAATCCCTCAGCTGCCTGTGCTGGAGATGCCCGCTCAGGAAGACCTGTGTCTGGATGACCTGCCTCCTCTGCAGCTGCCAGAGGATATCCAGAACGAACTGCAGGAGATACTGGACAGGGATTAACTCTGATAAGATGGAAGTCACACACACTCACACATAGTTGCCAGGGTTCACTCAGTATGGCTTTTGAGTCCAGGTGCCATATGTCTGATGTAAAAATAAAACCTCACAGGCTCTGTGTGATCCCATCCTATGGTGTTAAAGAAGCCTGATCAGGTCCATGAACTGATGACACCTGTACCACTATTACAACACGGTCCAAGTCAGAGGTGAAGGAGTAGCTCACCCAGGAACATTGTCAGTTAGAGCATCAGTGAGGTTGTAAGTAAGTACAGCATCAGCTGAGCTCTGTATGAACTGAGGTTTTCAGTTTCAGATTGCATGTGAAAGCTCATTCTTGGCTTTAAAAAAAAGATGTAGTTTGACAAAATAAATCCTAATTCAGCATCTACAGCTCAACTTTTTTCCAGAGCATTTAAGCACATATCTCGGATGTGGTTCTGTCCTGTGATGACAACTGAGCAAAGACCATGTGACGTGGTTAATATGGTTTATACTCCTTGTGTGTTTTATTGTGAAATATGGGGATTTGTTCCACAGTGTCTGGGAAAAGCCATGATCTGCCAGTGTTCTGAAGCTAAAAACAGTCATTTTATTCATAGGTCATTTATTTCCATAATAATTTGCACTTAGTGTCAGTACAGAAGTACATAGATGATCATTTTGTGTGTGTGTGTGTGATCTGAAAACTGGTTTCAATGTGGCTGCAGACTGTAGTCAGCCAATGAATTAATTACTACTACTCAATGAATTTAATAAATATTAAATAAGATAATTTGTCTTTATATCACATGGAATCCATGGACAGATTGTTGGAAATCTTTGTTTTTAAAAAGCCAGGGTGACTTTTAGATTTGTTTTTAACTTTTGTAAAGTAAGCTGGAAATGATTTTTTGCCTCTACCGGAAAGAAAGGGAAAAAAAATAGCAGTGAAGTTTTAAGTCACCAATGAAATTATTTACAGTGAAAATGTGCCTTTTTCTGCCTTTATTTAGAATTGTCTGAAATTGCTAGTGTGTTGTTATAGAATGTTCAATGCAAATCTGGGAAAATAAGTCTCAGAACACTGACCACTGTTGTTGCTGTGGTCAGAACATGCTCTTCTTATTCTCAGTTATCTGGGATAATCCCAGAATGCATCACACTCCCTGAACTTGTGTTCTCTGACGTAAAAATGAGAAGCATCTTACTTACCAGATGTTGGGAGATTTGAAAAATGCATTTAATTTTATAAACTTTTTCTTTCTACAGTTTTTATATTGTTGTGGTGTAGTGTGTAATGGCCAAAAGAGTTTTTATCTTGACTGGCCTATCTTAAAAAAATATATATATATATTGATTTTTAAAAGAAGAATCAGTGATTTTGTGAATTTAAGTTGAAGGGCTTAATGTGCACAGGTTTAAAGAAAATTTTAAGTTAGAGCTTAAAAACTGAAGAGGTTTGAACTTGTTTGTTTATTGCATAAAAGTTCCACAAAGCAAACATGAAGAATAAGACACCACAGGCTACAGAGTCAATTTGTTGGCCTGGTGATCAGGCATCCTTTATTTTATTGCGTTTTCAATCCAGCAAACCACACAATAAAACATTTTACATTTTACATACACCAATCACACAAGCCAAACAGCTCTGGATGACTTCATGAAGCTTTGGTTTCGTTAGTCAGATATTAGCATTAAATTAACATTGCGACTTGGGCAAGTTTGGCTTGATGTTGCACTACAATTAAGACTAAATAAAGCTTTGGCTTCCTCACCATAAAGCTTGACCAGATCTCTGATAAAAGTCCATCATAAACCTAGGGCTGTCACTTTTTTCCAAAAAAAAAAAACCAAAAAAAAAAAGCCAAGATGCAGGGGATTCAGATAAAAACCCACCCAACATTGTGTAGTAAATTAAACTCATTTCCTTCGAGATGTTTGCATAACAAAGCCTCGTCCTTGTTGATTATTTTACCACAAATGGCAAATAATTGAAAGATACCACTGTTCCTCACAAACTATGATTTGTAGTGTGATTTTAATCCCCTTAATAGTAAGGACCTCACATTGACGTTTTAGTTTCAGATAAAAAGTGACAACCTAGACGGAAACAGGATCACGTCTGTGTACGTAGACGACTGATTTCTGTAAAATGCCCTTCTCTTGACAGACCACGAAGACTTCCTTTCATACAGCGATTCCAGTCCCAATTGTCTGACTTTCAAGATGATTACCATCATCCTGGATTTAGCTTTTTCCATTATTTTGTCACCCATCCTTATCCATTTTCCACAAACACATACAAATCATTCTACTTTAGGACATATGTGCTGATGAATCAGAGGCACAAGGACTGATGAGAGAGACAATAATGGTCCCCTCTCCACCTCTTCCTCACATAACTGCAGCTGCTGAGAGAACCTCATTCTGCAGTGTACCACCAACGTCAGTACAAGAGGACAAAAACAAGTCAAACTTGTGTAAGAAGCTGCAAGCATTAGCATTCATCAAGGATTGTTATCCTCAACCTGCGCTACATCGTCCCCACAGCAAAGTGTATAATAAAATGAGATGAAAACAACAGCGACGATACAAAATAAAACAGGGAGGAGGTATATGTGCAAAACTGGTGGTTACAATACAAAACACTCCTTTTGATCCAAAGGTAACACAAAAGTAATAGCTTCCAAAAAGCCAATCTTCACTGACACAACAAAACATAAGAAAAATGTACAACTATGAATGTGATCAGGACACTCACGATAAAATACATATACAAGTCAGGAAAATAGGAAATCAGCATGAAAAGTGAGCAAGAGTTGTACAGTTCTCTCACAAAACCCCTGGGAATCACTTAATTCACTTGGTTCATTTTTTTGTTCCTCTTTGTTGGTTGTTGCCAACTTCCTCTAACAGCAGTAAGGAATAGTGTTGATCTGCTGGTGGTCATGAGTTTGATTCCAGTCTGTTTCACTTTGACAGGCTCAAATCCTCCTCTGAAGTTCAAGTCAGAACAGCTGGTGTCCCGCTGGGACGCAGGCTCTGGTACTGTCACTACTGTGACAGGGAATGTTGCATGTGCCTTGAGTCTGAGTCCATGGTGAGAAGAAGAAGAAAAAAAACTCTAAACCATAGAGAAGGTAACGGACTTCAAGCCACGTGTAGCTCGTCAGATCACGTTTCTCACTGACAAAATACCTAAAAGGCAGCAGACACTGCCATGTTTTAAATGTTGCTATTTGTATCAGGACAGATCTTTAAATAATGATTTGCAAGTATTAATAAGCCAACAATAAAAATAACTTTGGGTTGCCAGGTTATTATTGAATCCTTTACTTGATCTGACTTACTAAAAAGGTTTTTTTTTTGTTGTATCTTTAAAATGTAATGTAAATTTAGCACAAATCAGAGCCTTGACTTAGTAATGTCAGTTAGAAACTACATATATGCTGTCTCTTTTCATGAGTGATTTGGTCAAAACAGTAGCAATAAACGTACAAATCCTGAGTGCAGTGAAACAAGCAATGCTGTTTTACTTCTGGTAACTTTAACTCTTCATTTGTAACAGGGATGATTTCTATGTTTGTCACAAAGTTAAATTTAGTTGAATCAGGCAATATTTTTTTTTACTAAGAGTGAATGTTAAAGGTGGGCAAATACCCACATTGTGCAGCTTTGAAGAAAGATCGTGGTTCTGTCTTGTATAAAGATATAGGGTTTCTAGCCTGTTAAAAAGTTTTTTAATACAATGCCTTTTCTAGAAAATTATTTGCCCATGGAATCTTCTCAAACTTGGCAACCCCAAAGCTGCTCTTATTAAAAGTTTAATAAAGCATTAGTGTCACTGATAAAACATTAGGGGATTATGTTTTATGAGCTGTACACAGAAGACGCTTTTTGTAAAAAGTTGTACCCCAAGTGAAAAGATGTCAAGTGGAGAGATTTAAACTCTTAAAAAACACCACAAAAATATAACATCACACCTTAACATTATGATTAAACTAACTAACTAACTAAAAATCCATGCAGAATCATTGCAAAGTTAAAGGTCAAACAAGAGTCTTCACTGACCTTCAACGAGGAAATAAATATGTCAGCAGAAAACTCAAGATCAGAGACACAAAAGAGTTCAGACTGAGAAGAGCTGAGGACAAACTGTAAATACCATCCAACGATCAATCAGCAGGCAGGTCTGCTGTGTGTGTGTGTGTGTGTGTGTGTGTGTGTGTGTGTGTCTCAGCAGTAGTTTCTTCACATCCCATAATTCACCACACTCAGTGGTGGTCTCTTCTTGCCTTTAATCTTCAAGGATCCATACCGAGCCTGATGAGAACATGATGAAAATGTCAGATTAACACAAGTCAGATGTGTTAAATGTCAAAATTGTGTTTTACCAGGATTTCATAGTTTTTTGTTTGTGATAATATGGTATAAACTGTTCAAATGCTAATAAGGTGCATTTTATAAATTGATGATGTACTTCTCTTTTCAAGATCATTGCCTTTTTGTTGACTGACGGAATTACTGATTATTTCCGAATGGATATTTTCAAAGAAAACAGAAGACCCTCACGTCTTTGCGGACTCTAGACCGTGTTATCTTAGCACTCTGCGATCGTCTCAGTCCTCTTTGAGTGACGGCCTCATCTTCGGAGAATGTTGGCTCCGCCTCCTCGTCTGACCTGTCGTCCTGGTCATAAAAGTACTCTGGAAAAAACACAGGAACATGGAAACACAGACTGATTTGTGCCCTGCAGTTACAAACGCCTTTTGACACCATGTATGGTTGCATACTCATTGAAACGTGCTGGAACCAGCAGAGGGCAGCAGATAATCAGCTAACGCGATCTGCTGCTGCCTCCGTGTGGTGTGGCTTTCTTTGTCATAGAAACACAATACAAGGATAGATTTAAACACATAAAATGAACAAAAATATTAACATCGCAACAAAGGCAATAACATTTATGAAAAATGGGTGATACTGATAATACCCTAAGGTGGTGCTGGCCTGCACATGGGAACAGTTTGGGTGTGAGTTTCCCAAAGAACCCTGTGATTAGTGGAAAACCTGTTCTAACCTTGGTGGTCTAATTATTAAAGCCATAGCAAGTTCAACAGTGCAGCCACAAAACTATGTTTTCCACAGTAAAGGTAATTTTTCACGTCCTACAATTCCTTCTTATCTATGAAAATGTAGTCTCTCCAAATTTAATACTTCTAAAAGCATTTCAGAACAGCTACTAATTTTATTTGAAAACACTGACTTAAAGATAAGATGTTTTTTTCTGTTTACTATACACCTGAAAATATTTACAGAATACAGAGCATTGCTGTTTAAATGTCTGTTGTTGTACCATGTTTTGTTTCGAGGTAAAAAAAAAGAAAAAAGAAAGAGGTAATTTTAGAGCAGAAGACCGATGGAGCTGAGATGCAGATGACTTAAGACAATAAAATAATTGATAATTGTTTTCAGACTATTTGTGACACTGCAAGTTTTTATTACAGCTCCATAAAAGAGGGGCATTCATTTTGCCTGAGAACATAGCAAATGCAAGAACAAAGAAGCCGAAAAAAAACAATTCAAAAATTCACTAAAGCAGATGGCCATTGTGACACAGTGCATTTTTTGGGTACTATTTTAAGCAGTGGATTAATCCATATTTGCTGCTGCTCTATATTAGTGGCAGCAGGATGGAATGTGTTGGACAGAGTGAAAACAAAATGCAGTGTGTCTATGCGTGTACTTGTATTTGTTACCTCTGTAGGACCTTTTCACGAGGACCAGTAGTCCTCATGAAGACCAAAACCAGGTCCTATTGAGACAGAACCTCATTTCTGAGGAACTGGTTAAGTTTAGGGCTTAGATTTAAAATTGTGGTTAGGTTAAAGTAAGTAATGGTTATGATTAAGATTAGGGAATAACACTTTGTCTATGCTGTCCAAATTAAAAGCTGTGCAAACCTGTGTTTGTGTGTGTGGTTTTTTTTGTCATGGTGATGAAGGATGATGCCTAGTGCAACAGTTCAGCTCACAGGTGTTTTTAATAGCTTTGGGAAACAATGGAGCTCTGTGGCTTAGAGGATTCAGAGGATACGTTCAGTGTTGCTTTGACTCCAGACGTGGGATTTGTTGCCGCTATATAGAATATCACGAACCGCATCTTTCCAGTCTTACAGTATGTCCGACAAACAATCATCTGTCCACGAATAGAGAACCTCCAACATGGCCCCCAATGGGAGTAGGGTGTCTTGTGAAGCATTTTTACAGCAGTGAGAAACATTTGGAAGAGAAGCTGAAAAAAAAAATCTCTCTTTTTCCCTCCACGTCTCTGAGTCTCCCTGCTGGTTGGCTGAGTTGAATACATATTACACACTGTCCTCTCTCAGCATGCTAATGCCGTCTAGCAGCCTTCCTTCCCTCAATCCCTCCACCTCTTCTTCCAATTCACTCCTCTTTTCATCCCTTACATCTCCACTCTCCCCCTAAACATTCATCCCCGTCCTCTCCTCCTCCTACTCCAATCCCACCCCCTACTCTCTCGCCCCATGCCTCACTGTGTGAGTGTGTGTGTGAGAGAGAGAGAGAGAGAGAGAGAGTGTTTGACATTCCACCAGCATCTTACTAAACCTCATCTCATCTTCTCTCCTCTGTCTGCTGGAAAGTCCCCCCCCCTCCACACACACACACACAGGCAGCCTACAGGTACCATCAAGAAAGAAAGGGGGGATTGAAGGAAGGAAGGAAATAAAGTAGTAACACAGAAAATCTACATGTAAAGTCGATGGTGTTGCTATTGTGTCAGTACTGACTGCCCTATTTACAGTATTAACTTCCATATGTGTTGTCATGATTGAAGAGGCAGTCATGGCCTTTTTTTTTTCAGTTCTTTCTCTTTTTTTTTTGTTTAATTTCGGTAGATACTGCATTTCCCACATTTTGTTCCAAGACTGAATAAGGAAGTGTGTATGTATATATATATATATGTACTGTATATACCTTCTCCGTCTGCAACATCAGCGCTCTGAGCTCTCCTCATGGCAGGGTTGGCTGCGTGGGAGCTGTACTGGTACAGCTGGTTTCCTCTGTCGTCTTGCTGGCTTATCTGTGTGAGGTCATGCATACTCAGGCTTCGCAGCTTCTCTGTGATGGCACCTTGACCCTGTCACAAACACAAAACAATATTCCATAACTTACTTACTGCTTTTTAAGACATTTCTGGGATCAACAGGACACAACAGTGATGAAGTGATTGTCTCTTGACTGTAGAATGCAACATCAGTGTGTAACAAGCCCACTGTTTCCCTCTGGTGGCTGGAGGCTTTTTTGAGGAGTGAGGAATATAATATAAATTGACTATAAATCCTGACCAGAATGTCTTGTGTTAATACAGTACTTGGTACTTGGCCCCTTTAGCAGCAGTTGCAGGTTCCAGTCTTCTTGGTTGTTTCCACATGTTTTGATAACTAAAGTTCTGTCATACTAGATGTGTATGTCTGTGAAGGGATGTCTTCATGTCTCTGCACAGATTGTTCCATGGTGTTGAAATGTCAGAGACGTGTCCACAAGACAGTCAGAAAGTTATCCTTTCTGATTTGTAGTGTCAGGGGCAAAATTGTACAGTGATAAGGATGTTATAATGGACACAGTTCACAAAATGAACAGCAAGATGGCGACAACAACGGGATACAAATTAAGCATTTGATGAAACAAAGCATGTGGAAAAAAAAGCCTCAGTGTTAAACTGAAATGAAAAGGTAAAACCAGAGGGGACACATTCCAATGAGAAATAAAAATGAAAAGAAAAGTTGGGTTAAATATTAAGCTAAATGTACTTTTATAAAAATACACTTTTTCATTACTACACTGACATTAAAGGTGACAATAAACAAAAATCTATTCTGGCCTAACAGATTTGCTAAAAAAAAAAAAAAAAACAGAAGTGCATGTGGTATATGGTGGAATAATGTTGGTATGAAATGGCAGGGAAACATTCTGTCCATGCTGCAACACTGACTGGTCTTTACCTCCCACAGCAGCCTGCTCACATACAGACACCCTGTAGAAAGACGAATGTCAGTGCAGCGGGAGAGAGAGAGGGGGAGAAACAGAGTCACAGAAAGGTTAGCTGTAAGAAAGTTGGACCACATCATTGTGACAATTATCATTTGTAACTCTACATGTGGTGTTCACTTTTTTTTTCTATTTTTAAATCATATATATATAGAGCAGATGAAGTCCAGCGGAACCTGTGGCCTTGATGTCATCCATCATTATAAATTGTTATTAGCACAGGCAGGAGCATGCAACTGTATGTGAGCTGGTATTTCCACCAAAACCAGAAAAAGCAAAAGCATAATACTAGAGAACCAACAACATTTCAAATTTACGAGGAAGCGCAGCACACTGGGAGTCAAGGTGTGATAATGATGGTAGGCAGGTAGTGTGTAGCTGCAAGAGAAGGTGTGTGAGAGCACACCTCAACACAGCTGCTATGTTTTTGTTTGAATTATTATGTGCCCTTTATAAGGAAAGAATGTGAGGTAAATACACAGTGAAACCCAAAGGGGCAGAGCAGGACAGTCTCAGGCCACAGAATTCAAAAGTCATGCAACGTAGAACAAAAACTAAAGTAGGTTTTAATCATGTGAACTATGTGCGGTTGACAACACAATTGACAGCACTGTGTTATATGCAGCAACAGTCTTTTCAAAGACAGGCAGAAAATAATTCAGGGTTTATTAAATAGGACATTCGCCGGAAAATCAAAATTTCTGATGTTTTTTGGTGTGTCTCCGTGTCCCTCCCGTATCTAACCATCACGAAAGTGTCACAATAAACACTTCAGCCACTTCTGAGAAAGAAGGGCTTCTCTGTTTACCTGCACTCGAGCAAGCAGTTTTGAAAAGTCGAGTTTAGTTACGTAACTAGCACATTTGCCGTGCAACGAACCCTCCCCCAACAGCTACTTCCGGTTGTGGGCGTGAACATTCAACCTGAAGAAGAAGAACAACCGCGGAGCAGTCAGTCAGCTGGTAGCTGGCCAATCACAAGAGACTCAGTGTTCTCGGGGCGGGCATTAGCTCAAACACAGAGTGCCTGTTCAGAGGCTGGCAGAGAGCAGCAATAAACTGGCTTAATCTGAAGAGACTATGAGGTTTTTGACCATAAATATTACTTATCAAAGTAGACACCAGTAATCTCGGTTTTTGGTTCAAAAAGACCATTCTATGTGACCTTTAAAATAGTCTCAAGAAAACAAACATGAAAATAATTAAACATTTTCTTTAAGGCAGGCAGCCTACTCACAAACTTCAAAATGCATTTTCTTTCAAATGCACAAATGACAGAATACTCCAATTTCAATCCAAACTGGCAAACCATAATTTCACCTGGATTTAAACTTCATATTTATATTAAGGCACAGACACGTACGAGTTGATTCACTTTTGGTGAATCCTCAATCATCTGAGAGCTTTAACCGAGCAGAGTCTCTACAGTTAACACTCTCAGAGCAGAGAGTAGAGCAACAGAAGCAGCAACTACAGAAACCAATACAAAAGCAAGTATTCGAAGGCTGATAATTCATGTTTTAATGCAGCATCTGTAAATACAAACCACAGGTCCACTATCAGCTGCTCTCTAAGCTTTCATGTTGGGTGGCTGATGGGTTTCATGTGGAATACAGCTGGTTTTATTGAACTATTAAAGGTTCATCACCTTCAAACTAAAAGATGAAAAGAATTGAAAGAATAAGTAATTGCACTGTGACCTCTAACTACTGTGATAGAACAGAGCACAAGGAAAGAAAAAGGAGCCAGTAATGACATAGCAAGTAGAAGAAAAAGAAATATAAAGAGAAGGGTGATGAGTTTTGAGGCTGAGAAAAGAAACAGAGACACTCAAATCTTGTTAGAAAGTATGAGAATTAAAGTAGAGAGGAAGGTTTGTGCCCATCATACACATCACACAGTTCGTCTGACTCACCAAATGTAGACCTATAAATAAAAACCCACCTTTTACAGACATTCTATTCTCCTATGACCTGGGCTGTTAATGTGGATCTAACAAGCTGACATGATTAATTCTGTTTAGTGGTGGATTCCCACTGCCTGGGATTACCTCAGAGCAGTGGAGCCTGAGACAGGAGCTCAACAGGGATCATCTGATACACTCAGGTATTCACACGATGCTGATGAAACCAGCCAAACACACCTCATTAGCACTGACTCTGCAGTAAGTGATAGCTGAAGGACAACATTGCACTTTAGAGACACACAAAGAATACATTTACACAAGCTGTGAAACCGATCTATTAAATTCAGGTTCAGATTTTATTTAGGTTTTAATGCAAGTCTCCTGTGTTTATTTACACACTGTAAGCACTCTTTCTGTCCGTGTTATGTCAAGTGTGATATAGCATGTCAAATCAGGACCTTGTGTGCCACAAGCCTGAATTCAGCTCAGAGCATTTCTGAATTGCTCTACTGTCTAAAGCAGGTGGAGGGTGCTGTTGTATCTGAAGCAAAAGTGACTCACGCTTCCACTTTGTTTCCTAAATTCAGATCCTTTTAGGTGATGATGTGGAGAGACTGAGGTAAAAGGACGCATTGGCATTTATGAGGCAGACAGAAGTGAGCTACAGGGTAAAAGCTGATACACCCATAATACTGTTGCTATTTATTGTTAATACAGAAAAGCCGATACATAATTCAATGGTGAAAGTAAATCACACATTTGAAAGAATATTTACTAGAATACAGAGAAGTTTGCCAGAGAAACTTGCCTTGACAGCTGCAGTGACAGCAGCCGTGGCTGCGATGCTCAATCCCTGCTTGCCAAAGTTCACCATGGTTTCATAGCTTCTTTCTTTGGCCTGCACAATATATTCATCTATTTCCTGGAGGGAAACAATCAATTAACAATCTGCTAGTGGAATTGGAATAGAAAGCAGTGTGACTGCAACACAATTACTCCATGTATACGGAGATAAGCATGGGGGGATTTGTGGTTGATCTTACCCTCTCTCTGGAGGACAGTAGAGGGTGCAGGCACTTCCTGTAAATGAGACTTGCTCCTCTGGTGTAGGGGGACAGTAGCCAGATCACAAAGGCAATCTTCAGCTCATAGTACAAAGGAAACCTGGACACATGCAAGTAAAGAGGAAGTGTCCCCAACATTAATGAGGAATTATTAACTTATTACATCTTAGCTAATAATATCTGTGGAGAGGAGGCCGTTCAGAAACACATGGAGTCAGTAATAAAACACAGTTTTGCCACTTTTGTAAATAAATCTGCACTCAACAAAATAACATAATGATTATCTTTTATTACTACAGATGATTTCATGCTAATATGCAACCTAAGGTGATTTACACAGTCAAATTTAAACAAGCAATTTAAAAGAAATACATTTAAAAATAAATTAAAATGCAATTAGGTAATAAAACATACCAACATATTTTGCAAGTTTCAAGTGTGCATACAACACATAAAACCCACCCATGTTTGAGACACTTTATCTTCCCACTAAACTCTCATCTTGTATTCAGACCCTGTGCTGAGATCATGTGCTTCCTGTTTGCTTCAATTATGCTGAAGTCTAATATCTGCTTGGAGTCCAGGGGAATAAAACTACTAGAAATAGTTCACACACACACAGGTTGCAAATGACACACACATGTATGTATGTGGTCCAACTAAGTCTCTGGACACCTGCACTAAAAAATTTGGTGGTGAGACACAGGGCAAAGGTATTTTATCATTTCTAAAGCTTTGACTGTTCCCTGGAGAACAGTGGCCTAAATAACAGTGAAACAGAAGAGGTTTGGAACCAGCAGGACTCTTCCTACAACCATCAGGGCGGCAATACATCAATCACTTGTAGGTTGGAGTGGCTCAGCAGAGGCCACTGTGAATGAAATACATATGACAGACCCAATGCAGTCAGGAGTTAGTACGGCGGAAATCATCAGGACAAAGATTCTCCATTCTGATGACACAAACATTTGGTGAAGAGTGTTTCTCATTGTGTGTGTGTTTACTAATATTAGACTGTGTGTTTATATTTTTGAGAAAACTCACCATGCTAATGTAAGGTCAGTAATGGTCTCCACCACAGTGTAAAGGGCAAAAACAATCCAGTACATCATCCAACGCACCTTAACAGAGAAAACAGAGAACAATAAAGCTACACTGACAGACATTTCAACATTAAATGCTATTTATTAGAGGTATAAAAATGTCAAACCAGGTAGGACATCCGATAGAAAACAGTCATTACTTTCCGAATAATCAAAAAGTAGTGTACAGTATTAATAAATTTAAACAACTTTCCTATTCCTGCATACTGTATATCAATACTAACAGCAGAGACATGCCAAAGAAAAAAATAAAGAAATAACACGAATTTCATTCATAAAAGGTGGTGCAGTGATTGTTCTGTGCACCATGTTCTGAATTCAATAAGTAAGGTTCTCTTCTTTTACCATTTTATAATCTACCCTCTCCCATCTCAGGCCAGTAGTAGTAGTGAGGTTTAGGATTTTATATCAGTTTGCTTTTATGCTTCTTGCTGTCCTCCCTGCTCTCATGTTCCTGCCGTCTCTCTCTTTAAGGGCTTTCCTGGCTCTTCTCACTGGATTTCCATATCAAAGCCAGCAGTACACAGTGGTAGGCAGGCAGACAGTCACATGGCAGGCTGAGGTATAAGCCAGACACAGCTGCAGCCACATGACTGAACTCCAACTAACTCTACCTTATGAAATGCAAGTGTGTGTTTATGGAGAATTAAGAGCGTGCAGTCCCATTTACACAGACTTTTCAAAGTGGGAATGTTGTGCCTTTAGGCAAACTCACTGCTCTGAATAAAAAGGTACAAATATTAAATGGTGGCATGAGTCACTGCAGTTTCACCTCCAAACTGACAGCAGAAGGTGTCACAGAATGGCATCGATGTGAAAAGGAAGAGTGGGCATGGCGGAACAGACATCACTGCTGTTGTGAAACATTGTCATGCCACAGAATGGCAAGATTATGTCTATAAATTACACACTGAGACAGTGATATGCCAGCTTTATATTTTTTTAATAGCAATAAAGCAGGATATCAGCATGGGCTGACATATGCTGACAGAAAAAGGACTTGCATTGTCTGTCAAACACTGAAGCTCTCACATACACTCACTCACACACAAACACCTCTGTCTCTACACTGCCTTCGCCATTACTGGTTGACTGGTTAATTGGTGACCTCGTCATGAACTTCCTCCACACTCCCTCATACACACAGGCTTGGGGGGAATGATAAATGTAAAGAAAGAGTGTGAGTCATATTCAGTGAGATGGACAGGACATCTAATTTATGTTTCAATCTCCTTCTGCCTCTCACTTTCATCTTCCTCTTCGTTCCCCCCCGCCCCAATTTCTCTCTTGGCCTCCCTCCTTCATCTCATCAGTGAGGAGGACATTAAGACGTGACCTCAGTGAAATATATCGCAGCCATTTTAACTTCCTGAGGCAACTGCAGACATTTACTAGCCCAGTCTATGAATAACTGCCTTCCATTAACAGAAAGACAAAAAACACCTGACCTCAGCTCTCCACAGCCAATAGGCTGAAGACTGGTTAAAGCTAAACTTGGTAGAACATGCAGATGGAAAATGGCAGCGGGAGACTGGCCAATAGCAAACATACACACTACAGCCCATTCACAGTCAATTTAAAATTACTATATCCTCTATATTGTTAATGAGAGTGGGTTTTCATATGGTGATGTGAACTAAATGAATAATATTATGTTACCGCATCAAACTTCACACAATAACAGCTGTAATATATCATTAATAATTCACTGAAAGGTTCCTTTCCAGATCAATCATTTGATAAGTGACTCAATTAACCTTTTGATCTATGAATGACATCAATATCCATCATAATCCTAGTTAATATATTCAATTTACCAAAGCCCAAGCATCTGAGATCCATATTCAGTATAAAAAGGACACTTCTGAAAACATTCAGGTCCTGCTACTTTCTGTGGTTTACGCACTATCAACACTGGTCAACAGACAGGTCTGCTGCCAGTTAGACTGGGATCCAGACTGTTCAACACAGAAGCCCATTTATCTGAAACAGAGCCAAGTCAAACAGGATAGCCTTAGGGTCAGAAGTTTTGACTGCTCTCATTCAGTACTTCATTATTCCTGTGTCAGCAGTGAAGAGGTAGCAGAGGGGCAGAGAGCTACAGAACACGGCAATGTTATTTCTAACTGAGTGATGTCCAGGCCTGTTAATGGGGTTGAGTGAAAGTAGAATAGAATAAATGTATGAAAGAAGGGAGAGGAGGTTGTTTAAACCACTGGTTTTAGTTTCATTGGAGTGAGAATGTTTGAGGAGACAGTGAACTGTATGGACATTTGTTCACATAGAAACACACACTAAAGCAATAAAAACAAAATAAAAGGGCTGGGGCTCTGGAATGAATTTTCAGAGCCAACTATGTGATGAACTGATGTAACCTCTGGCAGGGTGTACTGCAACTCAGTCATATAAAAGCAACCACAGGCCAGTTTCAGCTTAAGTACCAGAGCACTGAAAAAGTACTCTGTCTAATCAATTGGGCGTGCTTTGTCATTTAGTTACATACTGCTTCTTGTAGACTGGGCATGTAGTCTAAACAGTAAAGCAGTTTGTATGTTTGCAACTGGTTGCTTGGTTGTCATGAAAATAGAATAGAGAAGGTGAAAAATGAGAGCGGGGATTTCTTCTTGGAACGACAACAAGGTGGAACTGTTACCGACTGATAAGACAAAATAAGGAAGCAAATTGTGAAGCAAAAATGGTTTGGTAGTGCCATTGTTTTTGAAGTCTCTTAAATTTCTGCATGTTCAGACTAAAATTGTTTTAACTAAACTAGGACCTGAACCATATGGTAGTGCAGGTGTTAACAATGTAGCAAAAATAGGAAGAGGGTTACCGGTTCAGGTCACAGATTGACCATGGGAATGTGAGAGTGAATGGTTATTTGTCTGTGTGTTTGCCCTGCAATGGACTGGTAACCTGTCCAGATCGTACCCTGTGCTGAGAGTGGCTCAAAATCAAATAATGGCATTGACAAAATGATGTCATCCATAATATTCAAAGCACATTATCATTCAACGGAGTTAAACATTCTGTGTTAAAGAGAAAGAAATCAAGAACTCTTAATGGAAAATATTAGACATTTTTGTTACCTTCATCATTCCTCTTATTTATATTTAACTGGACATCAGGAGATTCTCTTTCCATACTTATTCCAGTGAACAAGATAAGTAAAAAAAAGTCTGTTTTTCAAAGTTCATCTCAGGTTTCAGCAGTCTGAATTTGATGAATCAGATTGGTGTTTTCCAAACTTAGTGGTTTTACAAATGTCCCTTTACGTTTCCTTGTTTTAAAAAGGCGTAAATCTGTGTAAAGGTCACACAATTCCCATTGCATCTCAGGACTGCCAAGAAATCCAGTGAACTCTCTGTACACCTAAGCCAGGCATAGATCATGGCAAAGCTACAAACCCATTTAAAAGCTTTGAGCATCTCCTGGAAAACAGTGGACTCAAATTTGTGAAATGGAATAACTTTGGAAGCAGCAGGGCTTTTCTCTGTGTTGGCGGCCCAGACAGTGAGTCTGAAGAATATAAATGACCATATGATATCTTAGTACTTCATTAGCATTCAAAGTGGACACCTTGGTTGTATTTTTTTGAGGTGTAACTAATCCTAAGCCTTAATCCATTCCATTTCATTCTTTATTCTTTTTGCCATGTACAGTAAAGTGCAAAAGTCCCAAGGCACCACCAGCTTTGTAGCACTTGTGTCTCTCAAATTCTCTGATCACTGGCATTTGGACTGGAAAGCTGTGACTACAAGATATTCTGATATATTAGCAAGAGGTTAATGTGTTAAAGTCATACAACATGTGTGGAACAAACCTGGCATAGAATGCATTTTCATAGCAGATATTTGCCAACATGAAATAGAAGGACACAAACACAAATTTTACCAATAGCATTAATTAGGAATCCACTGCAGGTTTAACCATTTATAACATTAAGATTTGTTATTTTAAATCGGCTAACATGTTTCCTGTGTTTTCTGGGTGTGTCTAAATGAAGAGAATGTTAAATACTAAGTACAAAACCTTCTGTGATTTCACTCTCACTGGCACTAGTTACATCACCCAACTTCACAGAAAAAACCTATATAGGCATCTGTAGTATCCACTCACAACCATTTTTTTGGAAGTAGGGTTGCTGTGGTCGTTGGTGTTACATTATGTGTTATATGCATTTAGACTTCTAGTCATGAGACGTATATTCCCAGTGTTGAGGCACACACAGATTACATGACCTGCCTACCAGCCACATTGTCCATTTAATTTATTATAGTAAAAACATTTGTTTTCATATTTCACAATTAACCGATAAAACATGTTTTGTTTTTTTTATGTTTTTGAGGTAGCTAAAAACTAAATGCAACATCTACACACATCTTTAAGTGAAGCACAAGAGCAAGAATGCCTTGAATGGTTACCATAGTGTTCCATTTAATACCCAAAATGTCCTTATTAGAGTGCTTTACACAGTTTGTTTACCATAAAAAAAACATACACATAAAAAGGTTATTAACTTACATATTCCTTGACATTTTTGGTCTTGACTGCTTTATAAGAGTAATACGCAGGATATAGGGTCCCAAACACCAGCCTGCAGGGAGAGAGAGGGAACACAAACAAATGTAATTCCTATTACCAATATATTAAATCAAATCACGACTGTGTTATTCATACTTGCAAACATACAAAAAAGCACCAACTGAATGGTCCTGGCTGAATGTAATCACTGCTTTGCCACTCCACATGAAAATACACTGTGAATAATCGAAAAATGCAAATACAAATTGACCAAAGATAAGAAATTTAACAACAGGCCTAAATATTATTACAGGTCTGTACTGGAGCTTTAAATGTTGAATCTGACTTTAGAGCAAACATGGGCTAGAAACTGATAAAAACAACTAAACATACAGTTTAAAGTCCAAGGTATGACTTAAAGTCACAACAGCTTTCCCATGCACATGTGAATGTTTTATAATGAAAATGAAATGGTTGTTCAGTATAATTCTCAATGCAAACTAATGTTTACATACAAAATTGCAATTTTCCAGTTAAAAGCCATCTGGTCCTGAAGAACAACCTGGGGACTTATTTATATCTTGCAATGATGGGGTGCTGTGTTCTGACCCAAAGTTTGAAACCACTGGAACACGATGACTCAATGTTTCCACTGTAATCTTCTGCAGCACCAACAGCAGCAGCTGGGGGTAATGTGGCCTTTGGTTCCATGTATGCTTCACTGCAGGTTTTAACACTAAATTTAGTGTACTAAACTCTTCTTTTGTTCATTTTACTTGCATACACAATATTTTCTATTTGAAAATAAACACTAATGATTTGAATTTTCATGTCTTTGCATTATATTGCTCACGTAATGCTCATTTATATATAGCATTATAGAACAAAACAATACTTATTAAACCATACTCCTTTGAAATGTTTTAAAGATCACATACACTGAAAGCACAAAGAGGGGTTTACATGGCCTCTCCACAACTATATAATAAAATAAATGAATATAAGATCCTAAAATAACACATCAACTATATTTAATTCATCTCTATAACTACAAATTCTACGCCCTTCATAGTACAGGCCTCTAGAATTGGGATTTTGGCAACAAAAGATTGAGTTGTTATAAAGTAAAATACTGTACTGTGTTGATCATTCTCTGTGATTTAATCATCACTCTCATCAAAACAGCATAAAGCTGTTTAAAGTAAATGTTGATGGTGTAAATTCATGTTATGTAATTTATTTCATTTTATCACTAAATTATGTGAACCAGAAAATTCTAAATCTCTGGAGCAAATCAGGGTTAAGCTAATCCTATTTAAACATTTAACACAATAATACAGAGAATGAACTCATTAATTACTCAACGAAAACCAGACCATAAAATCATTGTCATCCTTTAGTGTTTTATACTTCTGTTCATTCATCATTTTTCAGTGCTGGGTGATATGACATATTCAGCATGAATGCAAGTATTCTGAACACCTCTGACAATGACATTAATACCACCTGAGGAAAAATGATTTTGTGAATTCATTAGGGTTATCGTGTCATACATTTGCGCTCAGTTGTCAGCTTTATTACTAGACTTCCTTCAGTGTCATCATTGTTAATTAAATAACTATTTCTGAATCTAAATCTCCCATAGAGAATATCGCCTAGAAAAGAAACAATAAAAATGACAGCCCTGTTTTGGAGCATTTTAGTCCCATACTCTGTACATGTAATGTGTTATATTGCTTCATTACAAAAAAAAGTAACACTGGTCATTTACAATGCATAGGTTGGATTTCTTGGTTACCAAAGTGATATGGGCAAGATTTTTGTTCAAAGTTCAAGAATTTCAGGCTGTTGTGTGACCAACAGGTCAGAGATATAAATTAGCCTACTCAGTCTACACAAGCCTGAATAAAGAAACTTAACATGACTTCCCAATGCTCCGTCCAGAGCAGCAAGAGACTTTATACACAAACACTGCAGCACTGCCTATCCTGGAAACAGAGTTTGGTGTGTAAGTGGTGGAGTTCCCCTTCAATTGTTACTATAGACTTGTATTTAATGTCAGCGAACCTGTAACAGTCCTAACTATTGCCTGTGAGTCCAGGTAATTAATAAAAAATGAATCATAGTCATGCTGACTCCACATTCCCCCTCCTTGCACTGACAAAGGGGAAAAGCCCATGTTCCTCATTCAGTGACCATGAATGATTGTGCAATCATTTACATTTATAGAACCAAATTTACGTCAAAATCTGACATTTATCATCAATCCCTGGATTATCAAACAGGTTGTGAGAAACAGCGGACCAGGCTTCACTGTGTCTCTATATTATGATACATTTAAGACTGCCTGTAATTTGACTCAGCGACTGTTTTTAAAGGGCTTAAGAAATATAATTACATATTTTGGTCAAGATATAAAATTTTCATTATTTTTGTAGCCCTATTCAAAAATGGTTTGATGTTTCCACAGATATTAGAATCTAAAAAAGGATGCAGTGATACTCCAGTCTTAACTTATCTGCTTGTTTTGTTGGAATAAACCTGGTACAGCTGCATGGGAGAAACAAAGGAACGTGTTTGGAAAGTTAATGGATGTACTTATGTAGGAGCACAGAATCTTTCAGTTTGAGCTAAACCTTTATGGTCTGGAGGACGAACACCAATCAAACACGCAGACACACTGTATATAGTCTTGTATACAGATGCACTCCATCCCAGAGTTCCCTGAGCAGCAGGCAAGCCGCCAGCAACCACAGAGGTTTATTTTCCTGCTGTTGCTATAGAAACAGCAAAGCTGCCACAGCTCCAGAACTCTCCCTTCGTGTCTACATCTCTTTGTCACTATCATTTCTGCTCACTGTGCTTTATTTACATTAATGTACAGGACAATACTGCAGATCAAAAGGCACAAAATAAGTTTATAAATAAGTTTATTTGTTCCCTTTCAGTGGCGTGAGGACATGTTTGTATGAATGAGGAAAGCTTGTAGACTATTTGGGTCTGGACGTTTTGTGTGGGATAACTTTACAGTCAGTGTCAGGACAGTTCTTTTTAAATGCAGCTAAATCGGTGTGCCTCCTTTTATTTATTTTTTATTAATTGTTATTTTTTGTATCAGATTAATTATTGAGTCTTAAGTGTCATGCAACTGTAATATAACTATAATTACAAATGAGAGGCATTGCTTTGTGGGTTTGTTAATTAGAAGACAGTGTGTATGCCATAGACTAATGCGATCCGATTTTCTAAAATCAAGTTGGAAGTTATTTAAATCAGCATGTCAATTGTTGTTATCTTATTGGTACCTGCTATCTTATTGATGGTGGCATTTTTACAAGCTTTTGGCAAGTGTCCTGAAGATAAAAAGAGAAACTCATCCTAGTAGCCTTTGTATCAATGACATAGTGGAATTAGCAGTAATAGCATGTAGCGTACTGGGTCATCAGGTGAGTATCTCCTGCATAAAAATGGGAACTCACATAGGGTAAAAATGGCATAATGGCACAGGCTGGCAGAAATGGGACTCGCTGGTCAGCAGGTTAAATTCAGTAGAAAAGATGAAGACAGAAACAGAAGCAAAAGGTGCATTAATACTGCCTTGAGCATTAAGTCACTGGGAACATCTAATTCATTTGTTGTCAGAAAAGTATCAAGCCTCACAACTCTAACCTTTAAATGAATCTATGACACTTCTTTATATTTTCCAAGGTCTTCAAGTTACATATTTTTTTTCCAACTCACCAACGCACCAATGGAGACATTCCCTCCATAAAACAAAGGCACACAAACGAGGTTTGGTCGTGTACAAAAATGTTCTTGAAACAATTTATTGAAAAGCAGGGCCCCTTTGTCATTCCAAAAGTACCATCTCTCTATTTTCCTTCTCATTCTTTTCTTCCCATTTCAACACCTTCTCCCCTTCTCTCTCTGCATGCAGCTGAGAAAATAGCCCCTAGCTTTTAGATGGGCCGTGACTCTGGGCTGCAGGTCAATTTCCCTGGTTTCCTGACACCATAAACCACCAACAACCAGATGGAGGGAAGGGGAGGACAGGAAGACAAGGGCAAGAGCAAAGGAAAAGAGAGGGAGAGAAATAAAAACAGAAAACTCACAAAGAGGGAAGGAGGAAGGGGAAAATAACCCTAAAGATCTCCAAGATTTTACTCCCACCATCTGGTTTGAGCTTTAGGAATAAGAATTTGATTACAAGACTTTTCCCCTAAAAACACAGAAGGAGAACTGTTGAGAGAACTGCTGCAACAGCAAATGGGACTGGTTACAGTCCAGTTCAACCCCTCCCCTGAGTTTTTCCTCAGAGGGAAATAAATTGCATAGATCATTTGGACTGCTATCACAATTCTCGAAAATCTCCCCACATTTGAAAACTGACTTGTTGAGTCACAAGTTCACACTAGATCAAAATATATTTCTAGAGACATTAAGCTCCACCACAAAACAAAATTTAAAAGATACTTTGACTAATCTTGAACTCCTTGCAATATAACACTGTTGCACTGACAATGGTTACATTAATAGATAGATAAACTGATCGGCCGCAAGACCAAATCCAGCAATTGGTGTTAATGTTGTGAATATCCATGGCCTGTTGTAAGAGAGTTCATTGAGAACCATCAACAACCATCAACATCTAAAACTTATTTTGTATGTCCAGTTAATTTAATAAATGTGCTTGGTTTATAGTAGTCTTTCTTTTGCTTTTTCAAAATTTCAATGAAACCTATTTTATTATGAAGCCGTGAACAGCACATTCTCGGGTCACTCGGGTCCTCTGTGTTTTTTTTCCTCCCACAGTGACAAATCCCCACACAAACACTGTAAACAGACAGTCAGCCATAGTGTGACAGGCCATCAGTCACAACAGAAGAAAACTCACTTTTACACTTCAAAACCTAGATTCATATTTTGAAGTTCAACAAAAATCTATTTTCCACTTTTTGATTTATAATTGATGCAGATGCTATTTACTGCTATGGTCTTTGTATGTACTAGTGTAGACTTGTTACATGACAAAGTAGTTTTCCATTCTTACCAGTATCTAAGCAAACTGGTTGGTGCCATAAAAGTATTGAAGTTTAGCATTCAGCCTTACTCCCTCCTTTTCATTCCTCAACCTCTGCTCCTGCCAACAATACATCTCTCTCTCTCTCTCTTTCTCTAAGCACAATGGGTGTGAAAAGGAAATGAAAATTGCCAAACAGGTAAATAATCAGACAGCAAGATTAACTCACACAATGCAGGTATAGCAAGTTAAAGTGCCAACTTCATGCAATAGCCTGCCCCATTGTAGTAGTAACTTTAGTACTGCGAGATATCTATTACTTTCAAGGTGTCACAGGTATGACAAAGTATTTTCCTCTGCATCCCTTTTTCATCAATAAGATGAGACAGTCTCTGTCTTTCTTGTCTTTTCTCTCTGTGAATTTTTGATGCTTTGCTTGTAACTTGTAATCTGCTGAACTTGTCTCTGTACATGTGACACCTACTGCACGTCTGTCCGTCCTGGAAGAGGACGGACAGTTTTTCCTCACTCGATGTGAGGGTCTAAGGATAGAGGTGTCACATGCTGTACAGACTGTAAAGCCCTTCGAGGCAAATTGTGTTTGCGATGTTGGGCTATATAAATAAAATTGACTTGACTTGACAGTGACAACAACAACTAAACAATAACAACAATATTTCATAAACAAAACACTACACAATGTATTTTTCAAATAACTGCATCCTCCAAGTGATGTTCTTTGATTGGCTCTGCTGTCCATTCTCTTCTGCATGCTCCAAACTGTTTGGATTTATGTGAGGTCAGACAAAACTGGACTTTTAAAATAAAGGTAAACATGGAACTCCGACTGAATTGTTACTTAATTTAATTTTTCCAACAAATATACTGGACCATCAAGACAAAAACATGGCAAACTCCAGGCCAGTGCATTTAATTAAATATTTCAAAGTTCATGGTAAGAAGACTTAGAATAGCACTCAACATGCTAACAACTAGGCTGCAGCAAAACTATAAACTGCCCAATACTATCAAGCTGAAAGGGTGCATCTCCCAACCTAGTGTAATGGAGCTTGCATGGAGCTGGTGCTTGCAAACTGGGACAAAGGTCAGTATTCCAATTGAACAGCATAGTTGACTTGACTATACATGAAATACTGTGTGTGTTAGGCAGTACCCATTTATACACTTTAACTCTATTGCTGACAGATGGATATGATGTAGGGAGGGCATGAAAGTTTTAAAAATGTGTTAGAGGGGAGGTGTAACTCTGTTTTTCTTCACCACTCCCTTCTGCCAATTCCACAACATTCCTATCCTCCATTCCCCCTCCAGCAAAAGTTTTGTAACTCCTGTTCCAGAAAATGTACAGACAAAAAAAAAGACATAAGCGAAGTGAAAGAGAGATTACAAAAAGGCTTCACATTGTGTCAAGAAAGAGCTTCTTTCCCCGGCATAATTTAATGCATCTTCTTGTGTACTATACTAAAATTCTCTTCACCTTGACCACAACTGATTTATGTGTCAACACAGTGATAACTTAGCAACCCCGAAACAAACACACACACGCAAAGCCACATGATTCAGTTCTTAAATCTTTCTTTCTGTATCCTAACAATGAATGGCTTGTCAGGTTATTTTGGGTAGGGCTGACTAATAATATCTTCAAGATGGCAGCTGTACCTGACACTCCTTAGTCAGATCATGTAAGAGCTTGAAACTGTCCATCTACCATCTACAGTTTCATATTGTAACAGATGACTCACCAGCAACGTACATGGTCATGAATCATGATGTAAACACGCCTGTTCGCTTTGGACGCGATAGCAAATGACAAACAAGGCCCACTAGCCACCTAGACCAATTTATGATACAAAATCTAATTCAATTTGTAGGTTTAAGGCAAATGATTTCATTTTTAACAGACACTATGCACAACCATGTTGATAAATTTCACTCAGGAATGAAAAACAAATTGAAGAATGATAGGATTCTACGTGAAAGGACGGGAACAGTTAGCCAGGCAAGCTAACAAAGCCAAAATTCTCCACGGGGCGAAAAATTAGGTCTTTCACGTTATAATTCACTCGTGTTTATGGTAATAATACTACTACAATACTTACACAACGCTTCTGGAAATCATCCAGGACACCATGTTTGCTGTTTTTGTGTTGTCTGGCTGTGGCAGCGAAAAAAAACAGCCCCGAAGATAAGGTTAGCACAGCAGCTAGCCGTAACCGTTGAGAACTTCTTCAACCAAAACTTCAAAGAGCGAATCCAGTCGAGCAACTTATGCCATTAAACCTCAGCCGACCCTCATGTCTCACTTCTTTGTTGTTGTAGCAACAGCTAGAGTCAGTGGAGTAGATCCAACATTATCCCCGTTGATGTGAAGCACTCACTTATTCCCCCAGGTTTCCTCCTTTTTTCTCTGCTCTCCAATGCAGTTCCTGGCAGTAGAACGCTGCTCGGATTGACGTCAACAGGAAGAGAACAACCCTCCGAAAGCACTCATTGGTCAGTTTAGGCTGTTTACAACCAACACGACCTGCTATTGGCTGACCACGTTAACCCACGTGACTTTTGCCTTTGGAGAAGTCGGTGGAATTTTAAACTCAGCGACCTGCGCACTAATTGGTCGGATGTGGAATCGTGGCGACTTTGAGCCAATCGGCGAGAGAAGCGACGAAGGAATTGGATGTTGTTGGGGAAGCGGATTTCTCACTGTGAGGATGAAAGGTGACCTTTTTTAAAATTCCACTGCACGCAGCGTGGGCGGATTCACTTTTTAATAAGTATGGCAGGGTGAAAGAAAAGATAGAACATATATGTAATGTTGTTATTCATTGTCATTTTACGCACAGGATTGACCAGGGGGAATGCTCCTGGTGTCTATCTTCTTCCCTGTCCTCTCTTTGTGAATTTGAAGTTTAGTTTGTAATCTGCTGAACTTGTTTCTGTAGACGTGACACCTACTGCATGCCTGTCTGTCCAGGGCACAGAGCCACAGAGAATGGCTCTTCTGAGGTTTCCCCTATTTTTACCTTGTACATGGGTTTTTCTAGAGGTTTTCCTCACTTGCTGTGAGGGTCTAAGGATAGAGGGTATCATTTGCTGTACAGACTGTAAAGCCATCCAAGAAAATAATGTGTTTGTGATGTTGGGCTATATAAATAAAATTGACTGCACTTGAATTTAGTCTTCCATTATCATTTTTTAGGAAAAGGTCTAATCTTTAACAGTCAAAAATGTATTATTGCTTTACAAAGAAACACTTAATTCTTGAGACTAAATTAGGTTTTATAATCAACTGACTGCCTAGAGACTATCTATCTATTTCTGTATTCATGTGATGTTTTTTAAAATGTTTTTGATTAAATTTCATACACATACACACATGTATGAGTCATATGAAAACACATGTGAACTGCATGCACAAAAAAGGATCAAACAAAAATGTAGTGGGCTGCCTTTGTCTTGCTCATTACGTAAAACACACCAGTCTTTAGAATGTAATCAGATTCATTACAGTTTTCCATACATAGCACTTGGCAGACACAAACCCCATCTGTGTGCTCTAACAGGCCTGTCTCTTTGTGTGTGTGCATGCGCATCTGTATGTGGAGATAGTCATATCTGAGCCCATACTGTAAATGTGTGTTTGAGCTTGTGTGTGTACAGCTATGCTTGTCCCTGTGGAGATGAGCATGTCTGTGACCACATGCAGATGCATGTTTTGTCTGCGTGCTTTGTGTATAGATGCAGGAGCATGCGTGTGTGTGTGGAGGCGGAGGGGTTGGATTGGTTCGGCTTCATAGCTACTTGTTATTCATGAAGGCGGCTGTTGTGGTGTGAAGCAGTGTGAGGTAGATTCCCAGTGGAGCCTCTCTGGTCACACAGCTTGTCTGGGACAGCATCAGAGGATCGCGGTTGAACAGAAAATACCTCGATGTTGAGCATTCACTGAGGGCTCCACTGCTAAACTCACAATACACCATAATGTCACACATAGCTGCAAAATCTTGTCAAACATACTTGCAAAGAGAACAAAATAATGTATGTGGAGATACTGTATATTGATAACAGCCATTAAAACCATATATTAAGTACGTTATCATTGCTTCAAAAGAGAAATATTAATGCCCCTTAATATACATACAACGTGACACTGACAACCTGTCAACAATAAACACTTTAGTCCAACATATATTATAATATAGTACAGATAAATTACACGTCACTGAATTTGTTTTCTTTTATGTATTTTGTTTAGTAAGAATTCAGTCAATCCTTTTTCATACTGTAATGCCATTACATCCTGATGTCATTATGACATTATTTGTACCATATGTTTGTATATAGAACAGCCTTAATGTGTCTTTTTTAACTTTGTTTAATAAGAAATTGAAGAGTAATGAAGTTTAATAGAAGCAAGACAGAATACCTGCGTGTGAATGACAGTGACACAGGTGGTACGGTGAAGATATAAGGAGTAGAGGTAGAAAAAGTGGATAAGTAAATGCCTGGGGTCAACCATCCAAAGCAATGGACAATGCACAAGAGAGGTGAAGAACTGAGTGCAGGCAGGGTGAAGTGGGTGGAGACAAGTGTCAGGGGTGATGTGTGAAGGAAGGATAGCAGCAAAAGAGAAGGTCTACAAGACAGTAGTGAGGCCAGCTAGGATGTATGGCTTAGAGACAGTAGCACAGGCTTGAAGACAGGAGGCGGAGCTGAAGATGGTGAGATTTTCATTAAGAGTGACCAAAATGGACAGGATTATAAATGAGTATATGTAAGAGGTGGCTTGGATTGAACAGTTTGGAAATGAAGCAAAAGAGGCAAGGTTGACATGCTCTAAGATTAAGATTTTTTTTTTTCTTGAAACATTCTAAAATATTTTTGTTTACATGTTGGTCTAGTCTACAGATGGCCATATGCATTATGCCTGTACTGTGGCTGTTTGAGGAGAATACACAAACAGCCACAGTACAGGCATAATGCATATGGCCATAATGAACACACAGTATGTACATTCATTAACAAAGCACAATTTATTTCAGCTCCTGCTAGTTTTCATTGTCCTGATGTTTAAATTAAGCACAACTTCACTTGCTTTGAAGTCAACATTGTGTTGTATAAGTGCTGATGTGTGTTTTTTTTTTTTTTTTTAATTAGGCCAGACCTCTTTGGCTGTCTCACAAATCTATATAGTTGTCCTACCACCAGAAGAGACAAGAAATACGTTGGTCTTCGTAGTTACCACATAGATTTTACTTTCATTTGTTTCATTTTCGTATTCTACCACTATGACAAACCTCTGCTCAACATGTTGTCTTATTCCTCTTCCTCTTTTTCTTACCTCTTTCCTCTTTTATCTATTGTCTTTTTATACTGTGGCTGTGTTCCTTCAGTATCTTTGCCCTTTTCTTTTTCTCTCCCTCCTCTCCTCTTCCCCATCTCTCTTTTGTCATTCCCTGTCTGCGTTTCCTCTTCCTCCTCTCTTGTATCCCACCCCGAAGGTTGCTTCAGGCTGATTGCTTTCTCCATGCTCCACACACGAACCTCTATACTGTCCTTAAGATCTACTCTCCACACACTTGTGCACACACAAGTACAGAGTCATGTAGTAGAGCCACTATCTCACTGAACACACATACACACACATCTTTTTTTTCTCTTGTTCTCCTTCAGTGTTTTCATACTTTGGTCTCTTGTTCACTTTTTCTCTCTCAGTTCTTTTCCAGCCGTGGAAGCCTCAATGGAAAACAGTATAAATGAGTCAATCCCCACCAAAAGAAAGAAACTGAACATGTCAGAGGCATTTCAAATTCTCAATGAAATATTAACACAAAAGAGCAAGATAAAGGAGGCAGAATTATTGATTGATGAATGAAATTATTAGTTAATTTAAATTCTACATACATGCTTGACACTTGTTGGGCTTTTGTAATCCTCTGCAGTGAGCACCAAGTCTTTATTTATTTTGGAAGTTCCATTACCATTGCATTGTAATGTATTTAAAATGCAGATCACCCCAGAATTGACTTTAATTTATAGCACTGTTTCCCATTTTTGCACACTGGGACCTATGACATACGCTCATGACCCAATTCATGATACAAAGACAATACAGAGACAGGACAAGAGCACATTTGTGCACAATATAACATTTATGACTATTTTACTGCCCTTTCTAAAACAACAAATATTATTTTGAATATGTAAACAAACAATTTCCAAAAGATATGGCTTGATATGATAAATGAATAATCACACATATGCAGTCATTAATACTTCCAGCCCTATACAAAACAATAGTATTATATGGTGGCACTAACAATAGTACTATTAAATCGGTACTACAGCTAGAAGTTGCCTACACTTGCTGTTTCACTCGTAGTAGTTCAACAGGACAGAGCAGTCGTTGTCGAAATTAGTACCAATGAGGTGTATTGAAGCGGAGGGACACAGCTGTGTTGCGGCTATGTGAATGCCATGGGATCCAGCGGAGAAACACGAGTGTGGATGGCGGTTGTGATGCGGTCCAGTGTTCCACCGTTTTTTTCTAGCGGAGAGAAAAGAGACTGACGCTTGAGCGGGTGGAGACTGCCACACATTTAAATCCCCCGGGTCGGTTTTTCAGCTTTTAGCAACAACTAACTTCTCCTTTTTAGGTTTTTCTTTGAACCGTTGGATTCTTTAGAGCTGGTTTAATGTCGTAAATGACAGGTTTGTAGGGGCGTCGTTGTCGGGAAGTTTTTTCGAGGGGGGGGGATTCGGACCAGCTAAGGGCCATGGCAGTCGAGGCTCGGCCGGAGCTGGTCGGGAAGCGGTTCCTCTGTGTCAGCGGGGACAAGCCGCCTGAAATCGGCGACATTGCTCGCTGGCCGTGGAGGTCCGGTGTCATACGAGCTGTCAACCATCGTGACAGCGACAATCCCGACCTGACGGTAAGGAAAACGCCGACTTTGTCCATCTCTTTTACTCTGTTACATGCAAAGCAAATGGGAAAATCTCTGTGGTTGGTGGCTAGCCAATGTTGTAGGCTTACCAGGCGGAAATTATGTTGTGGCTTTGTCTAAGTTATTAGAGCGACGAGTACACCTCTGCTATTTACCACGTTTTCACCAAAATTGTACATGGTCATTAGTGTAGTGTAACTTCCAGCAGCTATTTGACCACCTAACCAAGTTAATGGGAGTCAGACTACCAGCAGGGGGTTAAGGAAAGCAAACAGCCAGCACAGGGCATTACACTACCTCATTTTCACTCAAATCCCTAAACCCATTTCATTCACTTAGTAATTACTGTAGCGACAGACCTCCATGTTTTCATGTATAGTTGTAGTTAAGAACGGTGGAGCACAGTAGGTTCATGTAAGAACACCGTGTCTCACACTCAAAATCCGTTTTATTGCCAAGTATAAAGAATTTCCTTAGACGTTTTGGTGCAGTAACAAACACAGTAACAAGAAAATAAGAATAAAGAAGACTCAGGGTTAATTGAGATTAAAGGAGATTAGAGCCAAAGCTATTACCGCACAATGATTGGCCAAAAGAGACGATACAATGTAAAATTAAAGCTTAAAACTCATTACTACTCTTATTTTTAAATAATGAGATGGAAATATGCACATATACATACAGGCTGTGTTTATGAGTTGCTGTACAGTGTAGCTGTGCAGATCATTGCCGTAAGGCATCATGCAAACCTTTAATTTCACAATAATTATCAACTGGCAGAAGACAGGGTTGCAGTGATACAGCACTGTCGTCTGAGAGAAGGCTGTTTGTTTGTGAGAGCATGTGTCGGAATTTGAGTCCGCAGCAGCTCAATGCTTTAATCTGCTGTACGCTGCAAATCAGCTGACAGAGGTCAGGTTGGCTCCCTAGATTTACCCCTCATTACAGCCCTTTACACGTTATACTAATCTCTGTTACCTCGTGGCTGTTGGTCACAATCTACGCTGACTTTGTGCGCGGTGGTGATAGACCACGAAGCGTCGTCTGCCTGTTTTCCAGGCTGACAGTCAGCCAACATCTCCCGTCTTGAGAAAGGACGCAGGAATGCTAGGACTTGTAAAAACCATAAAACCACCTTGCTGCGGGGCTGAACAATGGCCAGTTCATCATCATGTCAGTTTCTGTGTGCATTTTCACGACAATCCAATGCTGTCATTTTTGTAGGGCTTTTCAGAAGCATATAGATAGTCCAATATGATGTCGACAGGCAGTGATGGATGGAAATCTTGGAATTAAAGTGGTCTGAAAAATTCCCCCCTCCCCCCCTTTTAACGATAGGTATTTTCCTAATGGGTTAACGTCCAAAAATCAGCAAACAATGGCATATTTGCCCTGACAAGCCTTTGGCTGTCTGGTACACTGTACTGTCTCAATGTACACTGAGCCTGTTCCCGGTTTTCTTTTGTTCACTGAATCCTTCTATCTGGCTATGCAGATAACCGACCAAACCCAAGCACAGTTCTGATTTGATTATTTAGTGTATTCCATTCTTTGGGCACAGTAACTCACCTGATATAACATCCTGCAGCACATAGTATCATATAATTTATGTGGTTCTCTGTTAGGTTTATTCTTTGTGTTTGTCACTAAATTTGAGAGACAAATGTGGTTGTTCAGCTCATGTTGTGTGTTCATCAGCTGCATTTTTACAGCATAAAATCAAACCAGCGTTCATGGCAGATCTCCTCCTCACATGTCAATGACCACTTGTGGTGCTTTCTGTGGCATTTGATAGTGTCACAGGGTTGTAGCTTTCTGTTATTCTTCTTTTTTTAATTTGGCATTTACATCAGTTTGTCTGTGTTTTTGACAGAAAGAGTCTGTTTGCAAAATCATTCATTACAGTATCAAAGCAGCTCTCAATTATTCCATAGTATGTGTAATTATAGGTTTTCTTAATCTGCACATATTTCATATGCTTCTTTGTATCACATAACATAGACATTGTTGAACTTGTCCTTGTGGTGATTCACACTTAGGAAGTAGTGTTTGGGTTTAATTCCATACAGTGGGAACACAGTCTCATTAGCTAGGATCTTAACTAGCTGAGTGAATACAGACAAGGAGGACTGGAGATTAGATTAGAAGAAGTGTGTCAAGCCAGGCTGTCAGGTCTATGTCAAGTGTCTGGTCAGTTAGGCCAGTTTACCGTGGTTCATCTAGGTTTGTGTCATAATGGTTCTTTGCTTTTATCCTAGTAGAAGAAAAAAGGTTATTAACACATGTCAAGGATGGCTACAAACAGATTTTAGAGATTAATCATAAATCTTTAAGCCCCAAATTCCTTCGCCAATGTTTAACCCTGACTGTGTTTAGTTGCTTGTTAGATGGTCAATATCATTACTTTTTGTGGGGATCACAACATTTTCCCCAACTGTTAGTAGTTGTTAGTAGTAGTTCTGGCAGCACAAATGTAGTGATTAAATACTTGTCCTATATAGTGTTTTGGGGTAATTGTTGGACAACACAAATAATTTGAAGACTCGAAGACTTTGGGCTCTTGGAAGTGGCGACACTTCATCAGGTGTTTTATTAAAAAAGGAAAAAGCCAATAAACTCAGTGAATAGTTTACAGATTATTCAGCTATGTATATTCATTAGCTGTAGCCTAAATCTAATTTAATTTTAATAGCTAAATAAAAGTCTGAAACATTTTAATTTTGAATATGCGTGATAAAATCTTAAATTAAGTTTAATTACATCATGTAGTAGAACTAAAACTGCATTACTGATGTATTGTTAAGTCACTCTACAAGATGGAAATAATCACACTAGACCTGATTCTACAAACTTAACATAATCACTTCACATGATGAGATCTTAATATCCTTAGTGCCCCAATCCAAGGTAAGTATTCATAGTGTGTGTTATAGTTCAGGGTTATATGCAGTGATATGTTAACCTTGCTAATGATAATCCACAAGGATAATCATTTACAGTAACTCCTGTGTTATTGTAGGTATTATAACATTTCTTCAAAGCTTTATGAATTGAAACTATGATCAGTGTGCCAGGCAGGCATTTCCTAAGGTAAATGGTGGTTGTGTGTAGGTGGGGTTAGTACATACTATAATTATCGGCATTATTAATCATCTGGTTGAATTGTGGATATTAGTGGTTAAGGTGGCCAAGTATTGTGCATCTAAGCTGCATACTTGTGTGTAGGCACAGTTGTATTAGCTATTTATTGTATTACAGAATTACTGGATTAGTTTTTGTTAGTGCAGTATTTCTCAATCCTGGTCCTGGAGACCCACTGCCCTGCATGTTTTAGATGTTTCCTTGCTCCAACACAACTGATTCATATAATAAACCATTTTTATTTATTTACTTATTTATTTGGATATTCATGCTGGTATGTATCAGACCATAAATGTACAGTCCTATAGTCTAAGACTTACAAGTTCATACAAAACTGTCCTATGTTGAATTAATGTGTCTGATATCATGAAACCATGAGGCACAGTCTTGGGTTTTATTCTTATACTAACTGTATGTTTACAGGAGACAGTCCAGTTTTATTAACTGTACATCTGAGGTTGACATTAACTCTAATATAGATAGTGTTTAGCTGCTCACCATCCATTTAAGGTCACACTGTCTCTTCTTATTAAACTGACAATAATTTTAATTAGGGCAGTTCCTCAGCAGGAAGAATGCATGCCTTTGGTCTTGGAATTAAAAAGTTAAAGAACAACTCCAAGTATTAAGATATGCTACTCTATAAACAATGCTGTAATTATTTTGCAGTTTACCTAGTGATGGTGTTGCAGGGATAGAAGCTGAGACAGAAAACAAAAAAAAATGAGAGGTAAAAATGAGTGAAATACAGAACATCTAAACAACACTGTAATCATTTTTTTAGGCATAAAACTTCCACAGTCATCTGGATTCACAATGGGTGGAAAATGTAGGGGCATCCAGGTCACTGCCTATAGTGGTCTTTGTTTTCCATTACAGCCCTGTGTATCTGTGTGATCATGTACAGTAGCAGTGCTGCGAGTTTGTTTTCAGGGCTGTGGCCTGAAGTTCCTCTCCATGTAGCTAATCAGCAGAAAATGACAGGCTTTGACCTGGGAAGAACCTTCCACATATAAAGTCTCTGCATCAGTGTTGCAGTGCTGCAATTCAGACCCGGGGAAAAGCCTAATCCCTCTGGCATCAATGCTGCAGTAGTGCCAGCACATACAGTGTTTGTCATATATACTATGACATAATTTTGGCTTTATTTGTTTCAGTCCGATGTAAACATTTATTGTGTGGGCTCTTTGTTAACTGTTAATGTTGAGAGGTTACTGAGTGTTTTCGAGTGTGTCTAGTCTGTAGAAAGATGACTGATATCATTAGTTGTCAGTTATTAGGCTGACATTCATGTACTGAGGTAGTCTGTGACTCAAGACTTTCCCATAGGTTGACTGCTTTAAGAGGGAGTTCCACTTGACAAAGGTGCAGGACAACAGGCTTTCAGCTTCTCCTCCTGTTTTAATTTAAATATTATTTATTTTATTTTACCATTTGCTCATACACTTATCTTGTTGAGCCAGGAGAAGTACAGTATGTTCTCTATGACTGCTAAGGCCTGTCCTTAGCTGTCAAGAGCTGTCCTCAGTTGGGTGGGGGGGTTGCAGGGGGTTCTAGACCACTGGCATCACCACCGTGGTCCTCTGAATACTGATATTTTGGCCTGACTTTCATGCATGGGGGCGGGTCATCTATCGAACACTTGTCGCAAAGCTTTTATTGCACTTAACATAACGAGTTGTCAACCTGTCTGTCCTCTGCCCTGCTGCACTCCATGTGTCGGGAGGGGTGAGGACACATCGGATCTGAGAGGAGAGAAATATGAACGCAAATGACAGCAAAATGTATTAGAGACTCTTACATTGAGCCACAATGTGCAGTTCCTATAAACTAGGTAAAATACGAATATGAATAATATTGACAAAATTACTTTCTAATAAACATTTTCTTTTTATTTGGTTTCTTGGGGGCAGCACTGGTGGGGAAAGACTGGCCTTAAGTGGTGTTTTGGCAACTGGATACACTAAGTGTTAGTGGTTTGTTTTCTGGTGCCTAAGGAAACAAAATGTAACCTGAAGCCAGGATGGGCTGGCTGGATTTCTGGCTGTATGTACCCTTCCCCCATCTCCTCTCACTCACACACACACACACACACACACACACACATCCTGCACTAAAGCTCCACTACATCACAGTGCTACATATGGCAGCCATAAAGCTTCCTATAGGCTTGCAGGCTTCCCAGATAACCCTGGGAATACATTAGGCTCCACTTCTGAACAGCTGCTGTGGTTTCCTGGTATATTGCATACTACAGTCCACTATTGCTATTGTCATCATAAGTCTGTGATGGAATTTGTTTGCAAGAAAAAAATGACATAAAATAACATGTATTAACCACATCATCTGCCAAATACCACTGACTAGTGTTGTAGGTATATGTGATTAATTGTGTCATGGAGATATATGTCAAAGAGCAATTTTGGATCCATTTAGTTAAGACAAAACTGAATTTTCTGGCACCTCTGAACATAAAGCAGCTTAAAGTCACTCCAAAAAATCTTATATCATATTATCACCTCAGTTTTGACATTAAGCAGAAGATATGCCCTATAAAAATATCACACTATATTTAGGGTGCACCACTAAATCCAGTATACATCTCAATACTGCACGCACAGTAGCAAATCATTCTTGTATCCTCACATCTTCAGTATATTCATTAATGTTCAATAATGGTTTATATTTGAACAGATAATCTTAACTAAGTTCAAACCAGGCGATTACACACTCACACACACTTGTAGGATTCCAACAGCTGTTTAATGAATGACAACCCACATGATGAAGCCCTGCATACTGAAGTCTGTTATGTGTAGAGCTCAAGCTAAACAATGAGCCTTAACAAACAGCTCAAAGCAACAAAAAGTACATTCAGCAAGAAAACCTGAAGAAGACCTTTTCAAAACAACATCACTGAAAGTGCACTTTGTTTGCATGACTTTTCTGAAGACAGGTCACATTACAAACTGTAAAATAAAGACAAATAATTTAGAATTTAAAAAAATTAACATGTGACTACAGTAGTTGCATTTTGACATTTACCTCTGCTTTTCTGCTTTCATTTGATGTTGATGCCACTTAAATTATATGCTCATATACCATTACCTTTAGTGGTTTTACTGAGTATTTATTAATCACATTTTTAAAATACCTCCCATGTTATACATAAATTTACAGACAGGCAGTGATTCCACTTCTGTTTCTTTCCTGAATCATTTGATTGGACTCCATTTTGTAACTTTGTTGTAAAACTCAACACATTAAATCAATTCACCTCTGTCACTCTCTACCCTAGGAGTGCAAGTGTGTGTGATACACATACTGAGCACTGACCAGACAGTTGATGTCACAGTGATTTCAGTAGATAATTCAAATTAATCACACCAGCATCTTTGCTGCAAACAGTTCAGTCAAGGTTTTGTTGATGAGTGAAGGAAATAACAGTCTGACGATAGAGTTGTGACTCATTCAGCCAAGGAATGGTATTTACCTCACTGTAATTATTTCATATGCAAATATGCAAAAATATATGCAAAATTTGATATGCAAAATAAAACACAAGTATGCTTGATGTTAGTATAACATTACTAAGTGATAAGCACTATTAAAAAGAGACATTACAATGAATATATCTGCTTTTACCCTCACGTCAGTAGCTCCAGTCTTTTTGAGGAACACATTGACTGAGAAGACAGCCCAGACAGACTGTGACTGTGACCTGAATATGGAATAAGTAAACCTCAGCCTGTCTGACTACTGTTAAATCCATCATACCATGAGACACCTCTCTGAAGAAAGAGCTGATAAATGACGGTATGGTTTTCATTCAAACTGGCCTTCTCAGATGTTTGGTATTTCTTCCTCTACTGTTGTGGTGGGAAAGTCCCACCATAGTTTGTTTTAATATGTGTCTTGTCCCGTGCTCCACTGAAAGACTGATTTTCACTCCATATTATTTTTTGGACCTAGAGCTATCCTGTGTATTTTCAAACCCTGCTGTCAGGGAATACTGGCCCGGCCCTCTAACTAGACTGTTTTACCAAAGAATGTGAGGGAGGCTATTTTGGTGTAGCCAGTAATGAGGAGGTGCTTGTTCAGTTTGGATCATCTCCCAAATGAATCGAGCAACTGTGGCTCATGCTTGTCCATCTAGTTTGGCTGTCTTTTTCTTTTGAGTCGAAGACAAGCTGTCACCTGCTGCTGTTTGTATTGTGGTTATTTATGGGGCCTGGACACACACACACACTGGCTGAGTAAAGTGTCTCCATGTCCACCCCCTGAGGTTAATCTGTAACTGTCGCTTGTTCCTACCTGGCTTTAGAAAGCTGGGGCTGATGGAATGTTGTCTTACCTGCCTGTATGATGTCTCTCTCTGTCATCGTCAGTGACACCAGTTGACCCTGTGATGTATTTCACTTCATCTTATCGTCAAGTAAACTAATACATTAACTTGGTTGACGTGTGCCGGTATGTTTTGTTCTGTCAGAGTCAATTAAAGGAATAAAATTGCTTCAACTGTTTGATCACTGGGGGGGTCACACACCAGACAATACCGTCCATATCGAAAGGAAGGAGGTTAAGTTTATTTCAAGCTCATGTTTTTTGGTTGTACACATCTCTGAGGAGCTTTGTGATACATTACACTGGATCAAGAAGGCTTACCAAACAAGGTATGTCTGTCTCCCAAGATTCAAGCGCTGTAAAAGTTTAGAAGATTGCCCAATGTCTGACTATTCTCCTCATCGACACAGTCTGGTTTAAACCTCCTTTCCACTGGTCACAAAACTCCACTAACATCTGGCTTTTGTCTGCGATGGGAATTGATACTATCAGCGTTCTCTCCTGGGTCAAATGACTCTGCTCCTATTGGTACTAATATAAACAGGCCTGGGAAAAATATGGTAATTTTGCCATCTCCTACTTTATTTTTCCAGTCTATTTGCAGAATTTGCACCAGTCTGAAATTATGAAGCACACCGTTGAGGCAGTTCTCTAAAATTGTTCATTTGCTGCTGAGTTTGAAAGAGAGATTGAAGTGGAAGATGGGAAGTTGGCAGTGGGAAAGGTGTCAAATGTCTTTTTAAGTGGGTCTACCTATTTTTCCCAAAAAAAGGAATAAAAAGCTATTACCTTCCTTATAATTTACTCCATGCAATAAATGTCACTGTCCATACACTATATGTAGTGTAGAGATGGCTGCCATCTCTACACTACATATAGGATCTCTATACGCAGTCCATCTGTCCATTGCATTACAGTACTCATACTTACACCTGCATGTATTTGTACTTACACTTGATCATGAATTAATCTATTCTAGTGACAGCATATGATGTAGATCACCAGGAACTTTGGAGGGAGAGGGCTGTGTGCAGAAGAACAGTGATTTGTGAAACACATTTTTTCAGTTCCTGAAAATGTAGGTGGAAAGGGGGCTATTGTTATATCTATTTGCATATGCATGACTCTGCACTTTGCTGCCTTTTTCCCTTGTCATCTCAGTGTTGTTCTTCTGTGCAATGACAAACAAGTTGAATATAATCCAAGCTGAAAATTGATAGTGAAGCTCATTTAATAACATACATTGCGTAGTGTGCCAGTGTCCTCAGGGCAGCGCTTTTGTTACTGCTTCAGACAGACATTCATAGTATTAGACCAGTTTTGTCATAGCCTCTGAACTGTTTGTTTGTACAGACTGTGTCCTTTTCTGTTGCTTTTCTCCTGTTTGTCTGTTTGTTTTATCCAGTTTTCCGTCACTTTGTGCTGTTATATGTTGTTCTGTTCTGCCACTTCTCCCTGACCTGTTGTCTCATTAACTGTATGATCTCCTCGTCCTTTCCTACTGTGTGATTTCAGAGTCCCTGTACATGATGATAAAGTTCATGTTATTTTCTAATTAACCATATAATTTATTACCATCATAACTATTAAAGGCCAGTCTTTTTTTTTTTTTGAGAAAAATAGCTAATCTTTAGTACATTTATAATATATAATACTAGTGATTCTACTTAGTTATTTGATGAATTATAGAGGTGATTATAAAAAAAAAAATAGGCAGCTATTTAGATAACTGAATTGTTTCAGTATTGTTTTGGGCAGAATGGCCAAACATCTGCAGTTTCCAGCCCATCAAATATGTGGATTTACTGCTTGTTTTGTCATGTGTGACCATAAATAAAATAATTGAATCTGTGGTATTTTCTGTACTAATAAGAAAAAAGTTTCTAATATACTTTCAGTGGAAACAAAGCTTGCAGGGATTGTGTCTGCTGTGATGTTTTTTTTTTAAATCACACTGGCGTGTTCAGCTTGGCCTTGTGAGTTGGTGCATGATGAACTGGCTAGCTTTCTGATATGGGGAGGAGGGGAGGTGAAAAATGGAGAAGGGAGGAGAGGGACAGACTGACTGTGAGGTGTGCAGAGCGAGAGAGCGAGAGAGAGAGAGAGAGAGAGAGAGAGAGTGATGTTCCGGAGAACTGAAGCAAAGACAGAGTGAAAGCTATTTGAAAAATGAAGAGAGGGAGAGAGAGGGAGAGGGAAGGGGAGAGAGAGCACGCTGTGTACTCTAATTAGTCGTTTGGTTTTCCAGCCAACCAGACTCTCTGGTAGAGAGAGAGAGACAGAACAAGAGAGCAGAGGATGAGGGAGAGAGAACAAGAGAGGGAGAAAATGGGAATGCGAGAGAGACAGAGAGAGAGAGAGAGAGAGAGAGGGGTCTCTTTCTCCCCTGTCTGGCCTCTCTCCCATAGCAACAGCGGCTTAGCCACGTGAACGCTAGTTCCTTTGAGTTCACCCACTGCACTGAATTTAACTCCTTCAGCACTGGTTTATGGCACAGCACAGCAGCACAGAGACACAGCAGAACTGTGTACACACTAAAACAAACAAGTGAAGTACTGTTAGTCTGATTTCAAAGAACAGAGTCAACCAGAAGATAAGATAAACCAGCATATTGACTGATGTAGAGCCACAAAAAGTCTTTACAGGTTTTTAATTCAGTCATTAAATTTTTAATTCATATCAACACTGTCTTTATCACACAATAAACTTGAAATCAGACCAAGTTTGGTGCTTTTTCGACACCCTCAAACATCTGAATCTCCATACAGAAATGTGACCTGGGTATCAGGTGATGCGTGATGCACACATGTAAATAATTACAGAGCAATGTGACATATTTTATTTTTTGCACATTGGAATGTACAATTGTGATTACACTAAATTACACACAAATCACCGTATCACATTTAATTATCACAAATCGCATTTACAAATGTTACTATTCATTTCAGGCTCATGTGAGGCTCATTTGTGACCCAACTCAGTCCAGCACTAGACATGTCCAGACAGTGTGCCTGACAGAAGTGAATTTGACGGTACAACTATTTAAGATGTTTGATAAACAGAACAGAAAAGATAATTGCATTGTGTTGTGTGTGCAAAATGAAATGGGGACCAGTCCAGACAATACCTGGGCATGATGGCTCCTCCTCATAGCAACACATATAATAAAAGAGGGTGATGATCTCATCTCTCAGACAGGGTTTACCTGACTGAGACCTGTGGACTAATGAAAAATGGAAAGTTACCGACTGACATTGGCTATTAGTTAAAAATTGAGCTTGAATTGAAATTTATTGGTACTCTTATATGAGGACTGGACTAAAAACTAGACAACAGAGCCAAATCTCAGTGTTTTAATATTTTGTGTTTTCACTGTCATGTTAATGTTAAAAGTGTATTGTCTAACTTTTAAATATTAACATGTCTTGTACATTTAAACACTGTTAAATTAGTTCACACAATGCTTAAACCTATCAGCATCACACAACTCTCTCTGTGCTTCTCACTGTTGCGCTGTTTAGATCTCCTGTTGCCTGGCTACATTTTTGCACTGCACACAGGAAGGGATTTGTTTTATGTCAAAATAGAGAAAAGCAACAGTGCACTAGTAAAGCAAAATGGATGCAAACAGTTTGGGGTATGACTGAAAACAAAAAGAAGCCTCACAAAAATTAAGTGAAAAGAAGGAATTGGCCATCCCTGTGCTACCGGTCTATACACACAAACATTCCCTCATCAGGTCTTGACACAGCTCATTTTCATTTGAGGGACACAGCATACAAATAATGTCACATTGGTCCTGTTCACATGGACCAAAGCAAGGCAGTGTAAACAATAATAGTTAATTAAATTTGAATCGTCAACCAAGTAACAGTTATGCACTGCAGCTTTAACCCAAAATTCAATGCAAAATTTTATGTACATATCGTCTGTTCATACTGTAATTCATAGATGTATTGTTTTAAAAGGAGAGAGGATTGTAGTGGGAGTACTGTGGTAAATGGTTTAAATGGCTCACGGGTCAGGTAAGATGGCTGTTAAGCAGATTTTTACTTAGGGTCCTGGTGAGATCAGTGGAATCCCACAAGCAGAGGGAGAAACATAAACCTGCCAAGTCATCCTGCCAACAGACTTCAGGTATTTCCCAGTTCTGTTCTGCCCTGGCCTCCACCCATCTCCTTCTCCAACACCCCACACCAGGACAAGCAGCAACAGATCTTAGCACAAAATTCTGGTGTAAAACCCACCGTGAAGGGAAATACTGTGTTGTCTGGGAAGAGGATCAAATCACCAACCATACAAGTTAAATGAGCGAGAAGGATACTTACTCCAAGTGACATTATAAAAGCCGAACCAGGATGAAAATGCAGTAATGATGCAATACCTTCATAATGTTGGGAAAAGACTGCAGTCAGAGAGTAGGTTTACCATCAGAGCAGCAGATAACCACATATAGTTGGAGACTTTGGAGTTATATGAAGTGGAAATGAAAGAGAAGAGTGAACCAGTTCCACTGTTTGCTGAAGAATGATTGTTGACTGGAGGACAAAAATGTTTTCTGTGCACAACTCCACCCTGTAAATGAAATGCAAACAGACAAATCAAACCTCTTGGCCACTCTCAGTTATCATTGCTGCGCACCAAAGGCATGTTTATTAAATATATATGTACCTAATGCAGATTGGAAAACACAGTCCATACATAATCATAATCAGTTACAATAACACTAAACTGTTGTGTGGGGGTATGTAAGTACAGTTTAGTCCTGCAACTCTATTTAAATTGTGACCTCCACTAGTGTATTGAATTACAAAGCCTTGGTACACATCTTGAGTAATACTACCAGTGTGAGTATTCAGGGAGGAAATGAAAATTTAAAAAAAACATGCTTGATTTTTGAGTGTTTTTGTTAAGTTACTTTTGATCATTGACTGATCATTAGTTTGTGCTTGTGTGTAAATGGTCCAAACAGCTGCACTGTGTAATACTCTTGTACATGCCTGGATTGCTGGTCTCCATGTGAACTTAATTCTGGCTTTCCTCTCTGTCTTCTCCATTCTTCCTTTTGTTCAAGAGCTGGCTTCACTAACTCTTTCCAGATGCCTCAGTTAACTCTCCTCTCCTCTCCTCTCCTCTCCTCTCCTCTCCTCTCCTCTCCAACAAATGGATTGACTGTTGGCATCCAGTTTCTGTTTTTGAAATTGTTATAATTTGATAGTTACTAACAATTTAAAGAATACATAAATATATTTCAGGAAAAAACACCATTTGCAGAAATACCTTTGTAGCATCTAATATATTAGTGTTTCATGTATAAAATTATACAGCAGCATTCTTAGAACATATTTAGAGTGACTTATGCCAATTTAATTACTATCCATTTACTTTGCCTTGATAAGTAATACTACTAAGATATTTATATGATGTATCAACCTCAGTGTCTTGTAATAAAAAGTGTAATATTCATAATAGATATCAGGCTGCAGCACACCCACACTGCTTGAGCTGCTTAATCATACTGTGTATATTTGCTTAGAAAACTCTTATTGCTTCAGCCCTGGTGTGAGCAGACTTGGTATTTGACGTGTCTAAGCTGGAATGTGAACCGCAATTAAAACAAGTTAACTCTTGTTACCTGAGAGAGGAAAGGACTTTGTCAACACTCTCTCCTTCCCTCTGTCGTTCTTCTGCTTCTCTATAGAACCAGTCTGTGTCTTTCAGTATGTTTTTTTTACAAGGATATGGCTAATGATTATTTCCCACCCAAGTGCTGGCAATTTTTTTTTGATTAAACCAATATTCATAAAATATATCACAAAACATTAGGTGTCCAAGGTGAACCTTACCTGACAAAATTATTAATTTTGCTATTTTTATTTTTAATTGATTTAATGACTAATCTCTTATTGAATGTGGTGCTTATTTATGTAGTTCACCTCTTGTAAACAGCGGTAGCATTAAAAAAATGCAGCCACTCACAAAAACAGCAGGCCCAGGAGTGCATGTAATTCATTGTCCATGGAGTTCTGGTAGGGTCACGTGATAAGAGTGTGTTGAAAAAGGGAATGATACTTGGGAACTGCTAACACCATGAACGTAAGTGATTGTGTCATCGTTTCCAGAAATCTCATTTTAAAGCAAACACAAAGCCTCATAGAGAGTAAGAACGCTTGGCAAAATGAGGCAAAAGCAACAAAAATGTATTAATTAATGATACATGTCTGCAGAAATATGAAAGCAGGAAGAGAAGACAGAGTGGATTGGCAGTTAAAACATGGTTTTATTATTAGGCTGAGTGGTTGTTTTCCTGGCTAATTGTACAATGTAATTTATGTTTGTTTTGTATGAAGCAAAGTAATGTTCAATTTAGGGCTGCAACGATTCCTCGAGTAACTCAAGTAACTCGATTACAAAAAATGATCGAGGAATTTCCTCTGCCTCGAAGACTTGTTTAATTACATTTAAAGCTCACGTTTCACACGGATTCTTTTTAGTATGATACAACGTGCTTAAGTTACAGGCTATGCATCCCCTACAAAGCGGAAGAAGACGGAAGCGGGCTTTGGATAACGTGTGGACAGTTTAGCGGTACGGAATGGCAGATGCCGGGACCGAAAACAGTGAATACAGCGAAAACGAGCAAACGCAGCAAAGCGAAAGTAATAGGAGGAATAGGATAAATGTACGTTTTATCCGATTACTCGGTGAATCGATGGAATATTCAGTAGAATACTCGATTTCCAAAATATTCGATAGCTGCAGCCCTAGTTCAATTATAAATGATGATCTACTTATTAGCCCTGAGTCCTAAAGCTCTTGTCTAAGAGTCCCTTGTTTACACAGTCTAATATCAATACAACTAATATGACTAGTACACTAAACTAGGCTTATCCATCATTGTCTTCTTTCTCATTACTTGTAAGAGGCCTTTAAAAACCACAGCAAGCAACAGTCATGTCACTTTACCTTTAGCACAAATAAATAAGTTAGTTATCATATAGGTCACCAGTTCAGGAGTTTAAGTGACGCAAACAGTTGGTGTTTAGAATAAATTGTGTTAGTATTTATTATCCCTAATAACTCTCCATGATGGTGCACAATTAGTCTTGTTGGTATTGTTACATGGATCATTCAGCAGTGACAGACATGAAGCTGTACAGCTTGTCAAACAAGCAGCCACACAACCAGTCAGCCAGGCTTCTTTGATGCAGAGAGGTGGAGAGAGAAAAGAGAGACTGGAAAAAGGTCCAGTGTGACACACTGTGAAACTTAAGTGTGCCGGGTGTGTCTCCGAGCTCTGAACAGTCACTTTAGTCTCACATGTCTGAAAAGTGAGGAGTGGCTGTAGTAGTGGAGTCCTGCTGTGTAATGAGGCTGGTGAATGGAGAAAGAGAGACATGGTGCTGCCTTTATTTACATGTTGTAATGATAAAGTGCTCCATTCTCTGAAGTGTAAGCAACGGAGCCAGGGTAATGTCTTTTGGGGAACTTCATTTAATTGATTACACTTGAGGCACATGCTCATTGTGCTAATTTTTAATCTTTAGTGGCAACAGCAATGGCAAGAGGCAACAATACTTCATTTTTTTTGTGACTGTCCATTGTGTTTTCTTTCGACAACAACAGCCAGACTATAAACTGTCCCACACTGCTCAACCTATTCACCACTGTAACCCAGTGTTTTGCATTTTTTTTAAATTGAAGGAATACATTTTTGAAAGCACGTTGTAGCACTGCTCTGTAAATAAAGGATCACTGGCAAAAATAGAGCAGATAAAGAAATTACTGTGCTCATACATTCCCTTCTGATGCAGATTGGAGTCAAAGACTCTGGTACATGTCACAGTCATTTGAAGAAGGAGTGAATGCTGATCTCACAGTTGTAAAGCCACTTTAAACCTGTGATTAAACAGGGTTTTTTGACCACTAGGAACTGGTTATTGGTGATCTGCAGACACTGTAGCCTGAAGATCAAGGTGTATTTTTACTCTGTTGAAAAAGTTAGTTTTTAACCTCAGAGAAAGTGGAAGATAGTGGGTATAAGGTGGTGTGAAGTCCATACTTTCTGTTGACATTACAGCACTACATTGTAAGAGCAAAAGAGGCATCACTACACACTTCTCTTCAGATTTTTGGTCTCTTTGTTGTATTGTAAAAACAGTTAAGTTGATCACATAGACTGTATATGGAAAAATCGACAGTCTTACAGGTTCCTTGGTGAAGTCAATCGTTAATAAGAATATAGTGAATATCCAAGAGAAGCGACTTCGCTAAGAGTCAAAATACCTGTTTGAATGAAAGTCAGTGGAAAAATTAGGCTTCCTTTCACTTGCTAGATTCAGATCTTCTTCATAAGAACATAAAATAAGGCACATATGAATGAACACCAGCAGGGTTGACAGCTGGTATTGTCTAAAAGGTGCTTGGTTTCACCTAACGTTTGTGTGAACTTCTGTTTGCAAAATGTCAACATGGCACTGGCCAAATCACGTTTTCTGAAGCTTCAAAATGGGAGTTCAGAGTCTAATGGGTGACGTCACGTCACGACTGTTTGCTACTTAGTCGATCATAGAAAAATAAACCCCATTTTTCTTAGGTGTTTTATTCGTACCACCATCTTCACTACAGGACAGCTGAAAACTCTGAAAACAAGTAAAGCTCCTGGATTGGAACATTAAGTGGTTTTATACATTTAAGATGTCTGAAATGAAATGTGGTGGGAAAAAAATTTGTTTTCCCTTTTAAAGTTGTGGTTTTCTTTTTTTCCATCCACCCAGAAGTAGACTGCCCTTGCCATGTTTTGTTGTTTGTGTCTCAGTCTTAAACCCTATTTGATGCAGAAAACTATAAATATGGCTTTGTATAACCCGTATTTACTAAAGTGTGGAGCACAGAAGCACACAGGACAAAGGCCACTAAATAAAAACACATGTGCAGTCCAGCAAAAAGTCATGCGTTGCCTCTGCAGGACTTCACATGCCAGTCTGTGAAACTTTAGTGCAGCCTTGACAAAGACCCGCTAGGCCACATGTAACATGAGATTGTTCCTCGAGAATCTAGGGCAAGGTTCCCTCTCAACATGTGCCCGCCAGTGTGCGTTGTGCTTGCTTGGCAACTTCCAAGTCCGCCTACATATTATGTATGATTATGTGTACAGGTTTAAAAATGTAGTATGTATGTGTTTAAACCAGGTTTGTGCATGTGTGATAACTTTTGTGTCTGTATGTGTGTGTGCATAATCATACTTGGCTTTGTGAATGCTTCCTTCTTGTGTATGTGTCCCAGTGCAGCAGATGAAGGCAGGGAGGGGTGTTCTAGTGCTGGCTCCACTGATTGGTTCCATACAGACTGAAACTTGACCTTCACAGCAGATGTCTGTAAGGCTGCCAAAAACAAGCACGCAAGCACGTGCACAAACACTCAGATGATCACAAGACAGAGTACACATTGCTGCTCCTATTTTACTGTTCTTTCTTACTGTATCTTTGTTTGAAGGTGCCTCTCAGTCTCTTTTTGTCACTGTGTCCCTCCATCATGATTTTAATTGTTTCGCTTCAGCAAAGTACAGACAGCCAACAAAAAAGTTGAGCTTGGCATGATGGGAAGTGGGCTGGCAACCAGAGGGGCCTGCGGGCCTTCAGGAACTGCAACAGGCACACATGTGAAGTGTTCGTGAGGATATTTTACAGAATCCAACATTGCGGCTTGCGGTAGTGTTGGACCTTTGTACTGGTATTTTTGTGGAGTTGGAGTTCACACTGGAGTCGACACTGAAGCTTTCTGCCTCCAGACAACTCTATAAAGTCTTACAATGACTAAAGCTTTACCTTCTTCATCTTTTCAACCTCTCAGGTGAAGCTTACATTAAGCGATGCAAGTTGTGACTGACTTCATCGTGGGTTCCCCTCAGGCTTTACTGTAGCTGTTTGCACTTGCTGCTAACACCATTCACTCCATACTGTACCTGTATACTCTATACTTGCTTAACTACAGACCCAGTTAGCTTTTAGATAAATAATACCTTTTTTAAAAACTGAACCATAAGTGTAACACAGCTTAAAATGTTGCCCTCTGTCTGTACTATGAGTTTCCCTGTTTGATTTTAATATTTTACAGAAAAAAATTATTGAGTCATATAACACAAAAGACAGCAGCTCTATGCAGTATGCTTAATATTAATATTTTGTAAGGAAAATAATAAATTGTATGCTATTCCTTTTTTACTTGATACTGCACATTATATTATACTGACCTCCACTGGTTTGGGCTGATGTGTTTAACACTCCAACATACTTGTACTGTTACTGTGCAGTTAGAGCAGCATTAAGGCCAATGGAGCACAGTGTGCCGTCTCTCTGTAGTATTTCACAGCTCTAAGGCAGCTTTAGCATGATGGAGAGAGACAATATTCAAAATGTCTGCTAGCTTGTGTGTTTCAGAAACATCATTAGACTAAACTAGTTTCTGAAGATGCTTTGAAGTGCTGTTTTCACAACCAGAGACAATTGAATTATCTACTCTCTTCACAGGCAACTAGAAAATTTCATAAAATCTTTATTAACACTTCTTCTAATGTTATAATGTTTTTGGCACTGCAACTACTACTAATACCACCACCACCACCACAGCGTAATACAATTCAAACTCACGCAGATTTTTATGCTTTCAATGGAAGTAACTTTGTTGCTGTGATTTCTTCCATTTGTGATCATGACAAGTATTTTAGAAATTGCAACAGTGTTGCATTTTTGGTTTTTGTTTTTACTGTAGATACTATTAAGGTGTCTGCTACACCTGTGTTACCTTCAGACAGACAGTTTGTAAATTGACTCATTACTCTTAGAGGTGACTCTGCTGCTGCACACATTCAGTTTATAACTCCATTGTCTGACTCATAACTGGTATTGAACAAATTAAAAATTTTATTTAATGAACATGGAGGGAATTAACCAAATGTGCTTTAATACTTAAGAAGCAGATGGGGGAGCAGGTGGACAGGTTACGGAGTTGGTGTGAGTGAGGTTTAACTGGACTGCATTATATTGAGAGGCGTTTCTTATGCTTTGCCCACCACATTAACAAGCAGCCTCGTAATTTGAATAAACCTTTAACAGAATTGGGTCATTACAAGATCTGTAGCAGAGCTGTTGTGCTGGCTTGTATTAGATCGTATAGGTGTAGCTAATTAATGTTAGAAAATAAATAAATTGGTTACATTATTTATGTTGTAAACCAAAGAAGCACAGATGTAATAAAAATTGGGTTAAATAAAAAATAAAAACTAATGTTTATTATCTATCACCATGATTTGTGTACCAGCAGCTGAGAGAGACGGTTTACCTGTGTCCATACAGCGCTTCCAGCTCACCGGACACACCAGCTAATCCCCTCAGTCTGTACATAATATTTTGAATTGTTCTCATATATGCTTTGTTTATTTATGCCCATTTGCAAAGAGGCACAGTTGATGTGCAGAGGATTTGCAAGGCCATTGAAAGCCATCCAGGAATTTAAGCTGTGCTTGTGAATTATAACTGTCAAGGATTATGTACACACTCAATTATTACACACATTTATACACACTCATATCAGTCATTATAAAGCTTGTACTGAATTCATACTGTTTGACACACAGGGTTTTTAGTAGTACTGTTAAACTAGAAGCACTTGGAGAGTGCAGACCTCCACCAAGCAATGATAAAGGGTCCTTCAAAAAATTCCTGGATCCAGACAGCGATCCAGATCACCACCAAAATCTGTTCCTTCTCCCGTTACACACCTTTTATCAAAATTCGGCCTTAACTTTTTGAGTTATTTTGCTAACAGACAAACCAACATAGGCATTGTAATTGTTGATGCTAAGTCAAGCATTACAAGGCACTTCCTCGTAATCCATCCGAACATCAGTTAGTGTTTGAACAAAATGCAATTGAGGTGAAGCAGCATGATTAAGTGCTGACTTTTGTTCAGAGAGTGACACACATACACGCACACACACAAGATACAGACCGATTTACTTGTGATGAGAGCAAATGAGCCAATTCTGTTATCACCACATGATTCTGAGCTCAGTAAAGTGCCTGGCTGCTGCAGGGAAGAACCCCATACTGTTTGTTTGGGTGTGTGTTTACTTTGAAGGTTCCTCATGGAGAAAGTCTTTCATGACTGTCAGGTTGAGGCAGATCATCAACAGCCTGAAATGACAACAGTTGCTAACAGATTTCAACAGCAAGAGCTGATCGGTGTATAATTTAGACGTTAACAAAATAAATTAACAATCCCAACAGTATAGTGAGCCACAAACAAGCAAAGAAAACATGCATAAAGTAAATTTATATCAAGTAGCAACTAAGTTGTTTTTTCGGAGAGACCTGTCACTAAAAATATGACAAATACCAGTCATTTGTTTTTAGACCTATTTCCCCCTGTACTTAGACTCTGATTGCACTGTAGGTTACGATTGACGATTTAAAAATCCCTGCTCGTACCTTTATGAATCCAGTGACCAATTATGAATGTGAAGGCCTTGACGTGGCAATGAAACACAGCTCCTTTGTTCATTAGTTTTGTATTCGTTCCACAACACAGCAGCTCAACTGTTAAACAGTTTTCAGTTGGTTCTGTTTGGTCATGTCCCCCTTGTCGTTTGGCCTCTCTGGCCTTTGAAACTCTGGGGTTAGTGCTCACAAATCTAGAAGTTATTTTTGATTCTTTACTCCTTCCACTTTTCCAGGTCATGTGTCAACTTCCTAGGTTTAAGATTTGTCAAATGAGAGCTGTGATGCACAAAATTTTCAGTCCTAGAATAACTAATAATAATAATGAAGCTACTTGGATAATGAAAATGTTAGATTATGTTTCTATTGTATTATTCTTGGAGATTGATGATACTGGATACAATGATTTGACTCCATAACCTTTAAATACTATGGAAACAGTCAAAGCTACAATGGTACTGCTGTGTTTTTGTTGGCCAATGGTTAGACTTTGACCTGTGTGTCTCACTAACTAGCTGTCTTGCTGGTAAGAACAGTAGTTGATGTCTGACTTTGTGAATGAAAAGAAGGCTGAAGCAGAAACACGGGAAATGCAGTTATTGTTTGCTCGGACACGCAGCTTTAACTTAATAGTAATTAATCATTATACTTTTACTCATAATTATTAATGAACCTAAAATGATAAATAAAATGGAAGTATTGAACAACAAGCCCCACAGTCTACCTTGAAAAATGACTGCATGGTTTTTAGTCTTGAAACTAGCCGGTTTTTGCTTATATAATGTTTTTTTGTCTGTGTATGTGTGTGCACACTCTTTTCGAGCCAGGAAACATGCAATTTGAAACGGTGGGATGGTGGAATTTCTAACCCACATGCTGTAGCAGGAGATGAAGACACGTGAGCCAGTTGACCTCAAACCATCTCTGAGAGAGACTTTGGGGAGGGGACGGGGCGCAGTGGGGAAATATACACACACACACACAGCAAAGAGAAATATGTGTGTGTTAAACAGAGGAGGGAAGAGGCAGGGGGAGAAGGAGACGCTGTGAACAAACAGTGCTGGTGACATAACATGTCCTGTAATTGAGTTACCTCTAACATTACCTGGGACAAGGGTTCAGTTTCACTGAGCAAGGCATGGGCAGTGCCAGTTCTCATCACACATGGAATACAGATATGAACTGTATTCACAGTGGGATCAGACTCTTGAAGGAGAAAAACAGACAGAGAGAGCACAAGAGAGATGGAATACGGAGGTTCTCAGTGTCTGACTTCAATTAACATGCTCGACAATCCTGCTGTGTTTGTCTCTTGGCTTTCACACATGAACGTGTAAGGGTGTGTGTGTGAGTGCAAGAAAGAAAGACAGAGATACATTTCATGTTGTGGAGCTTTACTGAAGGTTATAGCTCTGTCTAGTTCTATTTATGTGACTATACAATAACATACAAAGGCCAGTCTCACTATCGTATATGAATATACTACACACATTACAAAAACACATGTAGTACATACCATAATGGAGACTTCTCATGTCAGAACCTGTCAGAGGCACAACATGCACGTGGGTGGCCTATAACTGATGATTATTTTCATTACACGTTTCTTGAACTGAAAGTTGATGTCTTCAGTCCAGAGCCCACAGATGTGAATTAATCTTTTGGTTAACTAGTCAACAATTGCTTTCACCGATGTGAACATTCATCTACACCAATGTCCTTATCCCAGGCTGACGGTGATAAAGTCAAATATATGACTGGCTGTATAAAATCTTGGCACACAGGCTTCACTTTAACACTGGCTGCTGGTCAAACAACTGACGCCTCATCCTTATATATAATGTAGTAAAGTTGATTTGTTGGATGGTGGGCAGATTAATCATTTTGGTGTTTTTTTTCCATCAGCAACATTAAAGATGACCGTTACTTTGCACATCCTAATCAGGACACACATATAGTAAGTTTATATTCTATAGATCCTGACAAGACCTTTTTACAAAGCAATGTTCTACACACATTTTAACTGAGTTATGCTGACAAACACATGAAATACCATTTTTTTTATTTCGGTTCGTTTTACCATAAAGTGCATTGAAAACTGAAAAACACTGCACACTTCCAAGGTGTATTGGTTACCTGTGGGCTACTCATGTTTATGGGCTATATTTCAACCTTACCTCTAGTAGGCAATAGTAAGAAAATGCGGAAAACTGAGTATCTTTTCCTGTCTGCGGTGCTAGCAGCATTTTTTTAATGTCTCTGGTTTGGGGGCTTAAAGAAATTTTAGTGTGGAGGGCAGGCGTAGCTGTAGCAGATATGATTAATTTCAAAATGAGCTCTGTGGACTTCTAGCCTAAGTTTGCATAGGTTTTCTTTTGTTTTTAATGTAAAATGTACAGTTCAAGCTACATTTATAGCAAAGTTTAAATTTTCATGAATCCCGATCGTCATCCAGTTTTTTCTTTGAAGATCAAGATAGTTAAATCAGGCCTCGGTGTGTGACATAAAGAAAAAATAACATGTGTTCATGTGTGCAATCTTGATGTCAGGATTTAGTTATGTTTGGCTCTGACCGAGAAGTAACTATAGTTCACTGCAAACACAGAGAGAAGCATTTTTCCTGACATGGCAGAATGTGTGTTCTGCTGCTCTGCTGGATCCATTTCAAACACGCACTCACGCATATGCACAAACTGCCTTTGTTGATGTTTGCGTTAAATAGCTTGGGGTTGAGTAACCGCTCCTCTGTGTATCTCCAGCTTTCACTGAGTTTATTTTTTGTCATCAGCTGTAAAGCAGTAGGTTTCAAACTTTAGTCAAAGTACACATGAATTCAGATACTCTGGCTCTTTTAATGTTAAATTTACACAGAAAGGCCCCATAAAACCATTTTGACAGTTCCTAGTAATTAAAAGAGAACTTCTTCAACTTTCAAGAATTTTAAAGATTAAAAATACCTTTTCCTGTTTTTGGACAGAAAGGTTAGTGCTTTGTCTCTTGTTGTAATGTGGATGTTACTCTCTGTGGTTTTGGCTTCACAGAGCCGACAGTAAACAGGCCTTGTAACAGCAAGATCACTTATATTTTTGGACTCCAGAATAGTGTGGTGAGGTTTGAGTCTCATGTGCTGTGTAATTAAGCTGGAGCTAAATTTAAACCAATCTGTGATTAGATTTAACAAGCTAACAAACACAGACAGCACTGCAACACTCACACTTCACATACATGCATATTGCATGAGTGTCAGGCATTTTATCGCAAAAAGCCACAATTTGGAATATTTGTAGGTTGCATTTATTTAGATTATGAATATCCTTCAGCCATAAAGGCCTTTGCAATGTAGAAATAGATTTTTTGTGCAATTTATTCCCAAATTAATATTAAACATGTACACTGTAAATACATGCTTCCACATCAGTGATGGAGTTTCACAAAATTTGGGGGTTGATATTCTTCTATGGGTTATTTGCAATTGAATGGGTTTATTTTTATTTTATTTATGTTACTCTCAGTGTGCTGTCAAAAATTTTCCTTTGTGTTAAAGACCTTGTACAGGTTCACGCAGCTATACTTTGAAGTACTGCATTTACCTCGTTCATTTTGGACAGGTCAATTAATGCCTAACCCTAACCTTAATCTAACAGTATCAAAGCCTTAAACTTCCTCAGAACCACTTCCTCGGTAATTTGATTCTGCCTCAGGAGGACCAGGTTTTGGTCTCTATGAGGACTGAGTCCTATAAGGTCAGTGTTTTTGCCAGAAAATGTCCTAGAGAGGTGACAAATACAAGTACACACATCCACACATACACAGTCAATTGTATGACAATTGGCTGTAACAGTGCAGAATTATAAAACACTATCTGAGTGATGTGAGGGATCCAGGGTTAGGGCCACCAGTATGAAAACAGAACTACAGAATGAATGATAGCTGTAGACCAAGCTGTCAGTCATTTTGTCTGCTGCCCTCTCTCCCTTTCTTTGCTGGTTCTCCCACACTCACTCCATCACCAACATGGTTTGTGGTAACTGCTCATTAAAATAAGGTCTGAGGCAAATGTCCACGAGGAAGAGAGAGAGAGGGAGTGAGTGAGAGAGAGCAGGAATGCAGACATGTCTCAGAGGACTAAGAGAAGAAGTAGAACTCTTGAGGTTGTTTTATTGTGTGTGTGTGACAGTTTGTCTACAAGGGTCCATGTGGACTTTGTGTGGACTATCCAACCTGTACATGTTTTGTGTGTATGCATGTTGCTTTTCATACGAAATAGGTCACACAGACATTTTTTTTTTCATTTTCCATTTGTTAAGCCAAAAAAAGCAAACAAAGGCCTCTTTATTTTCAGTCACATTTACTAGTGTGCAGGTGTGGAATGTGCCCACGTATGCTTAGTCCTGACTAGCATGAATCGAGGCTCATCCACGTCTGCTGGAGGGAAAGGGGAAACTGTTTAAGTGGCGTGCCACAGTTATCACCTGACCAGCACAAGACTGACAATTTGTGAGACTGACAGGTGAGTCATGAAGACTTTGATAGACTGGCATCCTGTCCAGGGTGTACCCCACCGTTTGCCCACATGTCAGCTGAGATTCCCCATGACCCTCATGTGGAGGATAAATCAGTGGACATTGAGTGGGTGAATCAATGAACCAAGAGGCAGTCACTGAGAAATATTTCAGATAAATTACCGTATTTTTTTTCTCTGTATGTTAAAGACTTTACCAATTAAGTAGTAATCTTGTAAGCCCTCGACTAACCTGATGCAATTTTTGTTAGATAGAGTCTCATGTTGCACGTCTTAGAAATGAGTTTGCTTTTGTCCAGGATCCTTGTCTTTTAAAATTTAAAATGCCGGCACACCTCTGCCTTTAGGCTCAGTGGTACCTTGAGTGAAGCAGCAGCCACCATGTTATGTCTCTCACTTGGCATGGCAAGGATTTGGGACTAACAGCTGTACAGCTCCACATATCTGTGGGAAATCAGAATTATGCATATTGCAAAGAGGGGTTTTCACATTTAAGGCAGTTTTTGTGCAATACTTACATAGTATAAAAATAGTGGGAAAGATAAAGTAAATTAAAGTGACATATTTATGATTAATCTATAGTTTAGGATAAATTTCAGAATTTTTTTCAAAAAATATTTTTTTAACCTTGAAATCTAATGCATGGAGTGAGATGGAGTTCACATCCTGAAAGCACGAGCACTAGAAACCTGATATATCTATGAATAAATAGGGCTGCCACACCATTTACCTTCTGCTGTCACATGTGGTCTCTTTGTCCCCAGAGAATGTGACAGACTTGAAAAGTGTCCAAGACACTCAAAGGTCATTTCAGAATTTTTTGCTTTTTTAGTCAAGAACTGAAAAACAATTGATAGACCCAAGACCACAGTGTCTCCAGCAATACAGTCTCAAGCTCATAAGCTTGGTTGTGCTTGCACAGCTCGTTTGTTTTGTTTTTTTGCTGTGTTTTCTGTCTGTCTGTCAGTGACACACAGTTTATTATTGTGTTGACATCCTCAATGTTCACTGCTATGAAACCCACAGTGGACAGAAAACACTGATTTCAGATTACAGACACTGTAGAACTCCTTAATCTGTCCCCTGTGGACGTGACTGTGTGCGCACTAATGTCTGATTAAACCACTCTAATATGGAAGTCTGCATTGAACAGATGGTAGCTGGCAAGTTGCTGTGTATACATGTGAGTGTGAGCTTGTGTGTGTGTGTGTGTGCGCATGCACCGGAATGTGTGCTTGTCTGATCTCTTTGGCTGCATTACTGCCCTCAGCAGTGGAGTAGATACAGTATGAGTAACTGTATCTATCACTGCACTATGGATAACAATGGCCTAACAATAAACTAACAATAATAAGATTTCATCTGTGGATTTGCCAATTAACAGAAATTAATTGAAACGTTGTTTTGTAGCCAAAAAGTCTGTGTTTCATAAACACTAGCTGCTTAACAGCCATTCATGTTAGTCCTGATGGCTGCAACATCAAATTGATTTTTCAAACTACCATTAGACCATCTGCTCTCCTCCTACATCTTTGAAATGTTTGCTGGTTCAGCTTATGCAGGAACTAGGAGCTTGGTAGCCTGTGAGTTAGCCACAGTGACATCTTGGCCAGCTCGAATCCACTGGGTCAGACTAGTACAAGATAAGAAGTTCATACTTGTGCCTATGCTTCATAATGGATGCATTTATTGTGAAGAGCACTGTAGTCTTTGAAAATGCAGACAGGCATAGATAATGTTACCTTAGAATTTACTCTTTTTTTTTTTCACAAAAAAGAATGTTTTAGATTTTGTTTAAACGTCTTTGAATTGCCTTTCTGTTGAAATGCGCTGTACGAATATAAAGTTGTACCTCCACCACCATTTATAACTGGTCCTCACAAATATAGACACAGACATATGGGTTAGGTGAGTGCTGGCTCAGCTGTTACAGAGCATTGTCATTAACCTTCTTTGTGTTTAAGCACAATTGCTCTCCCTGCATGTGTGTGCTGGATAAATACTCGGTGACTTCATCATCACCTCAAGTAACCAGAGCTCTCAGGTGTTTCAGTATATCTCTGTCTTGGAGATATGTTCTCAGAGACAGTTAAGGTTTGTGTTGTATATTTTTCCTTTGATTATCTGATATGGACTGTGGTTGTTTCTAACAAGGCCACTTAAACAGTGCACTACAGTGTCCATGCCTAGTTTAATGGCATCTTGGTTTCTTAGTGATAATGAGCAATGTTGTCTCGAAGCCAGTTGTCTGACTGAATGTACAGTATAGACAGTGATAATGTTTCCAATATAATTCAGTTGTATTTCAGCAACTAAAGATTTTAGTTCAGTAATTATTTACACTTACACTTTCTTAGAGCCTTTGTTTTAAAATGACTCAGCTGTTATATTCCCTAAAGCTTGATGATATTACAGTGTCTGCAGACACAACACAACACAGCTAGGGAGGACCACATGAGAGTGATGTTTAATTTAACAGATCTGCTTCTGAAGAAAAAAGCATTACACCAACATACAGTGTATCACGCACTTGGGAATGTTGCTGTAACCTACGGTATAGAAATAGAGCCAATGCAGTGATATTCTTAAGTTGCTTTATTGAGTGTTGCTACACCCAAAGATGTATATTGAATGGTAACATAATAATTTTGGCTAGTTTACCATTAAAATGTCAGGTTAAAAGAACAGGAGAAGATACTTTTTATATCCTAAATCTCTATTAAGTATTTATCAATGATCATATACTGTTTACTATGCTGTATCATTTCAGATGTTATGTTACCCCAGTCAGTAGCAAATTGTTATTTATTTTCAAGCTGTAGGAAAATCAGTGAGTAAACTGTTCAAACACACTTGAGATGTGCAGTTCATCACAGTGAATGTCAGAGTTCTGTTTGTCAGGGCGGCTATTGCTATTCGTCCACTAATCAAATGGTTGGAGAAGGTTTTATCCCAGCTTTTAACAGTGTGGTTGACCTATTGTGCTAAATTTGTGAATGTTATGTTCTCTAAAACTATGTGGTTTCAGCAGGTGAGGAACGGTCTTTTTGTATTAAAACAGAATTATCGATTAGATAGAAGTGGTATAGAGTTACAGAGGAGGGGAACAGTGATGTTGTGTCTGCTTATTGTTAGCTCAGTGTGTTTCACAATCTTAATAGTCCACCAGATGTTGTGCATGGAGATCACACCCTCTTAAACACTTCATTGTTCTACATGCTTGCTCTTCTTTTTAGTAGAGAATATGCTTATAGTTCAGTATTAATAGTATTTTACTCCATTTGGATTTGAAAAGATACCAGGTTGGCCAGTCAGGGTACTTTTTTCCACACAATTTCAAACAATTCTTTGACACATGAATAATCATTTTGTTTAGTCTTTCTTACCTTATTCACCGGCATTACTCAGTGACTGTAACTATTAGTGGTTAGTGGATATTCCATATAGTAACAACTAAGGCTGGATGATATGGCCAAAACGTTACATTATAACCCACAGACTCTATTCATGTATATTTATTTTTCCACTATGAGAGTAACTGCTGTTTCTTGTGATATTATTTATTTCTAAACTTGAATTCGGAAGTTATTTTTTTACCACTGTAAATAGTATTTTAAAATATCTAATACCCAAGCTAGTTTTTTTTCTACTCCCTTAATTGTCCCCATTTTATTACTACATCAGTAAAGCCTGGTTTAGACGACACAGTTTTTTTCTGCCTAATAATCTGCTGACAGGTTCTACAAGTTATATCTAGGGTCAGATATTAAGAACCAGTTTTAAATTGATAACAGTTTGTCATTTGTTAATAATGTATAGTTAAGCATCTGGACAAATGATACCACGGTCGATATTGATGTTGTGTCAATTGCAACTTTGCTTTAGAACGGGTTGGAAATCAGAAAAGACTAGCACAGTTAAGTAGCTCAAGTAACTGCTCCTGCCAACAACTGCGGCGTCCTCTGTTCACCCTTTTGGCTCCAACTGTGACTGAAGGCTGAACATAGGGAATATGACTCAGGGAAAACAGCTGCGGGGCTGTCACTAGGTTTATTATGAGACAACTCTTCTCTCTTCTAAGCACTCAGTACTACTGTTTGTTTTCTGTGTGTATCTTTAGACTGTAGTGACGGGCGAGTGAACAACAAAGTGATGAGACGGAGGGAAAATGATAGACCTAAAGCAGAGAAAGGTGGGGTGGGGTTTGCTTTTCTTCTAAGTGCCTGCAGTCGTGTGTCTTGTGCTAAGATGTGTGCATGTGTCTTAAGCCACCTCTTTCATGACAGTTAGCACTGCAACAGTAGCAACTCCTAGAAACAAGTTGTGCTACTCTTATGGCTGCTGGAAGCACGTGTGTGTGTGTGTGTGTCTAGAGTCAGATGACAGACAGGTAACACTGGAATCCCTCCACACCCTTAGCATGCAAGGAATTAGCTAGAGAGAGCAAGTGAACAGACAACAGCTATTCACTTTTGTTTGTGTGAGAATATTTCTTATGCTCTTTTATTTTGTATCTATCAGCACTGCTGAATTTGTTTGTCTGATGCAGGAGGATATTTTGACCCTTTCTCTAACAGAAAGTTGGGATGATTTTTTTTTTTTCCAGGTTACTGTTTTGTTTTTCCACAACACGTAGTGCTGCGTGTTCTTTGGTGCACAAAATCTTTTACCCACAGTATTTTAGAATGCCCAGCTGCTTTGACAAACTTTGGGCCTCAGTAATGTTTGTTTGGGGGAGAAGCAGCTTCCTGTGTAATGTACGGCCACGGACACGATGTGTGTGGTCGACTTGTGAACAGAGGTATTAACCACGTCCAGTGATTCCTTTAGGCCTTTTCCTGTGCTTCTTTTTTATCATACCGATGATTCTCAGTTGTAGAGAGACCAACCACATGAAAGAAAATAACATCCACTTATAGGCCATTTACTGGACTGAAGAATATCTATAATATTCTTCAGTCCAATAAACCAACATCTGAACTCTTTGAAACCACTGAAATCACTAATCCTGTTTAGGGCACATACAGTATAAATAAATATATACACTCACACTCCCTCGTCTCTATTCACTTTCTCTCTTGTACCAGGCTCTTATAGCCTGATATGTCAGAGACCATTTGTCTTGTGCAATACACACACACACACACACACTTGTTCTTGTCGCTCTCCAAACCTTGTTCAGACCTACTTTTGAGTGTTCGCTCAAATAGAGGTCTTCTTTGTTCAGTACATCAACTCGCTCTTTCTCCCTCTCTTTCACTCACTCATTCACTCTCTCTCTGTCTTTCTCTATCTCTCTCTTTCTCTCTTGTATGTATGGAAAATTGTGGCCTCCCCTTTGTCCTTCAAAAAACTCCAAATCTCTCTCTGTCTCTCTCCCTCAAAACACACATTTTCTATGTCTCCTGTCTGTCTCCCTCCTTCATACTCTTACCTTGTCTCTCTTTTTGTCTCTCTCACACACATACACTGTTAAGTCTTAATGAAGTCACATGCATTTTCAGTAGTGCTCAGTTTCCCACACTGGCCTGGCACAGCACCACAGGGTATTCACGTGGTGGTAATCTGACTAACCATATGTGTTTGTGTGTGTTGTCAGTGTGCTTACATTGATATTGAATAGCTGAATAAATATTTATTTAAACTTTCATTAATGATGTTTACTAAGCATCAATAAATCAGATACACTTGTGGCAATGGAACTGTCTTTTTGGTCGCCAGGATGTTGGTGTTGTTTGTGTCAGTGCCAACCTGTAAAGTCCAATTGGACCTGTGTTTGATGTATTTGGAGAAACTGTTGATAGATATATGAAAACTATGGATGTTTAAACTGTCCTCTGTGCTCATGTCTGGTGCTGCTGGTGGCTGGATTGATGGTTACAGATGGGGCAGTGCTTCTGTTTCAGAGTGCAGGCAATAAAGAGCAGCGGTGGGGCAAATAGCGTTACACACAACTATTACAATGAAGCAAACATTCAAACAACTTAGATTTATATGTTCCTGTTATTATAAGTGTTGATTTTAAAGGGCAACAGAGATACTCAACATCAGGTAAAATGTGACATTGCAGCTGATTTTGTTTATCCTGCATTGTAAATGATTTTTGAGAAATAATTATTGGCATCACAAAAAAAAAAAACTTTAATTCCACCCTCGACACAATTAATTATGACATTGTTTTCACTGTACTCATCTTACGGCAATTCATAGGGTATTATTTAACTTCGCTTTTCTGTCACAACTGTGCTTCTGATATTTAGCTATAACTGAACTACACTATTTCACTGTGACATCATTGTTCCACTATGTAGTGTCCAATTTCTCCCTCTTTTGTCCAGCATTACTGTGCCCTACTGTGAAATCATGACACCACCCAACAATACATTTTAATCAAAGCAGATATTTTAGCTTTAGGTGCCTATTTACACCCTTTATCTGAGCTGTGCAAGCAGCTTGCTTAGTTTAGCTAACAGATACCAGTTGACTCAGAGTCATAATAGTCTGTGAAGGTCTTATTAGGGCCTATTTGGTTCATAAAATGTACTGATCTAAAGGTAGATGCATACCCTCAGCGCCAGCTGTGAGAATCAGCTCTCCACATGTGAAGTAATCAGTCCTCTGGCTCTTTCTCACTGTTCAGAATGAACATAATACTAACACTCACATAAGCTTGCACAGTCTGCAGGCAGACAGGCAAGCAGGCAGGCATGCGGGCTGGAGAAGACAACAGGGATTTTCCCATACTGCCTCTGCAGCGGCTGCCCTAGATTCCACCAAACGATTGTCTCGATGCAACTCAGCTATTATTAGAGCTGTATTATCAGGAGAGATGGAGTGAGATGGGGGGAAGGAAGGAAAATGTAGAAAAGGGAAAAAAAAAATCCTAATGTCTTGTTTTTTTTCCACCCTCTGTCCTTACTTAAAATTCATCACATCGTCTTTGTTGGTTTCTGTCACAAGGGTTCCTCGCTGTATTTTATATTTATTACCTTTGCATTGGCAGCACAGGATGAGAAGTCAGGCAACAACACTGCACTAATGACGAGGTGACATCATTAGTGCAGTGTTGTTTCTATTGCACCCAAGAATCACAAGGTGGCTTAACATGCTCATAAAGAGGTGGAGGGCTTTATTTTAAAAGGAAAAAGGGATCAAACTGTGATTTGGCCACTTCTCATAATCTGCATGTAATTGCACCTTGCTACTTATTTGGCTTAGAATGATATAGAGTGTAATATACCTGTGACAAAAATCATGGCCTTGTATTACGATTACTGTGCCCAAAATAATTTGTTCTCCAACTAACAAAATTTCAGAATTCACACGTTGGCTTGTATAATAAAGTGTAGTCATGAATGATTTTAAACCTTTTTCTTTTGATCTAAAAGAATATTTTATACATTCACCCAAAGATACAATACATTCCATGTTTTTTTTTAAATTAAATTATTAAATTAAATACTCATATTTCCTTTGCCTTATATAACATATTGGCATTTTCAGTGGAGCTTGATCCTGCAGTCTTTTTGCACTCCATTTCTGAGCACTGACAACAACAACAAGTTTGAGTTTTTATGTTTTTGATTTTAGTTTTTCCAGACCACCCTCTGCTTATTACACAAGACTAAAGGCATTATCACAGCTGTTGTTGCACATACAGTGTAGGGTTTTAACAGTTGACTACATTGACAACAGCAGAACATCAAAGCTGAATAGCTGCATTTTTAGTGGAGAAGCCTAAGTTTTAACAGACTGCATACCTTCAAATGCATCAAAGACAAACTCGATTCCTTCAAAAGGAAGCATTTAGGTCTTTTTCCTAGCAATGTCTTTACAACAACATTGAACTATTTTTGGATGAGCCTTTTCCTTCCCTCTCACCTCTCCCTCCCTCCACTCTTCTGGGCCCACACATCCTCCAAGATGAAGGAGGAATAAAGAGGAGGGTGGGGGTGGTCACATCACTCTGCTCAAGGCTGTTTACTTTGCCTCTCTCCAGATCACTCTCCATCTTTTTCTCAGTCTATTGCTTTTCTGTGTCTGCCAAGTTATTTTTCTTCCTCTCTCCCTCTTCTTCCAACTTTTCCCCCATTTCTCTCTGTACTATGTTTCATGTCTCAACACTCTGTCATTCTTGCCATCTTGTGTCTGCTCTGGCTCCCATGTGGGTTTCACAGAGAGAGGTAGAGTGAGGCAAAGAGATGGAGGGAGGGAGAGGTGACCTTGTAGAAGAGGGGACGTGTCATTGGGTATTACTTCAGCTCATCTGCTCTCTTATTCCATTTCTCTCCTTCACATTACTTGCACCTCAGTGAACCCCTACAAACAAAGCCATTCCCTTCTCCTCCTGTGTTCTGTCTATCTGTCTCTGTGGTGAATCTTTAACTTGGTTAGACATTAAGCTCATCTTATTTTTTTAATGCTGTTAAATCACACTGAGGACATTTTATTCATTTGAGAATTTAGCTGACACAACATTACATATCTTCTCAACCTCAAGTGTCTTGGTGTGTTGCTGCGATGTAAAGCAGTCGCCTGTGGACTTTGACACGCTGTTGATCTCCTAAAGCCCTCAGTGTTTTTCACCATGAGTGACCACTTGTCTTTGTTTTCTGCTTAGAGGGGAGTTGATAATGTTGCCATGTGTGCAAACATATTAAAGCAAAAAAAGCATAACATAAGTAAATAGAGTAAACATTCTTAGCGTTTGAAGTCACATCATTGCACTTGGAAATTATTGATATTACACGTCAGTGCACACAAGTCAGTTTGCCAGTTGTGGTGTGTGTGTGTGGTCTATCAGGAGCTGTGTTGGTTGTAAAGTCTGGAGGACCTCACCCCACAGAGCCAGTACCTGTTGATGTGTTGGTCTGGATGTTACAGCAGCCACAGTGAGATATTTACAGCTTGGTCCAGTCTCCTTCACTCTCATTATGTATCAATTATCTGCTGGGTTGCAAGATTACTTTGTCTTCACTCGGTGTCATTTTTCCCCTTTGTCCCTTTGTCCCACCATTTACCCTTGTAGCTGTTTCACTTGTCAGAAACCCACATGCACACAGATTATCAGAGTTTTGTATTAGGAGAGAACCTCAGCAGCCTTACTTGGATTCTGTTTTGCGTGATGAGATTTCTTCTTCTCTGCTCTCTCTGTCCTTGAGTGATGAGATTTTTTTTCCTTTCTCTTTCTCTCTCTATCTTTCTTTCCCTCTGTCTGACTCTCTCTTGATTGTTAGTAATTGCGAGGAGAAGCCAGCCAAGAGCCCAGTGACTCAGAAGCTGTTTCATATATTTATGTACCTCTGGGGGACCATCTCTCTGTCTCCCTCCCTCTTCCCTCACTGATTGGTATTCTCTAGAAGTAGAAAGCAGCAGCAGTATCATTTGGTCCATTGTCAGGGAGGAGGCACCTTGGATACATAGTTATCCGTGTGGTTGTTGCGATCAACTAGTGACTCGCTTTCCCCACTGCTTCAATCTCCTCTTTTTATGCTGAAGGTATTATGTTTTTTAGGTTTGCCTGTCTGTCCCATTTGAATGAGCACAATGTTTCAGAAACATCTGTACATTTGGCACAAACATTCAGTTGGATTCTAGCTTGAACCAATTAGAATTTGTCAAAACATGTGAGGTAATAGGCTAAAATGATAATAAAATGAAGTGACATTTTATGTTAAATTTCACTGACATAATTGTCATGTCCTTATTTGCCCATTAACATTGTCAATAATTCTGAACCAGATACTTTGTTGGTTTTGTCCAAATATGGAAATAGTGATGACAGCCTAGATATTAAAACATCCATGTTTGCACTCATTGTGATGTTAATGTTCTCTTTAAGCATCAGATTAAATCTGAAATGTTGGCAAGTAAGCATTTTCACTTTGACACCAGATCCTCTTCCTTGTTGGTCAGCTCTCCTCTGATCACTTTATCAGACACTTTCAGTTTATGACTGTACAAATGAATAAAAAGGTGCTAATTTATAAATTAAAGTTTTTATTTGCAAAATGTGGGCTCTATACTACTGATGCACAAAAATATATGACTTATATATACATATGATGTCTTTTAAAAGCATGTATTGTGTATTTCCCTTAAATCGAACTACATATATTACACACATTTGGGCAGACAGTGATGTAAACTCTGACATGACTGGTTTGAAGAAGCATAAAAACACAAGGCAGTTATTCTAGTGTATTTTCTAGTGTATTTAGTGTATTTTCAGACATTAAGTCATTAACCATTCTTTTTTTGTTGGTCTTATACCTTTTCCTGTTTTCTAGCGTAATTTTTATTTCCTATTTTAAATCACATCCCATCCATACATCATTTCACCTCTTCACTTCTCCCCTTAATAATTTCTTCTCTCCTCCTGCTTCATTTTCTGCTGTCTGTCACTGAGGAAAATTTCCTCTTCCTCATTTGAATCTTCCTTACATCTTGTCCTCGCCTCTCTCTTGCACTGTTTCACACCCCACTCATTGAATCCATTTCTCCATTTCTTCTCTGAGAGTCATTTTTTTATCCCTCACCCACTCCTTCTATTTCTGTATTCCTCTCTGTTTTTGCCTTGTTTTTTCTTGTTTTGCTTCCATATGTTCCTCATTAGCCTTTGCCACTTTTTCTTTATTCTCAGACATTTTCCCCACTGTGTTTCTTTGTAGAACCTGCACCTCTGTGTTCTTGATGACTTCACTCAAGCAAAGCAGTAACTTTGCTGCAGTCTTTCCATGCTCTGTCATTTTTTTTCTCTTTGTAGCTCTACCCCCTCCCCTTTTCCTCATAAAAGCATTATAATAGCTCTGTCCTGTTGAATTATACTCGACCTCATATGACACTGGGACTCTTGCAGTGTTAATGTGTCCACGCCCTCGGAAACCTTTTGTGCCATATCAGTTAGCTTGCTTGATGTTACATGCTCTCTGCCAGTACATGCATGTAGTGGCTGTAAAAATTTCCTGCAATATGAAGATTGATGATGTTCACATTGCCTGTTTGCTTGAAATTTATACCTTATTTTGCAATCGCTTGTACACCCTGAGAGAGAGAGTCATGTATGTACACCAGTGTTTGCTACAGGCTGTTGTAAAATGCAGTATTTCCTCACTTTACTCTTCACTGTGCAGTAAAGTTAATTGTACGAGATCATTCTTGCCACTGCTGAGCTACACTCAGTCATTCTTCATGACAGTGTATAGAACGTTTGCTTTTTTTTTTTTTTTTTTACAGCTTTTGCTGTGTTTCCAAAACCTACTTCCTGTTTGCTTAATTATCCACGACATGAGAAGTTCACCTGAGGCAAACTGAACTGTCTGGACTTAGTTGAGAAAGACACACAGCTGTGTATTCACAGTCCCTCTGTTCACAATGCATGTCACGAATAAAACCAAGTCATGAATCCAAGAAACTGTGTAGACCTCCACTATAAAACTTTGTGGCAAGGCATAGATCAAGTCAAGGTTTAAAACCATTCTAAAGCTATGTGTGTCCCTAGGAGAACAAAGGGCTTGATAACTATGAAATGGAAGAAGTTTGGAACCAGCACAACTCTTCAAAAGTTGCCTGGATATTCATATAACCAAGGGACTGTCAAGGCAACCAAATACAGATGTAGGTCCTGCAGAGTCCAAGACCTATGACTGTTCACTAGTTCACCTTTCAACTTTACAATGACGTGCAGCAAAAATAGCCAGCATTGGAGTGTTTTAGTACAAGCCTGTGTCTGTCCTAAAGTAGAAACATCTGTGCAGAAACCAGTTAACAAACACTCAGAGTTGTAGATTTTTTTTTTCCTTTTCCAAAAGATTGAGACAAACTGCCCCAATACAGGTGTGTCACACCTGTAGAGACTTGAAGAAGATGGATAGCTGAAACTGCTTAAGCTTCCATTGAGTTAAGGGTATGAAGACATTTTCAAATGAGAGATTTGAAGTTCAAGTTTTTTTCGCTTCTGCATTGTGGCTTTTTTTTTATCTTAAGCACATTTTTGTGTGTGAAACAAATTAAACATATTACATCAGACAAGCACTGGAGGATCTAGTATACCATATGTAATATATATGTAAGTAGGGCTGCAGCTATCGAATATTTTGGTAATCGAGTATTCTATCGAATATTCCATAGATGAATCAAGCAATCGGATAAAACATACTTATCCTATTACTTTCGCTGCTGTATTTGCTCATTTTCGTTGTATTCACTGTTTTCGGTCCGGCGTCTACCATTCTGTACAGCTAAACTGTCCACACATGTTACCCAAAGCCCGCTTCCGTCTTCTTCCGCTTTGCAGGGGATGCATAGCCTGTGACGTAAGCACACTGTGTCACACTAAAAAAAATCTGTGCGAAACGTGAGCTTTAAATTTAATTAAACGACGCTTCGAGGCAGAGGAAATTCCTCTGTCATTTTTTGAGTTACTCGAGGATTCGTTGCAGCCTTATATGTAAGTGTTAAAAGTAAAGGGGCATCACATTAAAACTGACCTTCTGTTACTTCAGGCTGGCTATAGCAGATGTACTTTTCATTTGGAAGCCTATAATAAAAATATAATATAATTTGTATTTTTATTATATAATATAATATAATATAATGTATTTTTCATTTGTCATCAGGGTAATTATTTGAATAACATCAAAGTTATGTATATCCAGACATTGTAGGATGACCAGACCTGACACACACACACACACACACTAACAAAACCCACACACCATGTGCAGGGCAGTCAGGGTTGGGGCTTTTGGTCTTTGAACTGAAGGGGATAAAAAGAGTTTTAAGCCTGGCTAGCCTATGTGTTTTCTGTGCAGTTAAGCTCAATAAATCAGATTAGATTTTTTTTTTTTTTTGAGATGTAGATAGAGCTTACAGCCTGCGTGCATGTGTGTGTTTGTGTCTGGACGTGATTTACAGAAGTGATCCCGGGACTGAAGACTGACTGTCAGTCAGACAGAGGGTCATGTAGCTGTTTAAACACAACAGGACAAAAGTAAGAGAAAGGCCAGTGGACTGAATTCTTTAACCTTCACATCCATGTCATTTCCAGTAAAATCAAAGAAATGAACTTCACAGCATGATTAATTTCATCTGAGCCAGATCCCAATAATAAGCACACAGTCACATGCACAGATTGTGTCTCAGATTCATCACTGCGTCATGTTGTCCTCATTTACCCTCTGTACTCACTGGTCTGTTATGCTGTGTTTCTCCAGCTTTCTATGCTGTTGTATTTAAAATACAGATTGTGCTGCTCGCTCTGCATTGGTCAATGGCTTTCACGTCTCATGCTCATTGGTTGTCGGTGGCCTCTGGTGCAGCCAGCCAGAAAGTAGCTCTACAGCCTTTAGTGATGGGCAGATTATTCAGTGTGCTTCGATAAACACGCAGTCATATATACACAGCCTTATAGTGTACATGGACATGAAAAACAATCATGTGACATTGACATTGACATTGAGGAGTGTCATCTTTCCAAACTGTTTTTAGTTTCAGTCCAAGTTCTGATATAAAAATGTCAATGTTGGGTTTAGTTATTTTATTTTTAGTCAGTTTTCAGTCAAAGAAAAACAAGCATAGTCTAAATTAATAAATAAATAAAGCCTTACCATACTACACACAGTTTAGTATAGTAGTATTCATTATAGTAGTTTCAATACTTTCAATAGGGCAATAGGGTTTGTTGGTAATTTGCCTTGTCATTAATTTTGGTTATTGTTTGTTTATATGCCGACCTATAGGCCATATAACAACAACAAAATGGTCTGAATTTTCCTTGTTGATCTAACCAGCAAAGCAATCTCACCATTTAATATAAGTTTGTGTGTACACACTAAGTCTGTACTTCTAATTGACACAAAAATTTGCCTACACCTTACTCTTGTTTACATTCATTGACATAAGTATGAATGTATTTGGGAAATGACAAAAAGGCAGCCCTTAAAATTGTGGCACTGAAGGAGACAAGTTTGGGTGCTCCTAAATCACACTGGTGTACCTAAATAAAGTTACAAATGTTAAGGTTAGTCTGGAACCATGGAACTTTAACTTCTGCAAGATTTAATACACTTGATTAGTCGATTAGATAGCTGCATAAATAATCAGGTGCAAAGGTATTCTCAATGAAGTGCTAGTAATTGTTTTTACACATTGATGTACACTCTTGATACAACTTCCTAATTTCCTCACTCCCCTCTCTTTCTCTAATCTCAATTGTCTTCATGCACTGCTGAAAGAGGGAGTTTGCTGCATTTACTCCTATTTGACAAGTGAAAGGTTTTGTACACACACTGATTTTGAGAATCAAATATTTCTTAATTTTGTTTTGTCAGGTTGGAGACTTGAGAATTTAAATACATTGTGAGGTTTTCTAATTTACTTTTAGTTTAGTGCCTGTAGAAAATGTTCACATGTAATCATGAAAACACATGTTTAAAGTATGCATGTGAAAATGTCTGTGTCCTTGAGACACATTGCAAGGTTTGACTTTGTCCTGTTAGCTAAATAAGACCCATCCTCCACAATAGATAATAATAGTGGGAATGCCGTTGACACACTGCTTAATGAGAAGTGGTTTGGGTCAGATGTGACATGTGTGATGTGAGTAACATCGTCAGCTACACCACTACAGAGTCTGTGTTCTGTGAAAGCAGTTTTTTTTTTCAGCTCTGAGATCCTGAATCATTCAGCCACACACTCAGAGTTGCACCATCTGTACAGTGTCAGGCAGAGGTGTATTTGGATGGCCTGCATCTGTGGTCAGCTTCATTCCTTTGTCTAGATCGGTGTCTTAAACTAGTGCTATCAGCAGGCCATCAGACGAGTGACACGCAGCCTATTGTGATGTAGCAATGGTGAGAGCTGATACTGATAAAATCTGATGCAGTGCAGTGTTGTAAGTGTGGCATCTGCTCCCCTTTGTTCTCTCCCTTTGTCTCATATTCTGCTCACTGTGGCTGATAGTAGCCTACTGTGTGTGTGTGTGTGTGTGTCCAGTGCTCACTGCTGCCTCCCGTTACTGTGGCAACAGACTCACCAGACACTTTCTCCTTTCCTAGCATGTGAATGTTTTTCTCAGCTGAACACAAGATGTACTTGGTGTACTGTTTGTGTGCATGTCTTTGTGTAGACAGGATCCAGTATCATCCCTGCTCTGCACATGTTTATGGCTATTAACACACTCACTTGACAGTATTGTGTATGCAGAAGGATTGTCATGATGGTATTCTCTCTCTCTTCTTTTAACAGTCCTTATCTTGTGTGTATTTATATCGAATGTTAATCTACAAGACATCTGGATCATATGAGAGCAGAAACACACACACTTCAACACCCACAGAAAAATCTATAAAATGAAAACACAGGCTTCCATGCGCATGCATACTTGCACTGTTGACAGAACAGGTTAAACAGGAATGTCTCACTCAGTCTTGGATTCTCTCATATGTGTAAAACGAGGTGGGGAGATCTAAACCGTCGGACCAGTCACAGGTGTTTGTTTTCAGTGTGCTGCAGCAGTGTGTGTGTATGAGTCAGAGAAACCTGAGGCTGTGAATAACTTACAGTAGGTCTAATTATGGCCCTGCTCTGACTACAGTGTGTTCACTTTACAGGCAGAGTTTGGCAGTGATCTGACTTGGTTTGTGGAGTCGCATTTTTATAAACTTGTGACCGAGTCTGATGTTTCCTTTTTAAAATTGGGTCACTGTTGTCATGTCACAGATGAAATAACAATACATTTACTTAGTTAACAGTTTTAAAGTTTTGCAGTCTTTTACAGTATTGTGAGCACTTATATATTTACACTTTCTAAAACACATTATTGCAGTAATAAAATAGTTTATGTGCATTATTGTCTTAAAACTGCACTCATTGTGCTTGGCTTTGACTGGCACAATGTGTTTACTCCATTAGCCAGATTGCAACTGCCTCGTTCATTGGCTTTTTTTTTGTTTGCTGCTTTGATCCTTTTTTCTTGATGCTGTAATATGTCACTCATTGATAACAGTGTTTATGTTCAGGGATTTTGTGTGATACTGATGAGCTGGGTTATAATGACCTAAGAGAAATCCTTGTTTGATCATGATTTTATTTTGTCTGATTACTTTTTTAGGGCCTTTTGTAGTGGATTTCTAAATATATTTAGTTTATTGTCAATCAGATAAGAAGGAAGTATTATGGACATTATAAAAATGATACATTTTGTGCTTTATTGTCACACAGTTTAAATTTGTTTGTTTGCTTTGCCCTAAACCTGACAATGTCGCCTCTGCTGCTGGAACACTCTGATGATCATTTATAATTGACACTGTAAACAGTTGATTCATTAATCAGAAGAACTTTTGGAATGTCATTAATGATTCGGTAATTAAAGTGTTAATAATAAATGCCAGTACAATGAAGCTGTTAAATAAAGTGAATTAATGACACTCCCCTGAGATGAAATGGAGACTGTGACATTGACAGGTAGAGGTTCATCTGTGTTGTCTGGAATGAATTAGAGATGAAAGAATGGATGGTGGATAGTGGAGCTGATAGAGTGGGAGAAACAGTGTCCTGGAATGACTGCCACTGATACGGAGACATCAATAATCAATTGTGGTGTAATGTGAGAAGGGTCAGCTGATAAGAGCGGCCGGTAATAAACAGGCTGCTGCATCAGTGGTGCCCTCAGTGTCTGCTGACTTCAAGAGATCACTCGGTTGACTGCAGTGGTGTGTTTTTGTTGTTATCGAGGGGTGAAGGTGGGGAATGGGGATTGAATGAGGAGTGGGGAAGGATGTTAAGGTATGAGGACAGATGAGGGAACAGGAGGATAGAAGATCAGATGGAGGAGAGGGTGAAAATGAAATGAGGTGATAAAGCACACACACACATTCATGTGATCATAAAATCCCACTCTACTGTCATCTGGTGACTGATTTTATATTAGAAAAATAGAGTGGCAGTTTTATATTACATCAGATCAGGAGATATTAAAAAAATGAATACAAATCACAATGCCAACAAAAAAGGTGTACCTACTGTGAAATTACCACTGAACAATATATATCTACATGTGATGTGATCATTGGTTAATGGATTGGAATAATGTGAAAGTTGATCTTACATATGAGCAGGCTGGGTTTAACTCACAGCATATGTGCATATAATGCTCATGTCTTAAATAAAACTGGTGTGATAGGCCTTTTTCAAAAGGAAATAGTTGGACAAACCCAGGTAAAACACCAGTAACATTAATTGGGCTTCAGTTTTAGGAGAACCAGGCTCATGCTGTTGGTCAAGTGTAATAGTAGGTCACACTAAATATGTGACACTTTAACCTGTAGAGGCTGTTTTCTTTCTGAAAGTGTTATTTTAAAACTGTATACATGTTTCCTGAATTTTCTTGATGTGTTGCAAAAAATAATTGGGAAATAATTATACTGTATGATTTATCATTGCCACAGCTATAAATGTAATGGTGGCCTAAGACCTTTGCACAGCACTGAACATGATAAAGTTGTATATAACATTGTATGCAGCATCTCCTCTATGTTGGTGGAGAAACTGTGAATGTCTAAAAAATTAAACTAGTCCACCGTTGTTGTTGATGTGTTTGTTGAATCTTATTTTTCTCTCTGCTGATGTGCAGGTATACGTGGAGTTTGATGATCAGGAGTGGGAGAAGAGAGAGTGGGTCAAGGTCTATGAGGATTACCAGCTGTTTCTACTGGAGCACCAGCTGGTCTGGGCCAAGAGGAAGGAGGGAGCAGGAGGAGGAGGGGGAGCAGGTGGAGGAGCAGGAGGCCTGCTGCAGGCAACCAAGGCTAAACACATACAGTGGCCTGCTCTGGTAAGAGTTTTGTTTTCTATTTATAGACTGGACATAGTATAAAGAACAGTTTATAGCATATGACTAAGCTGTTTGTATTGTAACATTTTGACAGCGGTGTTTACCACAAACTTTTGAAATTTGTTCTAAATACAAAGCTCAGACTTAATTTTCACTCTCACTTTGTGTATCCTAATTTGTTTTTGTGGACTTGAATGTAGTAGCCATGTCACCAGTGTTGTCATGGTCTCTGTGACGTGTGTTGTGCCTATCTGAGGCACACTGAGAAGTTGTTTATTTGCTGTTCTGCTGAGGGGCTTTGTCTATTTAGCCTCTATATGATGCCACTTGTTTCCCATTTTCACTTTATTTCCATCCCAGAGGGTCTGTAGTTGCTGCTCTCCATGTGAACATTGTTCCTACCCTGAGAAAGCTCTTGGTTGCCAGACAAATATGACTTAAACAAACAAACAAACAAAAAAACTCTCTAATAGTGGTTATTTATTTATAAAGCGATGAAATGCAATTCGACTTCTTGTGTTGTCTGAAAAAGTGAGATAAAAAGAGGAGTGCATGCATCGAGCGATGTAAACAAGTTACAGATAATAGCAGGAGGAGGAAAACAACCAGATTTACTACTGTATTTGTTCAGACAGCAGAAACAAATAATCCTCAAATTCAGAGCAGGAATAAAGTAAGCTACTGTATATACAATATGCAATGTTTGCAAAAAAAACTCACTGTTCTTCTTTGTGTTTGAGTGGCAGTGTGTCAAACAGCACTGCCACTCTGTTATTGGTCTTATTTTATCTTCTACTTGGATGTGAAGACATACTACCAGTTGATTTTCCCTTATAGTGAATAACAGTTAACAACAGTTAGATTAACCTTAGTTGGTCAGAATTGATTAAGATTATAAAATAGAGTTTATGTTGGAAACTTGATGTCAACAAGTTGTTCTTAACGTGGCAGACGTAACTGGTGATTTTTGGAACACAATGGTTTGACTCTGTTGGTCATTGTTAAAAGTCTGTGTATAGTGAAGGAGCTGAAACCACATTTAAAACATATTTGTCTGATGGTGGTTTGGATTGTTCCCACCCTGTGCTGCGTGTTATTATCAGTGAACACAAAATCTTTTTTCATATACACACATATACACACATGTGCTTTGTTGTGGTTGCAGAGTGGTTACTGTGGCATTTTTGTTGTTGTTTGCATGTGATACAGTGTCTCTCTCTCTCTCTCTCTCTCTCTCTCTCTCTCTCTCTCTCTCTCTCTCTCATACACACACTTCAGATAGTGTTTTTGTAGATGTGCTCTACTGTACTGGTATGATTGTCTCTCTTTTTTTTTTTTCCTTTTTTATTGTTCGTAAGAGAATTTGGTTTATAAATGTTGGACGAAGAACACAAACACACAACATGGTGCCTGAATGTGTGTACTCATATTTGTTAACTCTTTAGGACTTTTTTCTGGCATAAACACTGACCTTGACAGGGCCAGTAGTCATCATGGAGACCAAGACCTGGTGCTAATGTGGCAAAACCTAATTTCTGAGGAACTGGTTAAGTTTAGGCTAAGGCATTAACTGGTAATGGTTAAATTTAGGGATAAAGCTTTGTTTAGGCTGTCCAAATGAATGGAAGTCAGTACACATCCTTGAAAGGATAGCTGCATGAAACTGTGTGTGTGTGCATGCTTGTGTGAATCACTGTTTGATTATGTAATTGCAGAGTGCACTGCGCCATCTGGCACATGCAGGAGAGATAAGAGTTCAAAGACTTCTACACACAATTTTTAACTGGTTGTTTTTCTCCCTGTCTGGCTCCTCCTCTTGTTTTTTTTACCCACTTATTCATATCACTGCCCCTCTGCTATTGTCATGGCAACAACTTCAAAGTCTAGCACAGATTCACACACAGAAAAGTGAGAAATGACGCTGTGAAAAACTGATGTTTAAAAATTGAAGTGTTAGATTATGAATTTAGGGTAATGACATAATGAGATTACAACAGTTTGAACTGGCAAATTAAGCAGAACATGAGCTTATTTTACTGTGTTGTAGAATTGCTTTTTAATGTCATAAAACACACTCCTTCCGAGTCACAAAAAAAGCTTCATGCTGCTGTCTTCTGTTCCTGAAGTTTGTGAGTTTTATTCAGCAGTTAAAACTTTAAATAGTGTCACAAATATAACTGATTAACCACCAGTCCTACAAAGAGGAGTAAATGTGACTTAATGTGACTGTAGCCTAAATAGTCAGACTGCAGTAAAAGCTGTCATTGGAAAAAATAGTGGTCTCAAAAGTTCCTGTGCCAAATGCATTAAAAAAAGAGCTCTGGAGCTGTCAGTGAATATTTTGATTACATATATAATGTAGTGATTATATACAGCTCAAACAGCTTAAACAAGAGAGTGATTTAAAAGATGATAAAACACACATTGGACTGATATCGGAATCAGAACATTCCTAAATATAACAATAGGCTCTGTGATTTTGAAACTTTTTACTCAGACGTGTAGTAGTGATTTACATTAGCATTCCATAGAGGAATTATCTGAAATGCAGCAGAAAGACTGTTGGCAAACTACTGACTGCAAGAATTATGCAAATTCTACACTCTTATCACTTGAGAAAGAAAGATGCAACATCTGACACTCTTTATTTTTAGTTGCTGACGTCCTTCTTTCATGCATTTTGGAATTTCAAGTTCTTAGAAACTTGGATTTAATCCAGATGCACATATTATTCCACAGAGAGACAGAAAGACAGCTTGACTCATGATAACATCATTACATAACTAAACCCTTGTGATTTCCATTCTCTACCACCCACAGTCTTCTATGTCTGTTTTCTTTTGCCTGTCTTTCACTTCTTTTTCATTCTTTTTTTCAGAGTCCTCCTCATTATGACTCCTCTCAGTCTAGTGCTTTTTTCCCTCAGCTTTGACTCTGTTATGCCTGTAGAAATGCAGTACTAACAACTAAGTATTGATTTCTGAAATGCATGTTTCATCTACTGATTTGTGTTTCATCACACAACTGTTGTATTATAATTGATATTATGAGATCTAATCGACAGCGCCGAACCAAAGGTATTCGAACACGTTTTTGGCTAATAGTTGCAATTTTTCAGTGACTTGAACTGTTAATCTTTATAAATCTTTCTTTGTCTAATGATTCTACATACATGGTTGGACAAAGCTGATTACCAAACCCAGTGTGTAACTACTCACCATAGTTAGGTGGGGAAAACCCATGCAGAGACACTTGGCTTGTTTTTATTTTTCTGACTTGATAACAAATAAGCTATGTAGAGAAAAGATGCAGTTTAGCAGCCTGATTGCAGCAGCAGTTTGGTAAGACACAGAGATGGATGGATGAATGAATGAATGGCGGGTGAGAAATGGAGAAAGGAATGCCTGCCATGCAGCTGAGCTTGTCTCCTCTCTGCTATCATATGATTGATCAGTGCTTCAGTAATGTTACTGATAGCAGCAGCAGCAGTAGCAGCAGCAGCAGTAGTAGTAGTAAGAGTATTAATAGAACACATACTGCTGGTTGTAGTAACAGCTGTGGCAGTAGTAGCTGTTGATGAAGCAGCAGGAGGTGGATGCAGTAATCTGATAACCAGGACTGTATGTGGAAAATATCCAAATAATATGTACGTGGCATATGTAGAAGCCAATGAACGCAAAGATTCTGGGATCCACACTTTTTAACATCCATGAAAAGTGATCAATACCTTTCATCAAGTTGCTTGCTTGTATTTTGAAGGGTCTGTATTGGGAAGATAAAGCATGTCTCTCCTGCTGTATGCATGTGTTACATGTGTTTTAAGGATGAGTAACAACCGACAAACCAAACTTAAACTCATATACTGTACATACATAGACATATGTAACCTATTGCATTTTTTAATTCAGGGGTAAAAGCTATCTTTAAACTCAATGGGTCATGATGTTTGACCACAACCTGTACCAAACAGTATGACAAATTAAGATGTTATCACATTTTGAAGTAACTCACCGTAGGATTTGTTCTCAGGTTCACTCTTCACTTGGTAATGTTATTGTTTGTTTATCTGTCGTATAGTATACAGTATGTCGCTTGTCAAGCCAATGAAGCAGGTGAATACTGAAGCAGACTTCTAATTTACAAAACAACTATGTCTTCAGACTGGTACAGTAGCCTATGTTATAGCATTTTGTATCCCATTGTTTTATTTTTCAAGTACTAACCCTGAAAAAACAACAGCAAAAGAGTGATAGTGCTTTAGTTTGCAGCTGGTGTTTTCAACCCACCTAATATGACTTTTTGCTCATTGCATGTTCATTATTTGAATCATTTGATATCCGAACGGGATGGAGGAGAGGATGAGATGACTTCAACAAAATGGCCTCACACAAAACAAGCTCAAATGCAGAAGATATACAGGTGACAAGAAAACAAGTTACACTTACTAGTCCAGCAGTAACAGGATCAGATCTACCTTGGTCAAGTCTCTCTCCACCAGTGAAGCATAAGCAAAGGCAGGAGGAGTGAAGGGACCAATATTCTCCCTTGTCCAGCCTCTTATTCTGTCACTCTCCTTATATTTGACATAAAATGCTATAGTTCTTTTTTGTGACATGGACCCAAAATCAGAAGTTCCATAGTGTTAATGAAATCATTGCAAACCTGCTCTTTACCCTATTGTAAGTTGGTGTACCATCAAAACAATCTTGGAGACATTGTCTGAAAGTTGAAATCCTACATTGTATTGCTTTAAAACTGTTTTGACTTAAGAACTACTGACCTTTTTTCAGCTCCCCATGTGCATGATGATGTGGAAGTTTGCTGTAATTTCAAGTTCAATCTTGGTATTTACTCTCTCTCACTCATTTTCTACCGCTTTATCCACTTGGTATTTACTTTGGTAAATAATTTTGGGAGTATTTTATCCAAGAGAGTGTTTATCTGTTTACCATGTGTTGTGGCTGATGTACTGACAGGTGGGACGTAAAGCTGCAGTGCCATATCTCCTCTAAGCTCTTTAGGGCCTTTTCTGGCATAAACACTAATCTTGTCGGACACATGGAGACTCTTGTTTCTGAGGAACTGGTTAGGTTTGGGGACACATTTAAAATGTGGTTAGGTTAAGGTTAGTGTTAGTTATTAACTGGTCCCATTTAAGGTTGTGGTAATGCTTGGTTTAGGCTGTCCACATGAATGTCAATGCAGTGTCTCAAAATAACTGTGGAAACCTGTGTGTGAGAGTGCTAACATGCACATGCGCATGTGTGCATGTAGGCATGTGTTTGTCAGAGTGAGAAGATCTTTGTGTCAGGAACTCCTGCTTTAATGGCAGCAGTCAATTGAGCCAGGACCTGCCTCAGGCTGTGTGTTTGGGTTTGGTCTGTTGTGTTGTAAAGTTCCCACTGACCCCACCCTGTTCACATGGGCTCCATAACTCACTGAGACATTTCCCTTCCCCCACACACACTTAAAGAGCAGGAGAGAAACCACATTTGGCTTTAATTTACCCCTCTTGTGTTTCTCCTTCTCTGTTTTTCTATCGTTGTTGCTTTCCACTGGTTTCCCATAGATACAGCAGAACCACACTGTCTGCATTCATTCTTGTTTTTTGAACAAGAACAATTTATGTGTCATATTTATACTCACTTATTTACTGTGATTGCATGCAAACTATTCAGGTTTGTAAATAGTTTGCATGCACATATACTGTACACAATATTGTATAGTGTAGTCACACTACAGTGTACCATAGTACTCCACATCTGTCACTGCACTATATTGTAGTGTAGTGCTGCAACTAACAATTATTTTCATCAGCGATTAATCTGCCTACTATTGTCTATAACTTGTTTGGTCCAATAAATGTCAAAAAGTTTCATCTACGCACCAACATCCTCAAAAGACTCAAAAACCAAAAAGTCACTTTTTCTGGTCTCTTTTTTTAAAGTAGCACAGAAACAATATATTTACATTTATTTGCTGAAAGATGAGAACTATTTTTTAAAATCCTAACTTTTAACCAGTTGACAAATTAGCAAAATATTTGGCATTGTCCAATTGTACATTTAGAATTTCCAAAGATGTACTTGGGTCAAAAATCTGCTCAGTCAGTTTACACAGGACAACCACTTCGTAAACACCACTTTTAATGCACACATGCATGTGTACAATAAGGCATGGATCATGAATATCAATTCAGCACTTAGGTCTGTGTGTAAAGGTATGAATGCACATATGCTGAAACACCTGGTAATCCAACATACGTTCAGATGCAAAGCAAAGTCTGACAGTGACTGCTCTGCTTTTCTTTATTGTTTTTTTGTTCAGAAGAGAGGAAGTGCTCGCTGCTTCCCATTCACTGCAATTCTTCGTGTGTGTGTGTGTGTGTTTGTGGATAGGAAATGAGTCTTCAGTGAGTTTCCTGTCTGCCAAGGGACTGATAAGGTGTTAACTGTGGCAGACATTTCTGTTGTATCTTTTTCCTGCTTTACTCTCCATTTTCCTCTCTGATGTGGTCTCATGTAGCAGACATGTAAACTTCATGTAAAACAGTAGCTATGTTTTGTTCTAAAAATTTTAGAACAAAACTGTGTTTCTGTGTGTTTCTCTCTCTTTACCCCTCTTTTCATGCTTCGTCATACTGTGATAATACGTTAATCATGAGTATGCAGTTTTTTGTTTTTTTTGTTTTGTTTTTCTCTGATGGTCTGGATGTGTTACTCTGACTAGTATGTTTACATGTATATTTAAAGTATGGTTGTAGCTGGACTAACTCACTAATTTAAATTCCTTCTTACTCGTGTAAATTTAACAACTATTTTCACATTAAACCTTTTAAATAACAGTGAAATACTGCATCTCTGATTTCAGGCCAGGATTATGTTATAGTCTGTGTCCACTACCTCAATGCCACTTACATTTAGGTCATTATCACTTGAATTCACACAATTCCGATTTTACCCATCAGCACCTCACAACTTACTTTCTTTTCCTCAATAAGTATTTAATTTTCATGTCTGTGGTGACACTATAATGTATTTTTTTCATCACGACTGACTGAGGGAAGTGTTAAGATACGATAATCTTTTATTAGTTCCACAACGGGTAAATTTACAGTGTCACAGCAGCAGAACAGCAAAGACAGTGAAGGTAATAAATAATAAACCTACATTCTCACATTTATGAATGTACAGTGTAGAAGAGTCTTTAAGAAAACTCTCCAGGCTCATCTGAGGCATGGGGTAAGTCTGCATTGGTAGCGACACATAGCATTGTTTTGGCAACAGAAGTTACACACTGAAGCTTTATCAGCGTGGTCTCTGATTTGTGTCTGTCGTAATCAAGGAAAGAAAGGAAAGGATAGTGCCTTGTGCCAGGAGTAAGACAGCGGCAACAGCATTGTTTACATTGGCTTTCACTTGCTTGCAGGTTTCCTTTTCTCTGTAGATCAGTGGAATAGAAAGAAACCTTGAGCATGTGTATTACCTCACCCATGTGCTTGCACTTATGCATGTGCAGCTTGAAAAACTAGTGACCTACTGCTTGAAAAACATTACCATAAGCTGAGTTTTGAATGACAGGTGATTATCTCATGATTGAGTAATCAACATTTAAAACTCTTGACACATGGACCCAGCCTCAGTATGGGTGTTGTATCTTACTTCATAACAGGATAACCAGGTACATGCAAGGTGTGGTTCACAGACAGCACACACTGTACTCGGGGAATAATGCTGCTTACGTAACAGTAACTCTGGAATACTACTGTATACTACACAAAAATTATGTGTGGAAACATACCTGGTTATATTTGGTTTTTATCAATCAGTCTCTTACTCCCTCTCTCACACCATTCTCTCTTTCTCACCTCCCTGTTTTCCTCCTCTGCCTGTATATGACATGTGACCTGTAATGACGCATCATCTTCCCACACACATACACACACAGAGGTCTCAGCATCTTGGCTATCAACTTGCTTATCACACATCTTGTCTGCAGAGCATCGTGCAGGGTACCAAAGAGTGTTAACTTAATACTGGATCATTTGTCCTTGTAACTTATTCCTCTTTATCACTGTGACCATGTTCTCACAAACTAGACACACTTGCTGGTCTTCTCCATCAACAAAGACATTATTGCTTCTCAGCTGAAAAGCACAACACTCCACACCTTCATTTCTCAACAGCTGCCAGTATCTATCAGTATGTATTGTCACTTATTAGTGTTTTTGTTATGTGTTATTAATGTAATCATATCGACAGTTTGGCAGCAATGACACCTCTGTTGAATGAAGTCATTATTAATGCTCATGATGGCTATATTTATCTAGTTATTTGACTGCTGTGTCTGTGTGGTAGGGCTGAACAATTTGGGTGAATATCTAATTTACGATTTTCTTTACATGTAGTGTAATTACAAATTGAGTTGCAATGTAATATTTTAAGTCAAGCTTCAGAATAATATTTAATGTGTTGCAGATTCAAAACAAGATGGAGTATTATAACATGATACCATCACACTGTTAACCAGTGTACTCTATTACAAGGATAACTGTTTTGTGTTTTAAATAGCATAGAACTATCGACATTAGAATAATCAAATTGCAGTCTATCCAATTTGCTAATTGAGTTGTTTAAAATTATGATTTCGAAACTAAATACTGCAGCTTTATTTTAAAATGATCTCTCTTCAATGAGCTCTTCTTTCTTTTTTCCCACACTGATGTAGAGTGTAGAGCAGAAGTAAAGCAGAAGTGTTACAATGTTAAAACACAAAACACTATATATATTTTTTTTTTTTTATTTAAAAGAAAGTTCAATATTCTTTCCTCAGTGTCCTCATCCTATTCCATTCCAAGTCTCTTTAAAATGGCAGCTCTTCATTGGAAATCTGGCAGCTTATACCTGGTATTCACTCTTGAGACAGATTTTAATTAATCTACACAGCTTTGCTTTGACCTCCCCCAGTTCTGAAAGGGGATCTGATCTCATCTGACACTGGAGACAAGTCCAGCAAGGAGGGACTCGGGGCGAGAGAGACTCAGAGAGATGCTTATAAAGAGTCAAAGCCCTCCTGTTCTGTACATCTGTCTATTGTTTCCCCAGTGTGTGTGTGTGCATATGTGAGTGTGTGAGGTTTCATCTCAGATCCAGATATTACATCATCTCTGTCTCCCAGGGAGCGTTGAGTGCTGTGAGAACTCATTAGACTCTGAGTGCAGACTAGCATCAAAGACACAAAGCAAATTCCAATGACCGGACGACACCCAAGGGCAGAGAGACAGAGTGGGAAAGTGAACAAAGTGATTAGATGTAGAAAGAAAGTGATTTAGGAAATGGAACATAACATACTGTATATTGGTTAATTAACAAAAAACACACTCATTTGCTAATACATTTGCCGTCTCTCTCATATCATTATGACATTTTGCAGTCAGCTGCTGTGCTATAAAAACACAAGTTTACTAAGCATATAGCAGTTTGTCTAGTATTTAAATGTATGGGTTTTAACTGTTGGACAAAACGTGCATTATGGAACAACACTCCAAATGAGGAGTTAAACTAGTGCTCAATAAGTAATTGAAATATTCTTAGTTCCAGTTTTAAGTGAAATATAGAAGCTCTCTCTTTTGGACAAAAAAAATGACCTTAATTTTGTCGTAAGGAATGATCATTGTTAAAATTAAATGACCAAATTATATTATAACATTTTACTCTGAAATCTTATCATCCTCCCTACCTTTCTCTTCCTCTCTGTAACTGCTGATTTGGATTCACTGTGAGATGGTCATCCTGGGGGAGGGAGGAGGGCTGGTTTGGGGTTTGAAAGTCATCTTCCTCACCTTAAACACCTTGTGACTAATCAGACTATAACAATTAAAAGCAGTCTAGTTTCAGCTTAGTTTCCATCTTCCCTGTATGTTGATTTCTTTATTGTTTTTTCCAAGCTAATCTCTAGAAAACGTGATATACTTTTGTCTTTATTGAAGGCCAAATCTTAATTGGCCTCTTACTACAGGCAGGAAAGATGTAGGTGGAAGTCAGTAAATTAGAACAGTTTATTGCTGTGAAGAACACATCTAGTAATAGGCTATTTGTCAAAAACTATTGTATTTTATTATTATTATTATTTCTGTATGTGTAGTATATTTTCACAAAGTACAGCAACAAACCACACCCTTTGACAATTTTGTTTGAAGAATTTACAGATGAATAACTACATCACACCAATGTGCCCTTGTAAATTACATGACACAGAGGCCTGGGTCTATACAGCCCAACCATATACACACGTATTGTACAGTGTAAATGGTCTGTGGCTCCTTTAAATGGAGACAGGCGACTGAAGTGACAGGCCACATGATGACATGTTTGTCTGCCACCTCTGTAGCAAAGGCAAATGGTGCAGAGCCAACATTTAAACTAATGGAACAGACTCCTCTAGCTGACACACACACAAACACACACACACTTTTTCATGCTGAGTTCTGGCTGAGTGCCCATGTGCTGCTCCACACCAGTGTAATCTATTCGAGCTTTTCTGTCTCCTAATTCCAGACAGACGGAGAGAGAGAGAGAGAGAGAGAGAGAGAGGGAGGAGCAGTATTTCACAGATCTTGTGTATGTTCAAAACCGAAGGTTAAAGTTTGTAAGCATGAATCTAATGCATTTTTTCCCAGTATATTTATATAATAATAATTTCATCTGTAGCTACTGCCAGCAATGAGTATTTGATGCAAGTATCCATGAGAAGATGCTACAAATATCTTCCCAAAACAAATCTCCAAGCTGTGATGTTTTGTGATTCAAGTATGTGTCCATGTTTATTAGTTTTTGTGTAGTTTTCCACAGAGAATCATAGAATAGTAAATAAAATTATTCATATAATTGAAAGTAGCAATGATGGACAATGATTTCCACAATCAGTTGTCCAAAAATTAACAGAGTGTCACATAATCATATTTATACCTGTATATTTACACATTCAAACCAACTCAAGACCAAACACGGACTTATTCATTGTGCCCAAACAGACTTCAGTAAGATGCACATAGAGCAAATGCAATTTCATTTTCAAGGGTTGCTTTAATAAGCTGTTCTAAACAAAAACCATGTTAAGAATAGTAAATATTATGAGGTAAAACGTAATGCTACAGGATGTTTTGGCAGAATCTCAGTATGCAGATATGGCATGTGTGTGTTACAGATGGAACCATTTCACTACAACTGTTTATCACTATTAGCAATACTATTATTGTTGTACATCCTGGTTATTATTGTCTCTTTGTCATGCAGTTTCAACACACAGGGGAGCACTGTATCTTGCTCTTACTACCCCTCAGTCATGTTTTCATTGTTGCAAATCAAGCTTATGTTGCTGTTTCTTGCATACTTTTGTTTATTTGTGGTTAATGTTGGGAAGCATTTACTCTTTGGAGATGTGGTAGTCATGGTCATTCAAATTTGAAAGGGTAATACTGATTGTTGGTTTTAGCAGTTTACTGTTAATCTGGTGCATATTTTTTTCCATTGTATGTTTGTCTTATTTTTGCCATGTGTGATCTTCCAACACATGATAGTGAAACATGTATTTGCAGCTCAGCTGTAAGTTACCATAAAACCCCCTGGAGTTCTAGGAGTTCAAAAATGGTATTTACTGTATATTTAGTGTTTTCCAGAGTGTTGTATTAATTGAATGTAAAGGTACTGAGCATATTGCGAAACTTAAAACTTAAAAAGTATTTGCTTTGTTGTATTGTATTTACTGGTGTATTTCCAGACTCTTCCACATCACTAACATTCTAAAGTTTTTTGTGACACTCTACTTTATTGTGGCCTACTTGAGAGTCCCACTCTACTTTTTGTTTCACTAAATGAATGAAACATGACTGGAACAGCATTTAAACATGTACATGGATGTTAAGAGAGAATACAAAGGAATTTCACAATGGAAAATGGTGATTTCTTGGAAGAGGTCTGTAACCAATATTGCTTGTGTAAAAAAAAAATAAAAAGAATTCTTGAGGGTGACATTGTATCCGTTTGAGGTATTTGGGTCAGTAGAAAACTGTCACTGTCTAAGACCAGCCTTTTTAGAAAGCTGAAGAAACACATGGAGTCACAGGTTATGTCTTCTTCTCTCTACAGTCTTACATGCAAACAGAGTCTGCATTAAAGTAGAGGACTTCTCATTATCCTCAGCTCTGATTTTTCTCACACATAGGGTTGGCATCCTGCTGGTCTAAAGGGACAAAAGGCAGTAGAGGATAGACATGCTGAGAACTAAGAATTAAACATATACTTCGCTGCAACAATTAATTGCTTAATCAAGTATTGATCAGTTACTAATTTAACTGCCAACTAATCAGTAATAATAAAACAAGTTCTTTGATTTTTTTTTTTAAGGCTTCTTAAATGTGCATATTTTCTGTTTTTTTGTTTCATGTCAAAAAATAGATAATTAAAAAGTAAATATTTAAATTTTTATTTGATTTATTTATTTAACATGACGTTTAAGAACATTCTGGTTTTGATTTAGATGAGTACACTTTAGCCTGAAAACACTTGCAAGTCTCGAATGATGTGATGGATTTAATGCTGTTGGATGTTTATTTAAATCATTCCTACTGCAGTGGGTTGAAAGTGGTAACAGTGTAAAAGCCGCTCGGAAGAGTTTCCACCCTGACAGTTAACCAGGACATAATAAATGCTAAATATTCAGTCATCTGTGCTGTCAAGTATTGGCTGTAATTGACCAACATTTATTGCTTCACTGTAGCAGCAAAGTCGAACTTGAATTTAGTGTTCAGGACACAACTGACACACAGCTGAATACATATATCATACATCACACAGTTCCCTTTGGTGATTTTATGTAACATATGCAGCAGATATGTCAATTAATATCAGCTGGATGGCCCAACCTTAAAGTGTTGTCAGCATCTGCTTTTTAGTCATTGTCACATTGTATAACGGTAAATGTTATAACTGGATGAAGGATTTTTGTCATTGGACACTTAGATCTGAAGTTATCAAAAAAACTGCACTGAGGACAGACCTTCATGCACTTTGTTGCACTGTTTATACAACATGAAATGTCTGCAAATGTTGTTGTATTCATGCATGTGCATCACTTGGTGCACGTGTCATACATTCAAAATGTTATGATATACGCAGACAGATCATGGCCATAGGCGGAAGGAGGAAGGTGAAATTCTTTGAGTTTCAACTTCAGTCAGTTTACAAGAATATTTGAAGTCACGGCAACTATTAAAGCCACCACATTGCTAGATGATAATAAAAATAATCACATTATTACAGAGTTAGATGAGAAACGACTATTTGTCAATGAGTTACCATGATTTTTCAAAGTACTGTTATAATTAAGTCATGATCCTTCTCACTCACTTCTTTGGTCATCACAAAAAACATGTGAGGACAAGATGAAGAATGATTGTGAGAAATATGGAGATATGTAGAAATGGACTGAAAGAGCGAGAGTGTAATACAGAGAGTGTGAATTTTCTTTCCTGTATTCAGACTGCTCAAGTCCTGCTATGTTACCTAGCAACAGTGGTCCACTTTGTAAAATGAAATCCAACAAATGCACACATGCTCACATGCACTCACACATCCACTCACAAATAGATATCAGCATGCATTTTGTTATCGTGTAACTGCACTGTGTCTGCTTACGATGACAGCAGAACAAAGGAAGACGAAAAAGAGAAGGAGAGTGTCATCACATGTAGCGTTCTACTCAAAACAGTTCCTCTCAACTGTGTCCACCATCCTAGTGTATCTGTAACACAGCTCACCTCTCAGTCATACTGTATATACCCACTGCAAGTCTCAAGCTTGTGCCTTGCTCATAGGCTTGTTAGGCAGCCAGAGAGTCAGACAGTTCATTATGTGGAGTTTTGGTGGAAATTAGATCAATAAAAACCCCCTGCTCTTCCCCTGACTCTCCCTTTCTCTCTCCGCCTGAGCAGATGGAGCCTGCCTAGTGTAATATTTTACCTCCTGTGGATCAGTGTGTGTGTGTGTAATTATAGCTTACCTTTTAAATCAGTGAGATCTGCAGCAAAACAAAACAAAAAAAACAAAAAAACGTTTGTCTTTTTGCCCAGAAGCAGGACTGTAACTGACAAACTGTAGCAGCAGGATGCAGGACGGAATTTCATTATCACTTTTAATTCAGTCAGATGTCTGTGGATATGAAGCAGTCAGTCAAAAAAGCTGGTTTATAATGTGTATTTTCCCTTTAGATAATAAATATACAAAAGATATAACAAATGTAAACATATAGTATTAAAAAGTAATGTAGGACAACATGTAAAACTTCTTTAAAATGTCTACAAATTATGAGACAAAATGTTTATTTTTTTTTAGAGTTCGGAACCACCAACACTAAAAATTCAAGGGAATGGATTGGTTTCATCTTGGACTGTAAAAACAGCAGGAGGGTGATGTTTGCTTGGCTGACTTTAAAAGATAGCTACAGTGCTACAGTAAAAAATAAAAACATTATAGCATTGCTCTGAACAGTCAATTTTTGAATGCAACTGCTGCAGTGGTCAGTGGCACTGAAAAGATGAGCCGTCCTTTGGGCACTGAGCTTTTTTTTGTATAAGGATTACAGTGAGGACTGAGGCAAGCTAGTTACAGGTATTTGTCTGACTGCCAGTGCCCAACAAACTACCTTAAATACTGAGGCATTAGTCTTTAGAAGGCCATAGAGGACATTAACTGTGCTCCTGACAAAAAAACACTTGCCACCTTCCATCACAGAAATCTTGCTTTAGTCTAAAGATATTTGCACACAGCCATTATAAACACCCATTCTGTTATTATAAACAATATTGACTTAAAACACGTGCCTTTCTTCAACATACAACAGCATCCTCAGCCAGAGAAGTCAAGCCTCTTGAGACTCCCCTTCTGTTCGTGGATTGCTAATTAGTACTATTACCTATCACAGAAGACAAACAAGTTAATCACCAGTGGAGAAACTTAACATTATTAAAAGTAGAAGAAGTAATTTTTTAACAAATGTGTTGAATGTACAGTACCGAAATGTACAGTAGGCATTGACACCACCCCAGTTTGCTTCAGAGAATTCACTGTGTTCTTTTGTGGTCTTTATATTCCTCCAGAGACACAGTAAAAAATGTACTACTGTAAAAATTGAGGTCAGCAGCAGGCACAGGCCTTTGCTAGTGCAGTGTTTGTTTTTTAATGATATGAATTTTTTGTATACTGCAAGACCGATATATGAAAAATGGAACATGGTACAGCAAAATACTGTTCAACGGGGACCCTGCAGCACCGCAGGGTTTTAATCTTACTGCCCAGCACTAGCTTGTGCTAAGAATAAGTGGTCTTTATGTTATAGTTTGTGAACAGAGACTGCATCTGGAATTCAGTACTGCGAGTGTGCTGCATAATGATAATCAAACTGTATCTTGAATCTGGCAGATGGATCACACAATATCACTGCTCAGTGCTGTGTATGTACTGTTAAAGAAGCTGAGTCTAAACTGCTGAGAGTTGGACAGATAATCAGAGCTGGTTTGTGGTCAACTGATTAGGTCAAAGTTGACTGGGACATGTGTGTCCATGTCGGGGGGTTCAGCAGCAGGGCAGCCAGCTGTACAACTATGCTGCGCAGCTATGCAGTCTAAAAAACTGTCTCGCACATTCCTGTCTGTTCATTTTTAAATGCCAATGGCAAAGTTACAGCTTAAGAAGAATCATCTACCTCAGTAATGTTGTGAAAGACAAATGTGTGTAACCTTAGTGACAGTACACACTGAGTATGGTGCATACACTGTTTTACCATAATGTGAAGTACACAAAGACTCTTTGTCCATTTATCTGTCATACAGTGATTGTCTAACATAGACAGCATTGTCAATCACTTTTCCATCCATCCATCCATCCATCCATCCATCCATCCATCCATCCATCCATCCATCCATCCATCCATCCATCTTCTGCCGCGTACTTAAAATGTCTTCTCATGGCTTTGATGTCTTCAAATGACCTCCTGTGGATGAAGCACCACTGAAATTATCTGTTTTTGAAAGGTCCCTCTAAGTATTTTATAGAATGAGGACATGATATGATTGCTTGTGTCCTTTTTGCCAGTGACACTAGGTCAGCACATTTAATCATGTTTTTCACCATCACTCAGCGAACGTGTGCTGAGGCGAAAAATATTCTGACCTCAGAAGGACACTACAGGTAATGGAACATGTTTCTCTGCCCTTTCTCATCACAGCCTCTGCACTTTTTGACAATGCACAAAGCATTTTGTAAACCTGTAATATTTTAACACCTGGTCCCTTTATGTTCTGCAAATACAAGGAAACCATTTGGTGGCCAACTGTTGTTCAGGCCAGAACTATTAATAGCACATAATGGATTAACACCATATGACGGGTCTTATTTGAAGCATCAGGTTCCTCACACTGTAAACATAGCACTCCAATAAACAGCAGCTGGGGGTTCTCTCTGACATGAGTGCTCAAGTCAGTTTGTTCATTTTAGCTGATCTCTAACTGTGTCTGCTGCTGGGCAGGACCATGGATTTGTTAGAACTTTTTCACTGACAATGAAATATTTAACATGACTTACATTATATAAGTTTGTGTAAAAATAAAGAAATTAGGTATATCATAGGTAGGGCTGAACAGTTGTTTTTAAATGTTTTCAAATCATTCACCTCTTGAAACAACATAATTATCAGATGGCTAAACCTCATCCCTTCGGTGATGCTTGATATCGCAACTCAAAAAAAAAAAAAAAGTCAGAAAAATGCAAATAGATATTTGACCCAAAATGTTAAGCACTAGTTCCATGTATGGAAATTAATGACTTCTAATATTGGTACAATGACAGATTTTGACAAATAGAAGACTCATACATTTACCCCTCCCTTTCTTACCCACATCAGCAAACTACGGTGGCCTTTGTATATGAGAAAGAACATCTTTGTTTGCATCATAAACTTCTTCTTCTTCAGAACACACACGCTCTGAAGAGACCTGTCAATACAAGATGGCAGCCTCTGTAAAGCAAGGCCCTTGCCCAAGGTACATACAAATGCTTATATTAATGTTATGAATATTATTTATTTGTGATATCATATGTTTGATATTTTAAAGTGACTATAAACATATACAGTTTGTGTCAATAATCTCTTAGTTACACATTTAAAACACTTCCTCTCACATGAAGCTGTGAGAGAAAATGAAAGAGAGACCAAGTCATACAGTGCGGTCAGTATGGAAAAAACAAGTCTGCATCAGAGAGAGAGAGAGAGAGCGAGAGGAAGTGTGTGTCAGCCAGCACTCCCTCCCTCCTTTTTTCTCTCTCTCTTTCTCTCTCTCTCTGTCCCTCCGAGCGTCAGCAGCAGTTAAAATGTCGGCTGTGTAGCTCTTCCTCTGCTCGGCTTTCTCTCGCTCTTGGCCATCTGTCTTTTCTTACCGCAAGAGGAAACCACGCTCTTGCTCTTTCTCTCTCTCTCTCTCCCACTCTTTTTCTCTGCCTTTTGTACCCTCGTCATCCTTTATTTCTTTCTTCCTCTCTCCCCTCTGCTTGGATCAAATCAGTTTTTTTCTTCATAGCCCTTGCTCCTTGACGTTATTTGGAGACGAGGGAGAGAGGTAATGTTACAATTTCAAATCCTCTGTCGTTTATTTAATTTCAAACACTGCTGTGCTGCTTTTTTAAAAAAAGTGTTTGAGTCTGAGTTTGAGCAGTGAAATTGAACAGCCATGGAACTGGGGATATTTTCAAGAATAGAAAATGTGGTCATTCTGATCTGTTCTACCCTTGTAGTTGACATGTAAGTTGTGTGTATGTAGCGTGTACTGTGTCCAGTAGAGCGTGTAGCTTATTGAAGAGACTTGTTTGCAAAGTAATCTAGCTGCTTCCTCCGCAACACCTTACTACATAAAGTATTTGCTATATAAATATATACACTTTTTAACAGAGTCAGCCTTGTAAATACCAGTTTGTTTTTAACCAAAAATGTCTGTTGAAAGTGGAAAAAGTGTGAAAATAAATGTAAGTCCATGTTTTCTTCCAAATTCAATTCTGTTTTCATTTCTTTTCCTTTTACTTTCCTCACCTTTTACACATCAGGGACAGAATGTTTCTCGTGAATCACACAGCTCCACATGCTTTTGACTCTGTGTTTCTATGCGCAAAAGGTCTCTACCTTTGTTGTAGGTCAGTAAATGGCCTGTTTACTGAGTGTATGATTAATAATAATCCTATTTGATATTACTCAGCCCTGAACATGGCTCACAGTAGTGGCTATTTCACTTCCCATTAGTCATTGCAAGCTTTTATACCATGGTTTGTAAAGACACATTTGTCATGTGACTTGTGGTCTTAAAAAGCTTGTTGCGTAGCTCCAACTGCACAACTTTCTTCCACATTCTCACTTATTACAGACTTTAAAGGGACATTGCCCTGGTTTTAGTTACAACTCAGCCTGGGAATATGGTTGCATGTTTCCTGTGGGTTTGGTTAGCACTTTTTATTAGTCTGAATAAACAAATGTTGAGTGTGCCATCAGAGGTATCTTGAACTTGGCATTGAGACATTTAATGGAATGTCTGGCTTCCAATTGTGGGCATAGAGTTTAAAAGATGTGGGCGTGTGCAGCAAGGATAGAGAGAGTGTACTAATAATGCCTCTCAGTTACATTATGGCATTCATAGAAAATAGAAGGTGACTTATTTTACTCACAAAATACTCATGGATTCACTGTATTCATATAAAAACTGTTTAAGGAAACACACATTTACACATTTGTGGTTTGTTTTTGGGAACATCCATTTTTTACACATTTCATGTCCCAAATGACATTTTGAAAAGTAAAATATATTTTTATCATATCTCAGATGCCGCAGCTCCTTTTTGGTTATGGGAACACAGATGTAGAGGGCAGGAAAAAAGAGAAATACACATAATATCAGAGATAAAGGAGAACAAATAACACAGTTTCATACACTGTTGTGTAGATACTGTTGTGTGGATACTTTCAGTCTTACTTTTAGGCTTTATGGCTTAATTTCTGCTGATACATTGTTGTGCTGGACAGTTTTCATGATATTACATAGTTAATTTGAACCTCACTTTGTTGTCTTTTGGCTTTAAAACCTCATTCACACTAATGAACCCCGACAGCAGAGTCATCATTATACATTTTGGTGCTCCAAATATTGAAGGCATGTTTGTGGGATAAAAGATTAAATTCTTTTTTGCTCCACTTCTCTGTAGGATATTTAGGTTTGATCCCAGTGCTTGCACTGCAGTAGATATTTAGAATATGCTCCAGATGCTGGTTGGTTCCCTGTAGATGAACTAAATGGTGGCACTCCGCCACCTGCTTGATTGAGTGCCCAACATATTTTTGTGCACTCTGCAGTGTTATGTCCTTCACCCCTTAAATCTGTGCCACCCAGTGAGATGCTGTTGTCTCTGAAGCAGTGCTTTGGAAAGAGTATGTTTGTGTTTAATTTATTTAAACTAATATGTTAATTACAGTACATTGTAGTCTATTTATAGATTAATGTGAGGTTATGGGTTGGGATGGGTGAGATAAGAAGTGATCTCCAGGAAATGAATGTAATGTTCTCTGAAGTGAAGAACATGCAGCTGTTTTGACAGTTCCCGTCTTTTACCATCAAAGAATTAGGCAGAACACAACCTGCGTGTGCTTGTGTGTAAGTGGGAAAGAAGCTGTTGCACTATGACCTATTTAGAAAATAAGCAAATCCTCTACCCATTTAGACATTTTTCAAGTTATGGAGAGTTAAATAAAATAACCAAAATGGTCATTGGGATTTTTTTTTTCATTGAATGGTCTTTTTGAACCAAAAATTGACATTACTAATGTCTACTTAAATAAACTAAATAATATTTATGGTCAAAAACCTCATAGTCTCTTCAGATTAAGCCAGTTTATTGCTCATCTCTGACAGCATTTGAACAGGCGCTCTGTTTCGTAGCTAATGCCGGCCCCCCCAGAACACTGAGTCTCTTGTGATTGGCCAGCTACCAAGTACAATCCCACTCGCTTGTCATTGTCCAGCTACGAGCGGACTAACTGCTGTGCCCCGCACAGCAGGAGCATCACTTTGAGTGCCTGCATGGTTTAAATTACATGTAAAATAAACCATTAATAAGTTGTTCTTCATGCACACGGTTTCTCACAGCTCATGCAGTGGTTCGCTTTTAAAACAGCGAGCCGAGACAAACAGGAAGCACACACGATCTCTGCCTGCCGCACAGTAGTTAGCGTATGTGCTAACCAGAGACACTCACAAACCAACATAAAAATACACACATTTTCACGCAAGTCGGCAGCGGTGTGTTAATAAACAGTATTGTGGAGCTGAGACAAACGCTCATGTTGATGTTTAGATGAGGGAGGGACAACGGGACACAAAAAAACATCAGAAATTTGATTTTCCAGTGAATGTCCCCTTTAAACATCACCATATTATATTTATTCTGAGAGGTTAACTTGATTTTCAACATGTGGCAGCTTGAACCAAGGAAGTCAAAGAAACCATTAAACCATGTACCATAATACCGGTTTACCATACCATAAAACCAAATAATACAGACATGGTGGAGAACAGTTGGTAATGTTTAAATGTAAACATTCCTCGAATTATACCAAATATGGTCTATATTATTTGCCTTATTTATGCTGGTGATACAGAACAATAGATCCATGAACCAGCAGCAGCCTGCAGTAGGGCACAGCTTATTGAGTTTACATTATTTTTCCTATTCATTCATTTCATTAACTACCTCAAAAATGTAAAGCAACTGATATTTGTAAAGTTACACATCACACCAATTTGTCTTCCAGCCCAGCCATAGCAATGCTTTCAGCAGCTAACACTATCTTACAGCCTCTGTGCCATAGGCATGCTCACTCATTGACTGATAACCATGAGCTCCCTCCCATGACTCTGTGGCCCTATATGACCCTCATCAGATAATGGCCTTGTGGATGACATGGCTTTAGTGTGTGAATGTGTTGGTAGACTAAAGACTAGTTTAAATAAGATGGCTTGCAAAGATAAGTGCAAGAGCATATTTTTGAGTTCATGGTTCAGGAAAATGTCGTGCCAGTGTAATGCATGTGTGGGTGGTAGTCTCTCGAGGTCACTTAGTGATACATGAGTTCCATCATCCCCTTTTCATTTCATTTACATTCTGCTGCACTCCTATTCAATAATTCACCACACACAACAGTGGAGGATGTGTTTTGTTTGTCTTCTTGTAATGTCCTCTTTCCTGTCTGTATTCTCCAGTTAACACACACAAACTGTGTGTTTGTGTGTGACATAGGCTTTCTCATAATAACTTTGGTTCCTTTTATGGAGACATTAGCGTGTTTAGATCTATTGGTTTTAATATGTGTTATGTTGGGCAGTAAGTGAGCATGTCTCTCATCTGTTTATCTACTCTCCTGCTGCCTGTCTGGAAATACACAGTGACAGAATGGTTTTTCCTGGCATACTGTGGCAGATGTGACCTAATTGTGGTTGTGTGGTGTGTGTGTGTGTGTGTGTGTGTGTGTGTGTGTGTGTGTGTGTGTGTGCGTGCATGTGCGTGCATGTGTGTGTTTGTACAAGTCACTTAGAGGGATGGAGGAACTGTAATTTCCTTTCAGTCTGAGAGAGAGAAATCGGAGAAGTGGTCCTCAGACAACAGCCACTCTGCCTCATATCTCATATCTTAAATCAAGCTCTATTGAAGCTGTTGTTGTGTTCATTCTTAATTTAATCTTAACTCATGGTACTCTTTTTCGCTGCTCAGTGTGTGCCAGATAAAACATGAGGCCTCCAGAACACACGTGCAGCTGAGAAATGTTGTAGATCCATTCAGAGCAGTTGGTTATAATAGCAGTGTTGTCATGGCCATGCACTTTAAATCTGTTCTAGGATTTGCTGTTATTTTATATAGGCCATGTTTTTATGGAGACATTTGTATGTAAATAGTTTATAGTAGAGTTGATTCATTCTTATTCCCCATGACCGGTCACTCATCTTTTTACAAAAGATACTCCAGGCTGCTGCGCCTTCAGTGGTAACCATGGAAGCAGAGCCTCTGTAATGTGGTCTCATTTAATGAGCCGTGAACCTTGTCAAGGTTTCATCATGAATCTGCACCATATCTTCGTGCACCCAGCCTGTCAGTGTTGGTCATTCTCATAATTCTTTCCCATCATGCATCTGCACCGGTCATAAATACAGTCTGTACATTGAAGACAGAGTCCTCCATTGATGGCCGGGCACACAGACTCTGCACACTTTTGCATTCACTTTGATTTAGTTGGCAGAGTGTGATGCTAATAAGGTTTGTGCAATCAATGTAATCAATTTATCAATGTGAATTTTCCTCTGAGTTAATAAAATTTTGGATTGTTATTACCTTGTGTTTTATAACTATATATATATAACTCTAGTTTGCCATGTTTATTAGCTTTTCATAGTGTCCCTTTATGTGAGCACTTGTAAACCACATAACCCTGGTTACACAACCATGGTTAGCCCTCAATGTGCTGTCAGACCAAAATACAAGGGACTGTGTTGGGTGTCACTTTAGGTATTAATGAGAGAGTATACTGTAGTTCTAGTTTTAGTAACATGAGTCTGAAGTTTTTTAAACTGTACTGTAGATGTACTACAGAAACAGTACATCTACAGTATACAGTAGGGAGCACAAAGACATCCCACCAGGAGCAGCAGCTTTTCACAAATTATTGTGGTCTGGTATGATACTTTCTCCGCATCTGGCCTCACTCAAGCACTCTGAGAGTGCTGCATTTTTGCCTTTTGTTTGTGTGTTTCTTTCACATGGAGCTAAAATTTGTCTGAATGTAGCTTTATTCCAGTTTTGAGAACTCTGGTTGGTCTGGCAATCACAGTGGTTAAGATTGCTGGCTGTCATGTCAGAGTGGGAGATGTGATATCATTAAAAATGTGGTGATTAAATGCATCGACAGCTTGAGAGGACATGCACAGTGTTGAGAAGTGACAGAAATATCTGTGTAATGAAGAATGTCATTTCTGCACAGCCACACTTGCCAGGGAGAATGAGCGTATATATCAGATTGTTATTTGTGGGAAAAATAACCTTCCACCCCCACTAAATTCTGATGCTGTAAAGGTTAGAGATGTTGTTAAATAAATGAGGAATTATCCATTTCATTTATTCAATAAATGTATGAACCCCCTGTTCTTAATGACCTGAATATTGGTAAAAGTTTCACATTTGTGTGTATGTTAACAAATTCACTGCAAGTGAGGTATCCTACTGAGTCTCCAGAACAGGACAGGACTGAAATAAATGCCAGCGATTTCTAAAATATTGTCCAGCAGTGGGGCCTGTGCTGGCCATGCTGCCAGTGTTTGCTGGAAATGCGATATGTGTCGACAGACAGAAATAGAGCTGCAGACACACATGCTATCAGGTTTTGCTTGCACACACAATGTCCACCCGCCTCCTGCGGGTGTGTGTCTGTTAGGGAGAGGGAGGGGGTCACAGCGGTTGTCTTTCTCACCTCTAATATCTCATCTCTCTATTAGTCTTATGTAACCATGAATCATGGCAGCACTGAAACCTGCTACATACACATGCCTACTGTATATCCATATACATTTCTTCTTATGTATTTTAAACAATGAACTCAGAAATTGCATTCAAATAGAAAAAAAAAATGACATGACATGAATAATGACAACCTTTGCACAATGATGAAGATAGCCTGGTCTCTGTGTTGTCTGTGCAGTAACAGCTGAGTTCAGACTGTAGTCTGACAGATATGATTGGTGTGTGTGTGTGTGTCTGTGTGTGTGTGTGTGTGTGCATGTAAGAAAAAGCAGCTTCAAAGTGAAGTATAGTGCCTTTGAACCGTCAGACTTTCTCTGCTCATTAATTTATTCGCCACTCTGGGCTCTCTGACTCTTTCTCCTCCATCTCTCTCTGCCTCTCTTTATCAGTATGTCTTTACTCGTGATTTTCTCCCTCTAATCTGCTCTGTTGCTCTGGTATTCTTTTCTCTATTTCAGTCAAATTAGACATGTATTCTTTATCATATACTGCACAAATTATAGAATTAATAAATTGCATAAATAGTATGAATACCAGAGCTGTGGTAGCTCAGTGGTGGAGCGAGTCGTCTTTCAGCTTGTGGGTTCGATTCCTGGCTCCACTAGTCTACATGCTAATTTGTCCTTGGGCCAGACATTTAACCCCAAGATCCTGACTGCCAATAGCGTGTTAATGGGTATGAAAGATGTGTAATAGAAAATGTGCTGTGAATGGGTGAATGGCAAAACTGTAGTGTAAAGCAGTTTTGAGTGGTCATCAAGAATAGAAAAGTGCTATACTGTATAAACACAGACCATCTACCATAAACAACTTGTCCTAATTTGATCACAGTGTAAATTTTTGTCAAATTGCTCATAGAAACAAGTTGTCCTGTTGATATTGTGTTACTTTGCAGCTGTGTTTGCTGACGATATTTTGTGTTATGTCTTTGCAGGCATTTAAGCCAGTGGTTGGGAAGAGCCTGTTGTCTTCAGTAACAGCAGTAGAATTCTTGCTAGACCAACAGCTGGACTTCCTGTTGGACCATTCATCTTACCAACCTTACCAGGTAATAACCACACTTATGATTGCTCATAAATACATTGTTAAGGAGCTTGCTATGTAGAAATTCTGTTCTAATAGCTACTAATAACTAATAACTAAGGGTAAATATAAAGCTACAATCTGCAGCCAGCTAACAGCCTCACAAAACATAATCCACCTACTATCACATCTACAGTTCTCTTATTACTATGCTACATCTTGTTTGTATTTTTATTTTAAACAACATAAAGCATGTAGATTCTGGTAGGTTACATTTTACAGGTTTTACAAGTTAATGAATTGCAATTTATTGGATTAAATTAGTTTATTTATAAATATAAGAAAGACACAGAAAGCTTCCAGAACCTTTTCACACATTAACACATTCACACATTTCATGCTTGTATGCTTCTTTACAACCTTTGGCTTTACAAACATTCCCAGCTAGCATTTCTGGCAGTACAGCAGAGATGCTTGTGTATCCCCTTGCAGTCATATTACTAGAGTTTCTGTTTGGTTGAATCATATTTCTTATTTTTATAGAGGAACTTATATCCATTACAAATGCAGACATTTATCTGAACGTAGTACCATCTAAACTGTGTCTTGTGTAACCAAGTGATACTCATTGACATTGGTGATGGAGCCTCCATCAAAACCTTTTAACACACATAAAACATCATATATCTTTAATAGTGAAATGTTTCTGTCTACAAGGTCTTTTTCAAGCAACAACCTTTTGAGAGAAGATGGGTTATATTCACTTAAAATCAGACAAAGGCTTTTGAGCAAGGAAATTTATTTGAAGATGGATTTCATTAATATGATAGAATTGTATACACTCTGAGCTCTGCTTTCTGTCAGTGTAGAGCTGTGCAGCTGAGCATGAACTGAGTGTTGGGTCTGTGCTGACTCATAGTAGCGTATAACAACATGCAGTGTATAACAACATGCTGTAATGATGTAGTTCTGTCATAAAAGAATAATATTGTGAGATTGTCAGATTGAATACATTGCAACTAGTTTTTTCCCAAAAAAAAAAAATCACAATTAGTTCAAGTGTGGAGGCTGTTACACTGGTTCTAGAGAGCAGTGAAGGCTGGGTGCTGTATTCCATATGGATGTGACATTGCCAGGGTTTAGTGTGAATATGAAGCCAACATGTGCTCTCACAGTCTGTCCTCTGACTGATTTTACATCACGTCTCAGTACTGACTCATAAAATTACACCATCACATCCCCACACATAAATAATGACACTCGCACACACTAGATACTGTAGCTTCCCAACATGTGATAATTCATAGAGCTGTATGGTTTTGTTGTGTGGCTGTGTGTTTAGAGTGTGTGTATGTGTATCAGTGCTGTGCAGCTGAACACAGCTTGTATTGTGCTGGCTGGAACACTGTGTTCCACTCAGTGTCAACCAGACGGGAAGACTGTGTTCCACACTCTGACCATCCGTCATCAGTTTGTGCTTAAGACGAATCCAAATACCCAGAGTAACAGACTATTTTTCTTTTTTTACTGTTGTTTGCAGCCAGATCTGCCAGGAGACAGATCCATTGCGATGCTAAGTCTTAAGTGACTTGTGCTGTGAATTTGTGCAGTGGTTTTTGATGCTCTCTACTGTAGCCAATATACTGACTTTGTCATGGTCTGCTGGCACAAATGTTTCACAGTGTGTAAACAGATGTGGAACTTGATGATATTACATGGAGTCAATCTGAACTACCACAAATACTAAGCGAATATCAGTTGTTAATGTGAGGTTCTTTTAATTAGGTTTTTGATTATTGTTTATTTGCAGAAAAAACAAGGCAAAAAAGAGTGTAAGAGGAAAGTGGACAGCAGCAAACAGCCTGATCCGTATATTAGACCTTAAAGACCTTAAAGAGAATGGATTTATACTAGTTTAAAGATCCCATAGTCTATAAAGTAATATGTCCACCTTACATCATCATAAAGCAGCTGTGTGCTATATAAAGACTGTGGAATTATCAAAGTGCTCACATCATGAAGAAATGCACACATCTTAAATTTTGTGACAAATGAGTAGCAACACCAAACTCCACTGTCCAGCCACAGAGGAATTGGCTATGTTTTTATGTTTTCAACTTAGAAAACCCTTAACTTAGAAAACCCTTAATTTCTGTGGCTGTGTGTGGACTGCAGATTGGTTTAGTGGAGTCAGAAATGGAATAAAATGATTGACCAAACATTTGCAGTTTTCCTCTCTTGCTGTCCCTCAGTTCTGGTGTCTTTTACCTCATTTATACACAGAAGCTCTTGAAGTATCAGGCTGTGAGATGTTGCTTTCTGTACTGGCACTCTTTTCTACACCATTATGGTGTAAAGTGTATTTCATTAAGTTTAGAAACAATGTCTCTCATTCGTAAATGATAGCTATGTGATTGTGT